>VXAU01000298.1:107187-202508 GCA_013399695.1 Formicarius rufipectus | reverse complement strand
CCCTCCGCTCTCCCCGCCGCTGTCCCCTCCACTGTCCCCGCCGTCCTCTCGCTCTCCCCTCGCCCCCGCCGTTAACCCCCGCCCCGGTGTAGGTGAGGCCGCCCGCAGAACCCGCGCGTCCCGTTCCCCTGAGGAGCGCAGCCCGCTCCGCCTCAGGGCGGCTACCCGTCCGCAGGTGTCCCCGGAACGTCCCCCTGCCGAGTTACAGCTGCTCCTTTAACATCGCTTGTTTTCTCTTTGTGAGGGAGCGCGTCGTGCTTGGAGCGGTGCCGGCTGTGGCAGCGCTCTGGGAAGAGCTCCCAGGATTTTGGGAAGCAGGCCCCAGACCCCCTCCCGCTGCTTCCGCAGTCCCTGCGCGCGGGGCTCTAACTCAGATGCAGAATTAGGGGGCTTAAGGCTCTTTATCAGATATGGGCAAGCGGGTGGCTAATCTCTGGAATTCCTTCACGTTTCCATTTAGAGTTGTACAAAAAGCAGACGCTTAGCAACAGCCACCTGATGCCTGAGGGTGCCTTAATTATTATCCTTTCCCAGGCATTCTTGCTGTGCTCTGGGACACGGGGGATTTTATCCGCTCGGCGCGGCTCGGGCTGTGTTCCGCAGACCGGCACAGCCAAGATAAGGCTTTCCCGAGCCTGCCATTCTATTCTTTTAGTTTGCTTTTGTTCTCAGTCCCGAGAGGGACTGAACCCCTCGGGCGGGCAGGAGCCCGGCCCGGCTCGGGAGGGCGGCGGGAGCAGGTCCATGGGCCGGGACAGCGGGGCCGCCCCGCCGGCTGTAGCTGAGCCCATTTTAATGCGTTTCTAGGACATACCACTGGTTTAGGAGGTATCTCTGGCTTTCTGCTCCCCTGCGGGGCCGGTTAAAATGCGGGTGTGAGTTTGTGCATCGTGTTTCCTGGGGAACCCGGGAGTCCGCCTTTTGGGACAGCCATACTCAGCCGCTCAAGTCGCTGTAGAAGAGGAGTCTTTCGGTTGAAGCTAAGCCCAGTCGCACAACAGGGTTTGTTTTTCATCTTTATTTCACCAATTTTTTTTCTTCTGTATTTTATCAAAGGCGGTTTTCAAACTTTGGTTTCCAAGTACCTCTTTCCGTGTAAACCAAATTATCTGCTTCACCACGCCCCCAGACTGGGATTCTTACTTCAAACCCATACCTGTCTCCACTTTACTGTTGCACAGCCCAATTTCCATCAGCTATGATCTTAACTGAAATTCCTATCTTCTTAGTTTGAGTCTCATATCCACCCCACCAAATTACCAGCCTTTTTTTATTTAGGAATCAGCATCCACAAGCCAGTATTTATCCACATTCTCTTAGCCACATTAACCCCTTGCGTGTGTGTTTCTTTTCAGTAATGAGGGTTTGGTCTTTGCTCAGTTTAGCCCTGTTTCTGAAGATGCACACCTTGGCTTTTTGTAACAGAGTATTATCTAGAGACCCCAGAGTTTCTGCAGCTTAAAAGAGTAAAGTACTGTCAAGCACCTGCTTAGTGTTTACAGAGGCTCTTGTTCTGGTAGCTCAGATAAACTTTTCCAGACAGGTGGCTGAAGCAAAATTGTACCCTATTCTGCCTTAGGTAAATCTGTCGCTGTCACTATGGTCTATCAATGGAACATAAGCTTATTTGCAAAGCAGAGTTCTCAAGCAGCCTTCAATGTTCACTATAAGACATCACAAAATTATTTATCTGTAGTTTCCAATTTTACACTGCTTTTTACAAGATGATCATGCAGTTTCTTAGCCTTTCTGTGTATGGGATAGAACTTTTAATAACTACTTTGCACACAGAAAATAAGCTTAATTTTTTTTTCCTCTCTGTAAAGCATGAAACAAAAATGCTGATTTTATATAGATACTCTCTTTATAATTTCCTGCACTTTTTCTCTCTTAAACAGTGATGCGTGTTTAAAGAATGACTTTCTCATAATTTTGCTCCCATGTGTTTGATATTGTTGTGAAGTTATGTCTATATTGATGTTATGACTTCATTTATTTTCCTTTAGAGAGTTTCTCCCCCTTCCGTAGAATTATAGAATCTCTTATTTGAGAATTTGCTGCAGCTTTATCTTCACAGTAACACCAAAAGTCAAGGGGCCTTTTGTTTTTTTTTTTTTGTCTCAAAACTTTTGAGATCACCCTTGTCTGAATTTGTTCCATGTTTTCCAGTATGGGTGGACTTAATAAGGCAGTAAGTTGTGGGTTTTTTTAGTGACCAGACAAGCCAGGAGTAGGTAGTTGTGTACTGAAGGCACAGGAACAGCAACTCTGCCTTAGCCCCATCAGAACAGAAATGGTGCCTCCATCAGGGGCAGCCTGGTGGGGGGTTTGATTAACCTCTTTCCTGGTGCCTTCTGTGTGCTGCACAGCTGATAGATTGGTTCTGCCAGGGTTTTGTACTAGAACTTTTTACTTTTATGCAGTGTCCTAATCTTGGGTTAATAAAACTGCAACATTGTTTTTTACTGTCATAGGCCTTGTATGTACTTATTGTTGAACTTTACCATTTCAGACTGTACATAATTTTCCTCTTTTCTGAAAGCTGAATGTCATACCTAGGCTGTTGAAATCCCTGAGGTGACCTCATTTTATAACTGATGTACATTCAACTTAATATACACACCTGTTCAAGTTTTTTCTGGGCAGGAATGTATTCCAGAGTCTTGCTTTTGTTCTGGTTTTAGATGGAGCACTCAGATGAAGAGCCTCCCAATAAACAGACTTTAAGAACTTTGTTTCGTCCCACTGTTTCACCTTCCTCAGTCACATCTGATCTGTCACCATTACAGAAAAAACTGCTGACATACAGAAGAAGCCATGAGCAACAAGGGATGATTAATCAGATACTGTGAGTTTCATGTCCTTCAAGGCATGTTGAAATTCAAATTGAAGAGACATTACATGTTTGACATCTGACAAATAATGATAGTGTTTGTTTAATATAATTATAGTGAGATTAGTGATCAAAGAGCTAGTAATCATGAAAAAGCAGGTTGCATTGATCAGAATATTAACATTTTTAATATATTATTTGTAGTTGTTCTGTACTTCTGATTCTATGTTTTACTTTAGAATTGATCGAGCTCTTAAAGTCTTTGACAAAACCGTGGAAGAAACAAGTCACAGAGATGCTGCACCTCCTATCCCAGAACTGCTTTCCATGGTGAGAAAGTATTTCTTGAATATTTTCAGTGTCACCTAGTTAGCTCTTTGTTATTGAGTAAGTTATTTTACTCCTTAGAATTTGCATAAAGATACTTACCTCAATCCTTAGTAGTTCATAAATGTATTTATGTATCGGTAGTCCCTTTGAAATGGATACTCATATACCTACTGAATAAAGTCTCTGTTTAGCAATAATATTTGTTAAATTTTCTATTTTTGATGTTTTGGTTTGTTTGTATGTTCTTAATATATGACAATTTTCTGGTTTTTTTTTATACAGGTGGATGATGAGGAAAAACAACAAAAAGTGAGTGAAATTCTTTTTCCTACTTCTTTTGGAGCAGAAGAATGATTGCTCTCTATTCCGAGGGTCAAGTATGTTATGTGGGATCAATGGTTGCTAAAGAGGAAAAGGTAGTCTTTGTGGGGAAAAAAGGAATAGGAATGAAATAGGAATCTTGTCTGGTCTGGTAGAAGAGAAGTATTTTTCTGTTACAGCAATTAATTATGTTATCAGTAACTAATTTAGCCTTAGTTAAAGATCATTACTTAGGAAAAATTACCTAAAATGCTTCAGGACTTTTTCAGTTGAGGTCATAGGTTGTACCTTAGCCTGTATAAAAAGCAGTCTTTGACATCATTCCCCTGATTTGAAGAACATGCACTAATCCTGAAATTTGTGCATAGCATTTAAAGTAAGACTTCATCTCTGAGAGCCACTTGGAAGCCAAATTTGCATTGAAATATTTATATTAAGTAGCTAAAGGTGGCACCTGTTTTTCCTAGCTAATGTTAGATAAACTCATTCTGCAGACTATAGAGATTCAGATCCCTTTTTTTAATAACAAAGCTCTCAATCAAAAGCATAAATACCTGTTTCTTTGGCTAAGACCCACTCCTCTTGTGGGGGATGTTTGTCCTCACTTTTTGTCAAATAGATGTTTGTCCAAAGAACAATAACCTTAAACTTGAACTGTTTTATTGTCAGCCATAAACTTCAGCAGAGAACCAAGGCAAGTGCCATACTAACAAGTACAATACATTATTATGTATTTACACATTGAGACAGAAAGCCCATTTTACCAACCACAGAGTAGCTTTTAGTGTATTAATCAGTGAATACTGAAAAAATTAGATTGTCACCCACCCTCCAGCACAAGAAATTTTGAGTAAAAAGAGACTTCTGTCAAACTTAACACAAAAATATTTCCATGTCCAATGATTAGACCTCTGACAATATTGTCCTTTCAGAAAGGCTACCTCTTTATGAAGCAGTGTGTGCAGAGTAATCCGGTGGTTCCCATCCAGCAGCAGTGGCTTAACGCCATGCTCGCCTTGGTGCCACAGTCACTTATGGAAGGCAAGGACAGAGAGCTGCTCACTGAAGACCTTTTAGGGGAGATAGTAAGGGATTATGAAAAGAGCATGAAAAGATGTGTGTGTAAGTACCACAAATTACTCAGTATTTCTATTAATGTTAGTATGTATAAGCTGTTCCCTATTCTCTCACTGAAAATGATCTTTCTAGTGTGTTCAGCCAGGCATGATCTTTGTGTTTAACTACTGATTTATCTTTCTCTGCCTCATCAAATATGTGTTGGCTGTAATGTTTAAGGCAGAAATTGTTTGTTTTATTTAGACCAGTAAAAAGTTAAGCAGCCAAAGGTACAGTTCAAGTAAAGACAGGCAGCTGTAGACTTCATGTCAAAAAGATTGAGTGCTGATGACATTATTTCATTAAGTCTTTAACCTATTCAGTTAATTTGCTGCAAGAACGTACCACTGTTTGCTGCTAAAGAAAGTAGAAACTTTTTGTGTGCTAGTGAGTCTTTCTCCCTCTTTGAGAACAGAAGATTGTTTTAAGCTGTTCATCCACCAAGACATCCATAAGTTTTCTGATGATTTTTTTGATGCATGAGGAAGCTCATGATAAATATCTGCAAAGATAATTACTTTTTTTTCAGGTATCATTTGTACAACTGACTTCAGTTTTAAAACCTTTTAAAAAGAGTCATGAACTGGAGTTTTGAAAGTGTTTTTCACTGAAATAATGTATTGCAGGCCCTATTGAATATGGCCTCGTTTTCTTCTAATGCTTGTGTATTTTATTTTTTTCCCTAGTGAGAAGAGTTCTTATTAAACCAGACGTAAAAGGACTTGAAGGGGAAGAAGAGGCACCTTTGTCTTTGTTACCTCTGTGAGTGGCCTAAGTTAGCAAATAACCCACTCGCAAAGCACAGAGTTGCATGAGCGAAGTCCTTGTTGAGCTGCATGAACAGAAATAAGGCACAATATTAATTCTGGAGTCCCTTAATGTGTCATTTTTTTCTAACTGTAGAGGATCTTGGTTTTCAGCATCTCTTATCTGCATGCTCTGCAAAGTTTTAGTACTGATGGTGTTTTATTACTGTTGTTACAGTTTCATTTGCAGTCATTAGAGCTACTCTATGTAACTTCTGCTTCCAAGTGGCCAGTCACTAAAGTCTGATTGCAGCCACCTCTGGAATGGAGTGTGTGTGTACAGTGCAATTCTCTGACAGGCAGCAGTTCTTTGACATGCTGAAATTGCATATAATGCCAAGGTTTTGTGTGACTTTGGTGTTATGAGATGAAGCCTGGAGACTGAAGGCAAATCTGTTATGCTCTCCTGAAACAGAAGAGGATTTCAGGTAGACGACATAAATACCTGAATTGCATGATTTGCCGAAGCATCAGAATGTGTGCTACCAAAATATCGGTGATAAAGGCTTTCTGATAGCAGTTGGTGAAGTTAGGAGTTTACATTTAAAGAACTTCTGGAAGAGCAGGTGATCTCAATATACCATGAGGATAAAAAGTGTTTGATCAGACAGTGTCTTTATGACTTCTACTGCTTCATATGTGTGTGGCATTTAAGTAACTATTCATGTTAGGGAATAAGCTTTTTAATACTACTTTTAATATGTCAGGATGTTTTAATCAAGTATTGCTTGAGCTTTTAATTTTTGTTTGCTTATTTGTTTTTGTTAGGGTTTGGTGTTTTTTGTTTTTTGTTTTTTCCAGAGGTCTGGATTTTTCTAGTTCATGGCATAAGAGTTTCATCAAAACAAAAAGTCAAATCCTTTCCACCTTGCACACGCTCCACCCCACAACCAAAAGTTTACTGGATTTTGGTTATGCAACATTCTATTCCTTTCTTATAGTGGATTTCTCTGGTTCCAGGTAAAGTCTGTTCTGCTCAATTATTAACCCATATAGGTTTTTGAAGCTGGCAATTTGTTCAATTTTATTATTTATCATATGGGAGTTTCTATAGCGGTTTTCTCTATGTCATTTAATGTACTTTGAGTAAGTTCCTTTGTGTTGTGACACATGTGACTTCTCTTTTTTCTGCTATATATTTTATTGGTGCTTAAGTTGTTGGTAGTATCAGCCTTTAGATTTATATTTTGCCATTAATTCCATGCTGTTATCCCCAGAGAAGTGTTTTAAGTAGCATTTGAAAAATTGACTTCTCATAGTAGTATTATCATCCGTAGGGAATTCTGTGCTAACCCTGGAGTTCAGATTTGTTGCTAATTTTTGTTAGTTGAATTTTATGTTTAATCTTGGCACTTCAAATTTTCATTGTTTTCAGAAAGATAATTTTCAATATATTCAGTGTTTTTTCTGGTAGCTCTTCTGTATTTCCTGAAGTTTGGGGTACTTTTTTCCTTCCCATGGTCTACTGAAGTGGTGCTTAGGTTCCCACTGTGCTTTCTGCTAAAAAAATAATGGGTTTCTGATAAAATATTTATTGGTGCTTTATTCCATGTTTGTTTTTTTTTTTAATTTTGCTTATAAGATTGCATGTAACTTTCCTTTCTAGATTGAAAGGACCAATTGACTGTAGATCTTTTAAAACTGATGTGTCTCTAAGCTGTTCTAAAGCAGAAGAGAAGATAATGAGTACATGGTATCCAAGGGTTATCAGTCTCTTTACTCAGAAGGAGGCCTTGGATGGTGTAAAGCTGGATCAGGTTGACTCTTTCTATAACTGTGTGGCTGTGCTTATGTCTAATCAGGTAAATATCTTTCCTCTGCATTATAAACTTAATAGGATCAAACCACTGCTAATGCACTGCTAATGGAACAATAGTCTAACCAATCATTGTCATTCAGAAAATAAAAGGAGAAAATGTTTTGCGAATATTTAATTTCTACTTAAACCATGTATTAGTCATAGACTTACTGTTGTAGCAAAAATAAATGCATAGACTTTACTGAAATGTTTGCTTGTTCATTAGTTTACATCCTAAAGGATTGGGACTAATACCCCCTGGAGTTAAAAGTCACACTGAGTTAGCTATGAGTCAGGCCAGAAGTACTACAGTGAATGGAAATCCTGGCTTACTGCATGAATGGAAAGTGGGATGGGCTTTGGTTCTGTCAACTAATAGGTGATCTATGTTATTACCTAGCTGAAAGAATTACTGGGAAGAACCGTTGAAGAGTTTGTGAAACTTTTTGATCCTGAAGACAGAAGTCATCTGCCTTTATTTAAGATGGACTTGACTCTTGAAGAAAATAATATTGAGTTTTATCCAAGCTTTCAAGACTTAGAAGAATCAGTTTTGTTTGTAGTAGAGTCTGTAGGAGAGACTCTCCAGGTGTGCTTTTAACTTTATTTAAAGACATAATTATTAAGTTGCTCAATACATGAAAATGTTAGTGATTTTGGAGTCTGACTACTGTGGCAATGGGAGCAGAATGCAACTTGTGGTATTTATTTTCCTTGAGCATCCTACAGGTCACATGAATTTTGCTGTCCAGCAGCACTCCAGGCTCTAAACCTCATTTTGTAATATAAATTATTTTGTTCATAAAAAATTGGTGCATGTGCTACTGATTGTTTTAGTCAGCTGTTTGGATCTGTAATTATAATAATAGTAACAATGTTAATTATATGTGTGATGATTTACAGTAAATTTGCATTAAATGGTTAAGATCCTTAGAGAAAGAGAAGGAAAATTAGTGTTGATATTCCTTTTCTTTTTAAGAAAAAGAAAATCCTCAACTCTCTAAAAACTAATAAAAACCCAATGTCCATAGTAGATTGCAGTCTTAGGAACCTGTCAATGGCTCCAAGGAAGAGAACCTTTCTGGGAGCTTTGGATGTATCCCTGTGAATGAGTGTTGGTCTTCAGTCATACATGATGGCACTTTCAGAGAAGTGTTTTGGGTTTGGTTTTGTATGTTTGCACACAGGATATAATTTAATTCTTTGTAAGCATGGATAGTCCTGGGGTGTTTTTTCCCTTTTATGTGTTCCCTGTTCAAGTTTTGCATCAGGAAGATTCGTTCTACCTGTGTAAGAAGCACCTGACCTTGGTCAAGATGAGGGTCATACTTTTCCGATAGTGTCTTCTGCAACTTACTTTTAAAATATATGTATCCTTGCATTACTTTTTAAAATGTAAGCGATCAAAACCTGCCCTTCCCTTAGAATGTCCAAACGATCCGCTCTTGGCTGACGGGAGGCACCGCGACTCTGGATGCTGAGCTTCCCAGTCATGTCATAGAATGGGCCACATCCTCTCTCAAAAAATCCATCAAAGACTACTTAGAAGGCCCAAAGGAACATTTTGAAAGCTATGGTGAGTGATAGGAGAGTGTGTAAATAACTGTGTCCTTCTTTGTAATAAGGAACTTGCTGTCATTTTAATAGTACTAATACATTGTAATTGATTTGTAGTTGAAAGGTATGGCTGGCTTGTAGATGGAACTGCAGAGGCACAGATAGAAACATTTGAAGCAGAGCAACACAGTTTTGATGAATATACTGCTGTAAGTTTTAATTTTCCATTTTATATATAACTTTTGCTATACATCAATAATAAAAAGAGATCAGAAGATAACAGGTTCTTAGCCTTCATTTAAAAATAATGTGGATTACCTACAAACCTACACCATAAGTGATTTTCCCTGTAAACAATCTGTGGTAAATAGGAGAAAATATTTTCTTCAATGTCTAATGCTTACTCATGTAGCCAATTACTTAAACAGCAGCTCTGAAGTGTAAAGTCTAATGTTTTTCTGAAGTTCATAGATGATTTCTTCACCCTCAAGAAGGAAATCTTGAGTTTACCAGAGACGATTTATTTCGCTATGATCTGTTTGAATTGTGAGGATTTAAAGCAAGGTTTGGCTAATTGTGCAAACAACTGTGCAAAAATGCTCTTGGACAAAATAGTTGCAGATTACAAAGAGGAAAATGAAAAGTAAGTACGATTTTTCTGCTTGTGAATGCTGTATGTGTTAAATGCATAGTAGGAGCATTTAGAAGGAATGCAAATATACCATACTTCTGTCTAATGAAGACTCTTGGTTATATAACAACCAGCTGGTGTATTTTTCTGATGTTTAAGTCTCAAAAATGAGTAGAACATAGTAATAGACTTGGATCATGGAGAAGCTAAAAGATCGAAGGACTTCACTACTGTTCTGGATTTTTTTAGTATGAATTACAGCACTACTGCACTGTCAAAGGAGAGCCTAGCTAGACTGTCTTATTACATGATAGAAAACTCTGCAGGGCTGCTCTCAAGCCACTTCTCATTTATTACATCATTACTCCATCCTTGGTGCAGAATCTGCCGTTTCAACTGGTTAAATTTCACCCCATTAATCATAGTCAAATGCATCTATCTTCCTGTATCCCCTCTGCAATGACACTCATCTTTCCAGAGAGTCAGCAGCACTTTGCAGTTCTATGATCAGCAAGTTTGCTAATGGTGCATTCAATTCCTGCATCCAAATCTCATATGGGACAGAACTGGCCCCAGAAGTGCCCCCCAAGGGAGCAGCTGCCAGCCAGATGTAGCCCTGTTACTACAACCCTTTGAGCTCTGCTCTTCAGTCAGTCCTTCATCCAGCACACCATGAACCCACTTGCCCCACAGCTGCACAACTTGTCTAGAATGATTGTGTGAGGGACAGTATAAAAAGCCTTACTAAAATCAAAAAAAATTATGTCCACTGCTTTCCCTTCATCCTCTATGTAGATGAACTTGTCATAGGATGTCAATTTAGTTAAACAGAAGGTTAATTTGCAGGTATGGATTAAGTAATGAGTAAACTCTTATTAATTTTTTTGGTTAAAATGAACAATTATGGTGGAGTTTTATGATGATTTCCACATTGCCAAAATGGCCAAATATTTACTAGGAAAGTGTTTGTGTGTACACTAATGATACTTTCATAAAAATCATTTACTAATAACAGGTAACCAAAGCATTTAATTGCAGAATACCCCAAAATCCAAACAAAGCATTTATTCCAATTCAGTAAATAATACTTTTCTAGGCTGCCATGGTTATATTATCTTTTCAGTTTCATAAATAATGGAGTTTGTCTGTGGGTAAGATAAAGAACTAGTTTGAACTTTTTATTCCATTAAAGCTGAGTTTGAAGCCAGTCATACTAAAATCTTAAAATATTGGTGTATTAAATACAACAAATCTATAGGATATGCAGTGAATTCGAAACCATTAAGGAACGTGCATTGAAGGATCCTGAGACAACAGAAGAAATGGTGGAAACAATGGATTACATAAAGAAGGTCAAAACCATAGATATTCCAGATCTCGTGCTAAGGAGCAAGGTAAGTGGCTATCCCTGAATTTTTTATCTTTTATCAGACATAATGACCTATACAAATTGAGAATTCACTCTGGAGTGCAGAGACTTTGGTCTGATCATGACAGAAATGGGAAGTCCTGCTCATTCTTTGACATATACCTTTGCTTCTTATTCCTATGGTCTGCATGACAGTGAGGAAATGTAGCTTTTAATAGATCATGGCAGATTGTAAGATACATGACACGGTTTATTGTTTGTAAATATAACGCATTCTGTTTATCTGCAAGAATTATATTTTGTATATTTTTAATAATATTAGGATTTTTGCACATAAGTTTGCAGACCACAGGAATCATATTTAGAGGAACAAGCTCATGAACTAGGCAGGGATTTGAATAATTTCATACATTCTGAATGTTAGTATTCAGTTGGCTGAAGTAGCTCTGAATTCTGCAAAGTTTGTGAAATGTAGGTTTCTGTTTTTTCTTTGTTGATAGTATTGTCCTACTCTATATTTTACACAGACCTATGACACCTAAATTTTTGTGAAATCTTTTAATAGGAGTGCTGTCGGCAAATGAATTACCTCTTAGATGTTTTTTTCTTTACTCCTGAAGATATTGAATTAAATTCAACAGCTATATTATGGCCAAAGAAGATGAACCGCATTTTTAAAGAGCATGATTATGTAAGAACATTTTCTTAGCTGATAGTATATTTTGGCTTCTTAAATTTCTCACTTGAGTTATTTATTTATTTTATGTATGTGTGTAGCTATTATATTACAGCTTGGGAGACTGCTATGACTGTAAAATACTTTGTTTGCATATTATCCTTTTTTTAATCCATTAAAAGTAAATCAGTAAAATAAATTTTTCTTCTACACCGAGAGACCATGATGCTTGTTCTAACTCTCTAATGAAAATGTTAGTACAGAGTGAATGTGACTTACTGAGAATCCCTCAACAGTGTATTGCCCTGTAGCTGGGGGTTGAGTGACCTGCAGTGTGCTAAAACTTGAGGACAGCTTCACATCAAGTTTTCATGAGTCTGCATATTTGCATTTTAAACTCTCACATATGATTCAGTCCTTATTCTAATGCAAAAGGAAAAGTCTGGTTCCTTCTTTAGAGCAGTTCTGTTTGTCTGCTTCATAGTTTTGCCTGGCAGTGGGTGTGCTTGTCTTAGGAGATCTCCTCTCCCTTGGTTCATTTCTTGTTTAGTGCTTGAAAACTAACCCTTCTGTGTGCAGACCCAGTGCTTTAGACTGGTCTGGTGTTCTAGAATTTCTGCCTTTTACATCAGTAGGTACGTGTGGGTTAACACTGGCTTTCATCAACTGTAGGTGTCCTTTTTGGCTGTAAAATACTGTATATACTTACCTTTCTTTTGTCTGATTGCTGAAGGAGGCCTTTGTGTTTAGATGGTAATGTGTATGTTAATCATTGAAACGACTTAAAACCACCTTTATGTTACCTTTTTTTTCATTAAAAAAATATCAATTGTAGCTGATTGAACAGTCTAAAACTAAAGGAGAGCAAGAACTGCTACAGAGATGTGATAACCTGCGGGAGGAATTAGACAAGCTGGCAGATTCTGTGACAGAACTAGAAGAATATTCAGAACTGGACTGCATGCAACAGGTTTGATTGGCAGTATAAAAAGGATAGAAATGTCTTCTGTGTTTAATACATGGGGGTCATGGAAAAAACTTTAAAGTAATCAGATATTTTAACAGATGTGAACTAAAACGTTTCTAAAATTGTGCTTAAGTTAGCTCATAGGTAATCCCAGCAAGGACTGAGGTATTACAGATGACAAAGTGAGTTAGCTATTTTGCTCTTGTATAAAGCATGAAATTCTGGCCCCAGTTATATTATTTGCAAATAACTGGAGTGGAATTAGAATTTCCTGTCCTACTTTTGATACATTGAGGAACTCAAGGAATAAAATAGCAGTTTAGAAAGAGTGTTTGGTAGCAATTTGATATTTGTTTCCTATGAATCTCAAAACTTTTGTTCTTCTAATGAAGAGCAGATCACTGGCTCCAAAACTTTGTGAATTTCTAACAGTATTTTGTAATTACCATGTCTTGCACTTTAATTAGATTATATCACATTTGTTCTCGGTAAGCAATTTTGTTTTTTAAGCATAAAGCATTCCAAAGCATAGAACAGAAATACTGAACTAATAAATCCCAGCCCTTGTGAAATGCGTATCCTTAAACTCTGTGTCTGCCTCCTGGATCAGAGAGTTTTAAAACTCAAATATTTTGAAAATACTCTAAAATTCAGTGATGAGAAAACCAACTTAGCTTTTCATAGTGTTCATCTGAGTTCTTCATGGTTTATCTACTCCAGGAAAAGTAAAAAAGTTTTTAACTCACGTTTTCTAAGATTTTAATATGAAGGCTAATATTTAAATATCTAATTTTATTAGCTTTTAGTTATCTCTCACATCATAAAATTATTTGATTTCAGTATGTGGCTGACCTGAGGACATTACAGAAAACCATCCAGGACACTGATGAAACAGTAGTTCTTATTAATAAAGAAGAGGTTCTGCTAGGATGGAAACAGAGTGACTTCCCAGTCCTCAACAACATAAAAGCTGAGATAGAGCCGTATCACAAACTCTTTAATCTTATATTGAAATGGCAGCGAACAGAAAAAAGGTAATTTAGCTCCTCATGCTTTAATGAGGGAGAGTGAAAAAAATGCTTATGCTGGTCTTGTTCATGTGAGATGTAGGATATGGATTCATTATTTTGTTAAGGTGTTTTTAGCAAGCCAAGTATAGTAGGAATGTAACATGCACATCAGGCTTTTTTTTTTAATTCAGCTGGAAAAAAGGTCAGGGTGTTTTGTTTGTTTGGTTTTGGGGGTTTGTTTCTTTGTGGTTTTGTTTTTGGGTTTTTTTGTTATTCTTTCAATGTAGTCATGGAATTACAGAATCGTAGGAAGTCCAGAATTGGAAGGGACCCAAAAGGATCATAAAGTTGAGTTCCTGGCCCTGCACAAGACACCCCCAAGAATCACACCATGTGTACCTGAGAGCAAAGGAGGGTTCAGCCGGGGTTCTAACTTCATTGATCACCCTGGTGAAGCCTATAATAGGACAAGCTCTGAGGAAGAAATCTATTAGGCAGAAAATTTTTCATGAGTTATAGGCTGACTCAAGGGAAATACACAAATGCAGAGAAGAATGTGATGGAATCACCTTTAGTTGTGCATTAGAATTTTGCATAGAATGACAATAACTGGAAAGAGGAACTTTAAGTAACTGTTAATGTACATCCTGTTTGTGTTGCTAAACAAAGTGTTAAGTATTTGTGGGATGAATTTGTTATTCTCTTTTCTAACCTTGTATTTTTTCTCAGATGGATGGATGGTACATTTTTGGAACTTAATGGGGAAGTCATGGAGGCTGAGCTTGATGAGTTTTATAGAGAGCTGTATAAAGTGTCAAGGTTGTTCCAACAGAAGAAGAGAATACCACAGGACAGGAAAAAGATGCCACAACCCAAAGAAGAAGTGAAGACAATAAAAACAATAAAGGCTAATCCAACTCTGACAATGTGTTCTTCAGTTCTGGAGCAGATTCAAGACTTCAAGGTAAGAAAAACTGAGGGATATTAATGTCTGATACTGAGGGACAAATGCTAAATTCAGTTTTCTGTACCAGTAGGTGATGCAGAGTCATAGACTGTTATTACAGAGACAGCACACTGAATCACCATTTACTGTCTCATTCATTTTAATAAAATTGGATTGTTTTTGAGGGGAGGAAGTTATAACTTTAGGGATGTGAATTGTTAATGAGTGAATACATTCAGGAAAAAAGTAATTTTTGGATGAAAAGAAACATTTAAGGATGTAGTTGAAAATTTTGAAATGAGAGTCTTATGTTAATGGAAATAAAATGTACGACAGTATAGCTGATAAATGGTTCATTTTCTCTTTTCTTCTAAGACTGTGCTTAATAGTTGTATATTTCTTCAATAATTAATATAATTATTCAGAAATTGAATGGATAACTGAATGGAGCTATCTGCACTTTTCAGAAAGGATTTTCTTGTCATTAGCTAGTGCAGCAGAATTTTAAATGCACATCAAAGATTATTAAAAAGTTAAGAAATAATGCATATGACAATTTTTTACCTTATAAATGTCTTTTCTGAATAAGGAGAATATTCCCACTGTGACTGTCTTTTGTAACCCTGGCCTGAGAGACCGTCACTGGGAGCAGATGTCAAATATAGTAGGATATGATTTAACACCAGATGCTGGAACTACCCTGAGGAAAGTTTTAAAGCTGAATCTAGACCCTTATCTGGAACAGTTTTCAGCTATAAGTGTGGGTGCAAGCAAGGTAAGCAAAGAGATTTGATAGTGACAAGTATGACATCAGGTCTGTTAGTGAATACTTTTTGTCTTTGCCCTTATGCAGTTAAAGAGATTTGGTGAGACTTAGGTGATTAGATGATCCATTAGATTATAAGATGGTACTGGTGATTAGATAAGACATGATAGATATGATAATGTTGGGCATGTAAACATTTGTATCTCATGTTACATTCTTAGTATTTCTCATTCAAGTATCCTGCTTCCTGTGTGCTAGAAAGTGATATACTGAGGAAAAGTAACAACAAGTAATTGACTTGAGCTGTTAAAGCAAAATTGCTTACTCAGCTAGATAAGCTTACATACTGAATTAATGATTTGGGGAAAAAAAACCAACAAACAATTTGGTGACTACATCACCTGTTTTCTTTTTTCATCAGGAATTTTCCTTGGAGAAAGCAATGCAGACCATGATGGAAATCTGGGATTCAGTTTCCTTCAATATAAAAGTGTATCGTGATAGTGGTATTCATATTTTATCTGCAGTAGATGATATTCAGGCTCTTCTTGATGATCAAATTATGAAGACTCAGACAATGAGAGGATCACCTTTCATTAAACCATTTGACAAAGAAATCAGGGTACAATCAGTACTTTTTTTCCAACTATTTTTATTTGTAGGATAATTATTGTGCAAGAATATACCAATTGTATTACAGCTTTATTGCTTGAGTTGTTAATGAAATGCTTTCATGGATTTTCTAGCAAGAATCTTTTAAGTTTATGTGAGTCCTACTTATCTTGTTTCTGTTTTGGACTTCTCTCTTCCACTCAGATTCAAGTGCATGAGAACATGATTGTTTTTTGCATCTTTTGTGATATCACCATTTCCACTGGTGTCTTTAACTTCTTGCTTCTTGATAACTGGAAATTATGTTTCTATTATTGTTAATAACATTCAGTAGAATGGTGGAATTGCTTTACAGTTGCCCTCCCCAGTTGTTTGTTGGTTTATGTAGGAAATCTTCAGGCTCAAGCAGGCTCAGTGTACATGTGTTGTATTTACCCTTTACAGGCAGCCTCTCCAGCCTGCTCCAGGGGCATCTCCTACTGTCCACTTTAGGAAAAGGATACTGGACTGGCTGGATCTCTCCTGTTATCTAATGTGGCCCTTCTTGCACTCTTGTGTCCCTGTAATGCAACTGCAAGAGCTCCTTGCTGTGGAGAGATGAAACAATTTGCCACTGGTAGCCTCCTGGGTATTGATTAACCAATAAGTTGCTAAAAGTTGATAGCACTAAACTGATAACTGCATTTTGAAAAATTCATTTCTGAGTAGATAAAATTTCTGATCTCCCTTGGCTTCTGTGTTTGTGGAATAACCTAAATACTCATAAACATTTTTCTTTCATTTTGTTTATTGGCGGACTTTTTTTTTTCCCCTCTTTGGGAGCTAGAATACCACAATGTCTACCTTTCTTGAATTTATTGTCTCTAACATTGTTTGCCTGGAAATATCGAGCTAACATTCTTTAAATATTTATTAAGGAATGGGAAAGACGCTTAATTCAAATTCAGGAGAATATTGATGACTGGCTGAAGGTACAAGCACAGTGGCTTTATTTGGAACCCATTTTTGTTTCTGAGGACATTATGCAACAGATGCCAGCAGAGGGGCGTCATTTCCAGACTGTGGATAGATGCTGGAGAGAGATTATGAAGTTCTGTGCTGAAGACCCAAAGGTAAGGGAAATACACATTACAAACAAGAAGCAGGAGCTTCTCTTGCAGGTTGGGGTTTTTGGCAGGGAGTGGGGCAATGCTTATTTTTCAGAATACATACAATGAACTGACATCAGCTGCCTAGGTCTTCTAGGAACCAAGTCACATTGTTCTTTATTTGATTATCTTCTGCTGTTTGAAGTATTTTACTTAACTGACAGTTTGCATGTGTTTGTTGTTACAGGTTCTCGTTGCTACTTCCTTGCCAGGCTTATCAGAGAAACTTCAGACCTGTAATGAGCTTCTGAACAAAATCATGAAAGGGCTTAATGCCTACCTTGAGAAAAAACGTCTCTTCTTTCCCCGGTAGGATGAGTTTGGGCTATTTAAAACTTCAGATTCTGAATATTTATTTTGTGAATAAGATCAGTCTTTAAAAGTAGCTTGATAATGCAGTTGTCTTTTTTTTTTTCTTTCTCATTGTTTTAGCTTCTTTTTCTTGTCTAATGATGAAATGTTGGAGATCTTGTCAGAGACTAAGGATCCTCTCAGAGTTCAGCCTCACTTGAAGAAGTGCTTTGAAGGCATTGCTAAGCTGGATTTCCGGCGCAATTTGGATATTAAAGGAATGTGCAGTTCCGAAGGCGAGCGCATCCAGCTGATTTCCACCATTTCTACTTCTGAAGCTCGAGGTGCAGTGGAGAAGTGGTTAATTCAAGTAGAAGACATTATGCTGAAGACTATACGTGATGTTATTGCCAAATCAAGAATGGTATGGAGGTTGTAATCATTTGATTACTGTAGCACCAGTTTTTATTTTACGGCTGTCTCTTGGCTTTCTAAAACTCTTCCTCAACACGGGAGCTGATGAAGTTACAAAGCCAGGTCTAAGTTAACGTGACTTGTATTTGTAGACAGGTGACATAAGTGAGAGTTTAGTTTAAAAGTTTGGAGCAACACTGTTTATAGGATGTATCACCTTATATAAATAATTTAGGTTTCTTTAGTTACAAATTATAATTACAGCACTGGTAAGAGTTGCTCCCTCCTAAAAGAAAATCATTAGACAGAAGACATTTCTTTGAATGAAGTTAACAAGTTATGAATATTTATGTAATATGGAAAGATAATTGCAAGGACTCTTAAAGTTATTGAACAACAAATTGCAAATCTAAAGGAGAAAGAGAACTTAAAAGTCCATTTGGACATTGCAAATAGAAAAATTTTTTTTAGCAAAGAAGATTAATAGGATCACCATATATGCTTCCGTATTACATATTGATATATATTGACATGTATATGTTTGGATACTGTATGTAACTCTTTCAGGCATATTTAGAGACGGACAGAAAACAGTGGGTTCTGGAGTGGCCTGGACAAGTAGTGTTGTGTGTATCTCAAATGTACTGGACAAGTGAGGTACATGAAGTTCTTTGCAGTGGATCTGAGGTACTGTGTAATGCATATTTTAAAAAAAAATATTCTTTACTTTTTTTTAACTAATGTATTTTGCTTAATCAAATGTTTTTCTACTATCAAAATAAAATTGAAAAAATACAAGCATATGAGTTTGACATATATTAATTTATAGACAGTGATTTATGCCTTTCATGCAGGTACTTGAATATTTTTTATTGTTATATATTTTTATTTGTTTAGAGCAAACATGGTTCAAAATGTGGCTTTGCAACATTAATACATAACTGAGAGAAGTTGATGCAAAAACATGACAATATAAAAGAACAGCTAATTAAACAATCTCAATTAAGATATTTAGTCAACATGAAGAAGTCTGGAACACTTGAAATGTGATATAATCAGTATCAAAATTACCTTTTCTCTCTTAGGGTTTAAAGGGTTATTATGGTACACTTCAGCTTCAACTTAATGATATTGTAGAGCTGGTAAGAGGAAAACTGTCTAAACAAACTAGGACTACACTGTGTGCCTTGGTTACTATTGATGTTCATGCTAGAGATGTCATCAAGGAAATGATTGAGAGTGGTAATTATCTTTCAAAATATTTGTCTTCACATGGGTCTACACATAGTTAATGAAAAGTAGTTAACCAATCACATTTTGCTGCCTTAAACAGTACAGCATTAAGATGGGTTTGTATTTGGGTATGAACACCAACATTAATAATTTCAAAGCGGTTTAAAATTTGAATGTAATAGAAAATCCACTTATCTGAAATGTCCTTCTTGATTACTTTCAACTCTGTGTTTATTAGGTGTGCAGAGTGAAACAGACTTTCAGTGGCTTGCACAGCTTCGGTATTATTGGGAATCAGAGAATGTCCGTGTCTGCATCATCAACTGCAATGTCAAATACGCCTACGAGTACCTGGGCAACTCCCCCCGCTTGGTCATCACTCCCCTCACAGACAGGTGTTACCGCACTTTGGTATGTATGGCCTCCCGCCAGCCCTCCTCGAGCTGTGGCCGTGTGCTGGGCTATTTCTGGCACTGTCCACTACAGCCATCCTTTCAGGGCTTGCAGTTGCTGTCAGACTCTGCTATTTCTGCTAAAATGAGGTTTTCAAAGATTGTAATTTCTATAGAATGTTGAACGTGAAAATCACCCGTAACAGCAAATCTGGACAGCCCACCAACCTGACTGAAATGTTTGTGAATTGTTTTGTGGTGGATGTGCTTTTTTTTAAAACACAGAAAGAAAAAAGACCCAAGATTTTATTGCTCTGTAGATTGAGAGCACAAAATGCTTTTCTGATATTTTGGGGTTGCTAAGTTGAGTGGAAAAGGATCCACTTGTGGTCATATTGTTCCTAAGACTACTACAAGTTTGACAATTTTTTAGTATCCCTGCTCTTTGGTAGAGGTGTTTATTATTGTAGTGGTTTGTCCTCAGGTAACCTGACATCTGAAAGTTACCAAAGCCATCTCAGCTATGGCTTTTCTCACTGTCATTTACTGCAGTTCCTTTGATGGAGTATGGTTTCAAGTTTGAGTAGGCAACAGTGGTGTGGTTGTAGCTGATGCTTTGTATCTGTTTGTCAAAGCCTCCAGGTATGCTGGTGTGAGAGTCTGGTAGGTTTCTGTTTTAGGCTCATAAACCTTCAATCAGAGCAAAGCAGTTGGAAGCCTGGCATTCTGGCAAATGAAAATCTTGTCCTTTGCCCACCAAGGGCTTAATAAAGTATTTTGAGAGCTTGTCAATAAGTATAGTTGTGGCCCTGTAGCTGTGGATTGGAGTGTTTGTTTTGAATTGGCAACATGATTGTTTTCTGTCAGGTTTTCCTCCTACTTCAGTGGAATACAGCACAGAATGTGGAATGATCAGTGGGATACACATACAACAAAGGGAATGGTGTGGAAAAGAAAAAGAAGAGGGAAAAAAGTACACTAAAGGACAAAAAGAGAGAAAAAAGAACAGCAACGAAGTAACTGCATCAAATTTAACTTGAAAGATATATCTAAACAAGAAGGGAAAGTTTAGGTCCAGTGAAGTTTGAATAACTGTTCATGGTCATGATGATAATTGAACTTGATAATTGAGTGTCAAAATTCACTCAATTGATAATTGAGTGTCAAAATTCAATTCTCTTCTATGTATTTCCAAGCTCTTAAGTACATTTCAGATTATTTTTTACTTATTAAAACCATATTTTGCACTTTGGATACAATGACTGTATTAAATTTTCTAGTGCAACTTAATTTTACTGTTTTCATTCAGAATAATTTCATCTAAATGAAATACAAATAATTTCCATAAACTGTTTCTGTGATTTAGATTGGAGCCTTCTATTTAAACCTGGGTGGTGCCCCAGAGGGTCCAGCAGGGACAGGTAAAACGGAGACCACAAAAGATCTGGCTAAAGCTCTTGCTGTTCAGTGTGTTGTCTTCAACTGCTCTGATGGCCTTGATTACCTGGCAATGGGAAAGGTAAATAGAAAATATTTTGTATTTTATTTTTAGAAGGAAAATTGTAGGGTCCCTATTTTGCAGACACACTTAAATAAATGTGACACCTGTGGTCTGCTACCCTTAGACGCTGTATACTGGTCTCCACATGTTTCATTTTCTGTGCTTTATTAAATCCTATTAAGTGGCAAATTAAAACATGAAAGAAATAAAATTATTGGGATCTTCTGATTTAGCTTTCTTTAGAACCAAGAAGAAACTTTGTTATTCAGTACATCACCAGATCTAAACAGCTTGGATTTTATTATCATAATTGTATTTGTGTGTGTGTGTGTGTAACTAAACTTTCAACATGATACTCTTAGTTTCTTTTGGAACTTCTAAGGCTCTGTAAACAATATTGCTGCTCTGTCTCTTCACCTACAGTTTTTCAAGGGTTTGGCTTCAACAGGTGCCTGGGCATGTTTTGATGAGTTCAATCGCATCGAACTGGAAGTGCTGTCTGTAGTGGCCCAGCAGATCCTGTGCATCCAGAGAGCCATCCAGACAAAGCAGGAAACATTTCTTTTTGAAGGAACTGAGCTGAAGCTTAACCCCAACTGTTTTATAGCTATTACTATGAACCCAGGTTATGCAGGGCGTTCTGAACTTCCAGATAATCTGAAGGTAAAATAATAAATTAGAAGCTACTGCTTAAGAATGAGCTTTCGAAAAAAATTGAGGGACCCATGTCTTGCTGGTGTTAATACAGACTGTACCACTTGGAATATAAACAAACATCTGTTACAATCTTTGCACATACTAAGCCTGATTTTTTGTTGGTTTTGTTTTGTTTTCCTCTCCTCCTGAATACTTTGTTCTTTTTGAGGGGATTTGAAATATATTTTATTTTCTTGTGTTTATTAGTGTTTTTCATTATTATTTTTCCGGACCAAGGAGAAGTGTCAGGCTGTGGGTAGAGTATAAGATTTAGATGCCAACCTTGTAAGAGGGACAGGTATTTTGGAAAAAATGCTTTATCAAAATATTTTTGCATTGCCTTTGTTGTACTCTTATTTAAAAGGGGTGTTAGTGAATGACACTTCATAGATGGAATGAATTTGCTTAGATTACCTGATTAAATAAGGTCTTTGAGATGAGTGTTTTGACTACATGAGCTGTTTCACTGAGGAGGCTTGGCTAACCGGAGGCAGAGATAATGCAGCATGAGAAGCAGTCCAAGTGCAGATTCCTTAAAGGAGAGGAAAGGAAGTGCATTCTCCCACCTGCCATGGGCCATGTTTTCCTTCCTTACTGCTGTGCTGGCTGTATCTGTGCAAGGGGAAAACTGCATTCTTGAGACAGTGATGAGGGACAAGAGCTAGGACAGTGTCTTTCCTGCACTAATTGTACATGGAGATGGATGTTGATGCCAGCTTACTCAGGTTTACTTCCTAGGGAGTCATAAGCTGCAGACATTGACAGTTCTATTTCATTGGCTCCCAAATGTTCTGCAGGCTAGTTCTGCTTTCCAGTGTAACTGTTTTCAATGATCTACACTTTACCTGGTCATACTAAGCAGTACTTCACTGAACATGCAGTTACTGTTTCCAGTTAGAACTGCCATGATGGTATTAGCACTAACCCATACCCTGTGCAAGTTCTGAATTTCTTTCCATCCCTCAATTAATTGTTTAAAAGTATTTCTTTGGGTTTGTATTTCAGGTTCTTTTCCGAACAGTAGCCATGATGGTTCCTAACTATGCTCTGATAGCAGAAATTTCACTCTATTCATATGGATTTTTGAATGCCAAGTCTCTGTCAGTGAAAATAGTCATGACCTACAGGCTCTGTTCAGAGCAACTTTCCTCCCAGCACCACTATGACTACGGCATGAGAGCAGTCAAGGCTGTGTTAGTGGCTGCTGGGAATCTGAAGTTGAAATTTCCTACAGAAGATGAAGATATATTGGTAAGTTCCTGAGGGGATAATTCTTTAAGGAATTTTATGGATTCCTGTAGTTCTGAAGTCAGTTCTACCACATCATGTCACCTTAGTGATACAGTGAAATGATAATAAAATACACAAATTGCACAGTTGGGTTTAACTGCTTATCAAAGGCATACCTTAAGGAACTAATCTTTGTTACATATTAAATTATTTTTAATTGCTGAACAGTTTATTCTGTCTTTTAATAGAAGCAGTAAAATGTATATTTGTTTCTTATAGCTTCTTAGATCGATTAAAGATGTAAATGAGCCCAAATTTTTGTCCCATGATATACCTCTGTTCATGGGTATAACCAGTGACTTATTTCCTGGCATCAGTCTTCCTGAGGCAGACTACAACGTAAGTACTCTTGTAATGTTTCCTTGGTCATAATCATTGCTGGTTGTTTTTTTGGTGATTTGCTTTTTAACCAAGTGCAATTGATAAATTGATAAGTAAGTTATTGCAAGATGAGTAAAACTGGTGAATATTTACAATGAAACTTGGTATCAAAGAAAATTTTTTTATCTGTGCTGAACATAATCCACATCTGAGTTCCCTTATGTTCATAAGGATTGTGTCCCATAGATTGGTAAATCTGCAGGTCAGTTTCCAAATTTTAAGCTCTCTGATTTCTTTCCTAATTTTTGGACATGATTGAGCAAGATTAAGCTTTCTGTTTGTATTTTATTTATAGCAACACTTAAAACACAGCTCCTTTGACTGGTAGTATTTCAGTTACAAATTAATTTGAAACCTTTATTGATGAGCACAATCTGTTCTACTGTAGTCCAAGATAGTAATTTAAATTGTAGCAGTGATAAGATTATGATCTGTTTTGATTTTAGGATTTTCTGGAATGTGCCAATGAATGTTGCATTCGACATAATGTCCAACCTGTAACAACTTTTATACAGAAAATGATACAGACTTATGAAATGATGATTGTTAGACATGGGTAAGATTCTCATCACTGTTTCACAAGCAGTATCTTTCATAGTTCTAATTTAGACTGTAGTAGTTTATATGAAGTTATAAAAGATCTTAAGGGTGGCAAAATATTCCTATTTGTATTGGAACAGTTGATCACTGATGCTTCTTTTAATGTCCCAAGATTCTTGTGCCTGGATGTCTGAGTAGTTGTACTCTTCTTGATATCAGAAGTAGCCTCTCATATATAATGATTTCAGGTTTCAATGGCAGTATGATGAGGACTTAAGGACTGTAAAAGTTTGTCTATATTAAAATAGTAGTTATCAGATCTGTGCCATTTTATTTCTAACTTTCATTACAGAATAGCAATTCCCTGGAGAGAATGTATACGATATGACATTAGCCATATGATGGTTAATATTCAGCTCATTATTTAATCTTCTCTGTGAGATATTGTTATAGTCACATCCCTCTGCTGGGTGACTGCAAAAGTTTTCTCTTTGTGTTCTTTCAGTGTTATAAATTCTGTCTGGATTGAAATGAAACTCTAAGCTCATTCAGCAAATAAATGAACTACTGTGGTCACAAAATCTAAGCTTTAGAGGACAACATCCATACAGTGCACATGTAAATTAACTGGTTTTGCTGGAATGGTGTTTTGTATATTCAAAGCAAATTTATTTGCTTTTTGGAAATTACGTGGAAATTAGCTTTAAGCATATGGTTGATACCGTTGGCCTTCATGTGATCTGTGAAAGTCTAAATTGCAAGACAAATGTATTAATAACGGGTTTTTTCCATCTAACAGCTTCATGCTGGTAGGGGAATCTTTTTCTGGGAAGACCAAAGTCCTGCATGTGTTGGCAGATACACTGTCTCTTATGAAAGAGCGTGGTTATGGTGAAGAAGAAAAAGTAATTTTTAGAACAATGAATCCAAAATCAATCACGATGGGTCAGCTTTTTGGGCAGTTTGATCTGGTATCCCATGAGGTAATGTATGTTTAAAAATTAATGTTTCCTGCACATATTGTCAGACCTCCATTATTTTGGAGAGTAAACTGTTGAATTCATAATTTCATGATTTGAAACACAGATGAGAACACAATTGTAAATTATACTTTAACTAATACTTTTATGGCTTATTTTTAGTTAGCATATAAAAATGCTGTACTGAGTCTGTATGCAGTTATATAGGTTTAAATTTGAAAAAGAAAAAAACAAAAAACAAACAAAACCAAACATTTTGAAGGTCATCATCCTATTCTCATTGTGTCCATGCTAGGAAATCCTATCAAACTTAACTGTATCAATTTCTCTGCCTATTCTTTACCAGTATAATCAAAGTAATGCGAAACCTATGTAGAAAAATTTATGAATTCATGTGTGAAACTCAGGTCTGAGAAAGGAACAATATGGAGAAGTGAATGTGAAATAGTAGAACTTAGTGTGACTGGAGAGAAACAGATGCCAGGCGCAGCAGAAGCACTTCTAAGTTTCAGTAAATTGAGTTGCTGGTCTTTTTTGTGATAATATTTTTTTTTTCACGTGAAAAAACCACTATTTTAAAATTTGCTGATATTGCAAGACCCCCAGTGAAACTGTGAAGCTGTGTACTGCTCTCTGGAGAACAAGAGAGAATGTTGAAAAGGGAGGGGTAAGGGAAGCAAAGGGAAGGGTTTCTGTGGCTGGAATCTCAGGCTCAACTCTCCATTCTTTGTTTCCCTTCCCATTCCCATGTCTCCCCTCAGTGGACAGATGGTGTTGTCGCCACAACCTTCAGGGAATTTGCCTTGTTGGAGACCCCCGAGCGCAAGTGGGTGATCTTTGATGGCCCCATCGACACTCTGTGGATAGAGAGCATGAACACGGTGCTGGATGACAACAAGAAGGTATCATGGCCTAAATAAAATAATGTGACATTTTGGAAATACTCTTCTACATATAAAACCCAAATACAAATTCCAGTGCCTGGCATCTGAAAAGAGCAAGGGCAAAGTGGCGTTGGTGACAAGTTGGAAGCTTCTTTTTTTTTGTGGTTTATGGTTGGGTTTTTCTTGTTTGTTTTGTTTTATTTCATTGGAATCATAATCACAGAATCAACTCATTACTGAAAGTAATTAAATATATGGTGTTTCCTTATTGTCATATTGTAATTTTGTAACATAAATAATTGAAATTTAAATTTCAAAAATTACAATTACTTATATTCAATGTAAATCCTGTAGTTTCTAAATCTGCACATACTGCCCCAGCTTGTGTTGCAGGCGTGGCTGCAGTGCCACGTTTATGTCATTCGGTGGCAGAGAGGATAAGGCGAGGTCTTCTGCTGGTGCTCTAACCCACGTGGGCTCCCAGGATTTCTCAACAGCCTGACATTATTGCTTTTCTGTTTGTTGTTTTTTTTTCCTTAATGTTAATCTGAGATGTTACACTTGAGAGGTGACGGGCGTTGGCCGAGTGGCGTAGGCCCCCACCTGTGGAGCCGGCTCCTCCTCTGAGGACGCCGGTTCGAATCCTGGAGGAACTCGCTGTCCGCTGTCTGAGCTGCTCGGCCATGGCAAGATGAGCCTCAGGAGTAAACGGGGTGGGGCCAGTTCCGCGCACACTGCGCCTCACCTAAAAAATCCATTGCGCAGGCTTATCCCAAGATCTTCGTTCGCAAAGTCCAGCCAACAACAACAAAATCTGCACAAACTTAGACACATTTCAAGTCAATTCCTAGACAAAAAGGATTGTATTTTCAAAATAATGCCTTCTGAAGTCAAAGTTGTAACCTTACAGCACTTTTGTAAATGTGCTCTAAGAATCTCAATGTGAATATAGAAGTTAGAGACAATGTTTTAACTTTAACTAATGATAATATGTCAAAACGCTCAAACTGAGCTTTTATTTTAGTAAGTAGGATCTCCAACTGGAATGCTTCAGTATTAGCAACCATAGGAGCAGATATCCTTTCTTTTGCATGTTTGCTGCCTTTTCTTTGTCCTGTCACACTCAAGATGGATTGTAATGAACCTACTAGTAGGTTACTGTAGAGTACTATGATTTAAGTGAAGAATTTAGCCAAAAAAATCTATTGGTACAAGTGATACAATATTTTGTGTAGTTGATCTTACCTGGTTCCTCTGATTTTACATATAGAACTCTCCTGTGATAGGAAGCATCATTTACAACTAATTTTTTTCCTAATTTTGCATGTGATTTTTTTTTTTCTTTCAAGCTTTGTTTGATGAGTGGAGAAGTCATCCAAATGTCCCCTCAGATGACTCTTATTTTTGAAACAATGGATCTTTCCCAGGCATCAGTAAGTTTTGTATATAATGAAACTCTGTAACAATGTTCAGTATATTAAATGTACAATAAAACAAGTTCACAATTTTTCCTTAGCCTGCTACAGTCAGTCGTTGTGGCATGATTTATTTGGAACCTTCTCAGCTGGGCTGGAGGCCACTTGTTACCTCTTGGTTGAGTAAACTGCCTAAACCTCTGAACTCCAAGGAACATCAGGGTCTTCTGGAGGGACTCTTTGATTGGTTGGTACCACCAACATTAAAAGTCCGTCAGAAACAGTGCAAGGTACTTGTTGCCATTGTCTCCTGCAGCAGCTACTGCCCATTTGCATTCTGTTACCCTGGGTGGGCAATGACTGCTCTCTCATGACAAGCACAGTTAGAAAGAAAATGCAGCTTTTGGGGCCATTTTAGAAAGTTAAAATGAGAATGTCATCTAGAGCTTGAGCGTAGATTCCACTGTATTTACAAAAGTAAAATAAGTGTTTAAAACTCCAAATAAAAATTTTTCCAATGAGAATTTTGTACATTTTTTTTTTTCTTTAAAAATGTCGTGTTGAATTGGAAGTACTCTTTTAAGTGCTAGGGGAAGTGTATGGGTAATTCCCTGTGAACTCAGTGTGACAGTGCTTAGGATTGTGCTCGTGTTGCTGAAGTTACTTCTGTGGGTTTTGTTTTCTTTTAGGATCTATGATTATAATGGTCACAGGGGGCATAGAGGTGGTTGGAAAACAAAATCTTGGCGCATCTCAAGCACACAGGAGAGTAAATGATCTTTTGAGTAGAAGTCAGTGTATACCTTGCCTTTTAATGCTTGTTCAGAGTTAGCTAATTATCTGGTTCTTTTAATGTTTTAGCTCTGAAAGATAAATTAACTGAACACACTAAGTGTAACACCCAGCCTTTTGTGTCTCTAAGGAACTGGTACCTACAAGCAATACCAATGTTGTAGTATCTCTCACACGTCTTTTTGAAATGTTGATTTGTCCAACTGTGCAAGAAGATCCTACCAACAAAAGCATCCGTGCCTGGATCATGGTTGGTTTTTTAACCTGTAGAAAAATGTGTATTTGTTTCTGCATATGCCAGTTTTCAAACAATTGTGCTGATAAAAGCAACTTTAATTTGAGAATAAGAAGCATGTGGACCAATTTCACTGCCTCTTTGCTCTCTTTCCCCACACTGCAGGTGCCCAGATGAGACAGAAGTCTTAGAAGTAACAAATATGATCAAAAATTTTACTGTTTTCCTAATTAACCGGGATAGGGGTTTTTTGTTAAATGTGCTTTTTAGCTAACCACAAAATTAGCTAAGGCAAAGTATCTTCTTTCCCTTAAAGGAAATAAAGGTTCATGTAACACTGCTTGGCTTGACTGAGCAAAATTTCCTTGGGAAGAGTGTTTTCTGAAGTTATAACAGTTGGATCCTCTGTCTGACCCTATAGATATGATTGTTCTTAGGAAAAACTGAAAGAAGTCATTTAAAATTGAATTAGAAAATTCCTAGGTCCTGATTTGTGATTAGAACTCTTCTTAGGCTTTGTCATGTGACACAATGCTTTTGTCAGTGGCCTTTACTTTTTGTCATATATATATATATATGCTTGAGTAAGACTTTTGTGTGCTCTGTCTTTAGTCAGGTTTCTAAATCTCTTTAGACCAGGGCTATTCAAGGGCAATTTTTAACACCTCTCCGCTTAGTAGTATTTTTCAGAATAATGTTTGTTAATCAAACTGCCCAAGGTTCATGGAATATGTCAATTTTTCAGACAATTGTTAATCTTTTTGCCCTTGCAGGGTTGCTTTGCTTTTGCCACAATCTGGTCCATTGGTGGGATTTGTGATAGTGACAGCAGGATAATTTTTGATAATTTCTTGAGGACCACTTTGTCTGGGAAATCTACGACAGATCCTATACCAACAAGTGTGGGAAATTGGGAATGTCCTTTTGAGGAGAAAGGCTTGATCTATGACTATATGTATGAGGTAGGATTGGCAACTTCTGCATTCACTAAATAGATTCTTACAGTAGAAATGGAAGGGAAATACAGCTCAAGTGGGTATTTTATCTTTACTTTGATGTGCTTTTCTGTATGGAGTTGGCTGTTTTTGCTGAACAAAATTTTTAAGAAAAGGAAAGATTCTAGCTGTGTAATTTAACACTTTATTACTGAGGTAAAGGAAACTAAATGTATGAACTTCTGAAACGTTGGCTGTTCATTAATTTATTAAAATTCATTATTTTAGTTTTTCAAAAGTGGTAATAGAGAAAACATTTCATATGTATAACACCAATCTATTTTACCACCTGTTTCTTCCTAGATGAAAGACAAAGCAGGTTGGGTTCATTGGAACACATTTATTGAACATGTAAGTTACAGTGATAAAAATGTGAAGATTCAAGATATTATAGTCCCAACTATGGACACAGTTCGATACACATATTTGTTAGAACTCTTCATTACCTATGGCAAGTAAGTTGTTTTAATACAAATCTGTGAAGTTTTGGTCATAGGTAGAAACATTGCTTATTCTTTCCCTTGAGTTCATTGTTTTCATCAAACCTTCAAAATTTATTTCGCCTTTTAAAAATAGGCATTTACTACAAATTATGCAAATGGCCTAAAAGTCTAGTTTGTGTTTTTTTGTTTTGTTTGTTTTTTGTTTGTTGTTTTTTTTTTTTTTAATGAAACCTTATTATAATTTTAGTCTCTGATTCTAATGATGCTGTTAGGACAACCCAGAGAGTATTTTTACCCTCTTTCTTCTTTGGCAATTAAATACATATTTTAATTCTTTTCCCTTTGATTAATCATATCAAAATCAGTTATATTAGCTGTGGTCAGATCATGTAAGAGAATGAAATAGAAAACAGCCTCAAATTCCAAAGCTGAAAGCTTTATGAAGTTTGAACTGATGCAGGACCTATCAGTAGAAATTTGGCTCTAATGTATGGTCATATGCTCCAACACGAGGAGAATGAGGGAATGAGAACTGTTTCTTTCTCTTCCCATTTTCTTGATAGTGGAAGCAAACTAAAATTGTGAGAAGGTTTAATGGATATATTAAAACACTTGAGTTTCTTCTTGAGGCATGTAATGCTTTTAGAGGTAGAACAAGAAGGATAAATTAGTAAAACCTTTGTCTTCTAATTCCATTTAGTTTCCAGTGTTGGGTTTGTGCAGTTTCTGTGTGTGCTTTCTCTCTCTGTGCAGACCACTGCTCCTTGTGGGACCGACAGGCACCGGGAAGTCTGTGTATGTCAAGGACAAGTTAATGAACCACTTGGAAAGGGAGCTCTACTTTCCCTTCTTCATTAACTTTTCGGCTCGAACCAGCGCCAACCAGACCCAGGTTAGAGGAGTAGATAATCGAAGTTCAAGAAGATGAACTATGTGAATATTTAATCCATGTTTCTGATATTCCTGTTTGCATTCTAGAACATTATTATGGCCCGGCTGGACAAGAGGCGCAAAGGAGTCTTTGGCCCTCCAATGGGAAAGAAATGCATTATTTTTGTGGATGACATGAACATGCCTGCTTTGGAGAAGTATGGGGCACAGCCCCCTATAGAGCTTTTAAGACAGTTCTCTGACCATGGATTTTGGTAATGATTTGAAATACAATTGAAATTTTTTTGCTGCATTTGCTGCTATAATTATTTATTCCCTTGAGTGTTGTTTTCAAAACTACTTTGAATTGGTTTGTAAATGTTAAGGTAGATTTAGTTTATATAAAAATACGTTATTTAAAGTTAAAAAAAACTTTGTCTGTTGCTCTCCACGGACTTCTCAGTTTAGGAAATTGATCATCAAATTTGTTTTGAGTTTTTTTAATGTTTTATTGCTGACCTTCAACAGCATTAGAATACATTAAATACATTATTCATTTGCACCTCAATTTTATTTTTTTCATGTCTGTGGTTTTAATTGTTTTTATTTTTCCAGTGCAGTTTCTTGTCCTTTTTTTTTTTCTCTCTCTTGCTCCTTACAGTGAGCTGGCAGTTTTCTATACTTCTGTATATATGTAGTTATATAAAACTTTTGATTTTAATCCTTAGATTGATTTTTTTTTTCCTGTCATCCATGATTCTGTTAGTCATCCAAATTTTATTTTTTTTTCACAAAATCTCAAAGTATTTTTTAAAGTTAAGAATTAAACCTGGTAATAGGCATGAAATAAAGGAAGCTGAAGGTCTTCCCTACTTTGGAGGTTTTTGGCTTTGCTTAAACTGGAAGATTGGATCAGGTGTCTCATGAGGTTCCTTCCAGTCTGGATTATTCTATGATTCGAGGCACTTCTCAGTTACTCTTGTGATTCCAGGCACTTTTCAGATATCTGTTACTCTGGAATAGAGATATTATGGCTTGCCTCATTACAGTTTTAGTACTCATGTCAAAATGTCTTACCAGGTTTTATTTAACTCAATTTAAACAAATAATCTTTCAGGACAGCATTTGATAAATTGAGTTTAATTGGCACACAGTCAAAGGACTAATTGTTTTTTGGTTTCTTAGAGGAGAGTGATGGCGTTTGTTTTAAAAATATTAAAAATATAAATATATGTAACATTAAATAACAGTCTATTTTAAAAATATTTTTAATTACCTGTGTTATGCACTCAGAAAGTACTCTGTGATATTGATGCATCTAAGCTGTGCCAGAGGGGTTATATCTGTATCTGTCACACTGCATTTTATTTTGAAGGTATGATTTAAAGGACACCTCTAAAATCACCCTTGTGGACATGCAGTTACTGGCTGCCATGGGGCCTCCCGGTGGTGGCAGGAATCCTGTCACTCCTCGCTTTCTGCGGCACTTCAACATTTGCAGCATTAATTCTTTCAGTGATGAAACAATGGTTCGCATCTTCTCCACCATGGTAGCTCTTTACCTAAGGGCTAATGATTTTCCTTCTGACTTCTCCACAATTGGGAATCAAATTGTCACTGCCACTTTAGAGGTAAGAGGTGAATATCTTAAAGGAAATTTCCTTCAACTTGTTCATTACAGTTCCTTTGGCTCTGTAGTAGTTTAATTGGTGAAGCAGAGCTTTTAAGTATTTTCTTCATTATTCTTTTAACATACAGCCTTATCTGCCTTGACAAAGTTGTTTTAGTATTTGTTATTGCGGTAACCTTCTGATTCTGGGAAAATGGTCTTTGTATTTGTGTTAAAGTGGGATCTGTGGTACTTGTACCACTTAATGTCGTGCAGGTAAGACTGGAATCTCTGGGGTCTGACAGGTGTGGGAAGCTGTCACATACAGACAAAAGGAAACTATCAGTTGTACCCCTTTCAAAATTTCTTCTCAGACAGACTAAGAATGAAGAAAACACTCTCTCCACTTTGCTCCTTCTTCTCACAGTTTTTATATTACTGGTGGGCATATGACAGCAGGCTGAGGAACACAGAAGGAAGATGCAGTTTCTGGAGTGTCTCGAGGGTGGCAAAATGTCACAGAAATGTTGTGAAATGGAAAGCCATTAGGCCCTTTGTTTTTTGTTTGTTGTTTGAAATGAAATGAATGAAATGAATATTTGTGAAGTTCCATGTTAGAGGTTTTAGTGGTTTCATTAAGATTTAAGTATGAAATGTTTTTCTGGGAGAAACAACATTTAAGGATTATTATAATAATATAGTCAGTGTTACTATTTTGTTGGTTTTGTTGTTCTTTGCTGTTCTTTTCTGAAGGTGTATAAGAAAGCCATCAAAAATCTTTTGCCCACACCAGCCAAATCTCATTATACATTCAACCTGCGGGACTTCTCCCGTGTTATCAATGGCTGTTTGCTTATTAAGAAAAGTGCAGTGGAAAACAAACGTGTCATGATTCGGCTCTTTGTCCACGAGGTGTTTCGTGTCTTCTATGATCGTCTGGTGGAAGATGATGATAGAGCCTGGTTGTTCAATCTGGTGAAAGACATTGTGAAAAATCATTTCAAAGAAGCCTTTGATTCACTTTTTGCACACCTGAAGCAAGAAAAGGCACCTGTGAGTATCACCCGTGGCAAAATAGTTGCTTTTTGTATAAATTGAGTACTAGAAGGTTACTTAATCACAGGTGAAATTTTGGATCAAATGTGCTCTAAAGTTTGAGTTGACTTTTGCAACATCAATGGGGGAGGGGAAGTAAAAATGAAAGTTGTTTGAAAGGATTTAACTGTTATAGGTAAACATTGTTTTAAAAAAATATTGCATTCAAAATGTGAGTAAACTTACTACTTTTCTGGCAAAGAAATTTGTGTATAGAAGAAATGACTTTGTGAACTTAGTTGTCCATTTCATAATATACATCTGTATAACTTTGATGCAATTAGAAGGTCATGATTATGAGATTGTTAATGGCTATTTTAGCCAATTGTTTGCCAAGAACAAATTAAGAGTAAGTATATAGTTTAATGCAGGAAACAGAATTTTGAGTTGGGTGTTTGTGAGTCAGAATATTTTGGAGTGCTTGTTCTTGTGTCTGGGGTATTTATCTAAATTCTCCTTTGTTTTCTAAAATTCCAGTGAGGAAGATGTTCATTAAATATTAAACTGGGCTTCATAACTTGCTGAATATTTACTGTAGGTAACAGAAGAAACCATGAGAAGTTTGTGTTTTGGTGACTACATGGTTCCAGAGCTTGAGGGAGATGAAAGACTTTATCTTGAGGTTCCAAGCATTCAGGAGTTCAGTGATGTTGTGGAGCAGTGTCTGGATGAATATAATCAAACCCAGAAAACAAGAATGAACCTTGTTGTTTTCAGGTGTGTGTGATCTGTATTATTAAGAGCGATAAGCAGTAGTTGATAATTCAGTATATTCAGTTTTATGGACTGTATTTTTTGTTATATCTCTTCTGCTTAATCCATCCATAAAGGTATTTATAGTGTGGGAGTAAACTCATTTTAATCTTACACTGATTTTTCTACCTGAAGGTAAATAACAAGAAGTTTTTCTCCTAAGGAGGGTCTTTGAATATATTCTTTAGTTGGTATAGAAACACTGCACACTGGGTCAGGTGGGTGCTGTACTTTTGCTAGGCCTCTGCTACCAGTGTAGATGGTTGTCAGCTTTGCCAGCAGCCACTGGCCTTTGAGTTCCCAAGAATTCCAAGAGTGGCATGTGGCACAGTCATGGCCATCTGTCTGCTCTGGTGCTACTCAGCACAGCCCTGCCCCAAGTTGGGCACTACCCAGGTGGTGCTGCAGCTCATACTGTGGAATTCCACACTCTGTAGGCCCCTCTTGTCACCTTCGCTTGTGATCCCGCAGAGCTGCAAGGCAGAGCCACAACTGAGACAGATTAGGAGGTCACAAATCCTTCCTCCTCCCTATTGCTGAAGAGTACTGTCTCTTCCTGTTTGCCAGCGTAACATGACGTGCAGATACTTTGTGAAGGTGATTAGAGTTAATTTAAACTCTGCTAACAGGAGCTTATTTTAGTTTAGGTAACTTTGTCAAGCTGGATTTGTGAGTACCTGTATATCCAATTAGGCTGGGAGTTAGAAGAGCTGGCAGCCTCTGATCAGGGGCCGATTCCTGAGTGTAGAAGCAATACCCCAGTGACCTCACTGAACAGCAGCCAGGAGAGTATGTTAGACTGTAGCCTTAGAGTTCAATCTCATGCACAACATCTGCATTTGATTCCTTTATTTTTCTAATCAGTAAAAATAAGAATTTGTGTTTCTTGAAATGCTTGCAAGTTTTTTTGAAACTACTATTGACTGCTGCTCATGTTGCTTTAATTCCCCCATGCCCTGTGCTTCAGCAAGTAGTCTCTTGTAGACCTTGCTGCATGTTCCCTGATAACCTGTGCTTGTGTTTTCACAAGGACTCTCAGTGACGTGTAGGTCTTGCTTCCTGAAGATGGTGTTCTGATGTGTATTTCACGTAGAAGTTATAAAACAGCGTCAGAGGGAGAGAGAAGGAAGATGTTTGTTGATATAACCCATTTTTCCCCAGTGGTTACTTTGAAAAAAATATTTAAACTGGTATACTTCAAGAAAGTTAAAACTGGTAATACTGTTACGATTTTGAAATAGAGAATTAATGATTTTTGTTTCCTTATAGTGGTCCCGTTCACTGCTGCCTACTCCTTTTAGTAATTTGTAGTATTTTAGCTGCATACTGATATTTGTATAATAGAACTGTTTTATTTTGTAGGGCACACCCTCATTCTTTCTTCCTCTTCCCCTCCTCTCTTCCCCACCCCACAAGGAGAAATTAGGTTTAGAGATGCTACTTCTTTTTCTGTTTCACAGATTTACAGGTGCATAAAAGTCTATGTAGTTGTGCCATTCTGGTAACCACCACATTCCAAATGTAGGTACATGTTGGAACATCTGTCTCGGATAAGCCGGATCCTGAAGCAGTCAGGGGGCAATGCCCTGTTAGTTGGAATGGGAGGGAGTGGCCGGCAGTCTTTGACCCGTCTGGCAGCATTCATGGCAAAAATGTGGGTTTTTCAGCCCGAGATCTCTAAGACCTATGGTACAAATGAGTGGAGAGAGGATCTTAAAGTGAGTATTAATAACCTGTCTCCATTTTGCCTTAATTTTGAGGAAGGATGTTTTGGACTGTACAATATTTTTAACTGTCTTGCATTTTCAGAAACTTCTGAAGAGTGCAGGTGTAAAAGGCTTGAAAACTGTATTTCTAATCACAGATGCACAGATTAAAGAGGAAAGCTTTTTAGAAGATGTTGACAGTGTCCTCAACACTGGGGAGGTGCCCAATCTTTTTGCAGCAGATGAAAAACAAGAAATTACAGAGGTATCTTTAGAAACTCTCTTTAATTTCACCTCCCTTTTCAGTTACTTTGTCAGTTCAGTTAAGGGCAAAGACATTTTTATGAGAGAATGTGGCTTGCTTTTGTCAATGGACTCTTACTGACTAGTGCAGTAGGGCACTGTTAGATTTTCATAGTCTTGACGCTTCTACCCAGAGAGAAGTTGGGCAACGGTGCACCATGACTTTAGGCTCAGAAGTAAAGATGCAATATACTCAGGCAAATTTAAAAAAAAATTGTAAATAAAATTGGACTTGAATTTTCACTATACCAGTAAAAAATTGGGAGGGAGGGATGGACATCAATCTTTGTATATACCATGTTGGAAACTTGATGCTAGCAAGCAATATTTGGAACTGTGTGCTTGCTGTCTTCTATTTTAATTTGCCTGTTTTATTTACAATACAAGATTTCATGTCATGGTGATGCTGGCATTGGCAGGGTTGCTGTAGGATTTCAGATGTACTTAACGAGAAATGATAGAACTTTTTTTATGCTTTGTATTATTCCTAAGGGTGTTCGTGCAATTGTTCAAACTGGCAGTAAAGGTGAAGAACTCAGTCCTTTGGCCTTGTTTGCATATTTTGTGAACTTTTGCAAAGAAAATCTCCACATTGTGGTGGCTTTCAGCCCAGTTGGAGATGCCTTCCGCAATCGGCTGAGACAGTTCCCATCGCTCATCAATTGCTGTACTATCGATTGGTTCCAGGTATGGGAAAGTATTTGCATTGTTTCCTCAAAAAGCTTCTTCAGTTTCCTAGGACTCTATATTTTTATGTCTCATTAGATCTTCTTTTGTCTTCTTTGTTTTTTGGGTTTTTTTTTGGTTGGTTTTTTGTTTGTTTGTTTTTAATTTTCAAATTTAGTCATTTTCTGTAACACTTTGGGAGCTTGGGACCTCAATGTCTCTACAACTAAATAAACTTAAATTTTATTACTCCAAATTTCTGAAGTAGTGAATAGTCTTAGTTTGATGATGGTGATAATGTGCATGTTTTAAAAGATTGGAGAAACCATTTCAGTGTGACTGTGTAAAATTATCTTAATTACTGCTGCCTGTTAAGCAGATAGTGCATTGTAGGAACTCCAGTTAGCAAATACAAATTCTGTTGTGTGTCGGTAGATCTTGTAGAGCAGAATAAAACCTGGAGAATTCCTGTAGTTAACCATCCTTGCTGTAAGCAGTATTGCTCTCACTAAAACACAGTGAACTCTAGAGCTTGGCCCAGTACTGATGTCAATTAATTTTTCTGCCAAAGGCTGAAAACAGATACAGAAGTGAGTGGATAGAAAGACATTGTGCAGCTTTGAACTAGAATATCAGCCAGGAATTGCCAGAAAAGACTGATTGCTGCCTGAGATAACTCTTCTATCAGTTCATTGTTCTTGAGACGTGTCTGGGACTAGTGTGGCTCATTCTGGTGTTTTGAATGGTAAAAACTGATTTTTAAAGTGTGAAGACTGCCTACAGTTGAATTTTACAGATTCTTTTCTCCTTCTCCCTCAGCCATGGCCTGAAGATGCCCTTGAACGTGTGGCCAGTAAGTTCTTAGAAACACTGGAGCTCACAGACGCTGAGCGTCAGGGAGTTGTGCCCATTTGTAAATACTTTCATACTTCAGTTTTGTCACTCTCTGAAAGGTCAGTCTATTTCTTTTGAAAACAACCACTAATTAATAAAATAGTAGGTGATTGAGTTTAATTACCATTCATTTCTGTGTTAAAGTTAACATAACTATCTGCCTGTATAAAATATCATATAAAATTGTTGAAATTGTTTACTCCTATTATTCATCAAAGAGCTCTATAACTTTGCTAACAATAAACTGAAAAAATAAATCAAACCTCAGTTACTCTTACCTTTCTCCTTTGTTTTGATAGGTTCTTGCAAAGCCTTGGACGCCACAATTATGTTACTCCTACTTCTTACCTTGAACTTATTGCTGCATTTCAGAGACTTCTTACTGAGAAACGAGATAGTGTAATGAAAGCCAAGAGAAAATACGTGAATGGACTAGAAAAACTAGCTTTTGCTGAGTTACAGGTGAGGTAGGGCAAGTATGGAACAGAAAATAGAAAATGTTTGTCAAATGCAGGTCTTTTCCTGGAGAAGTCAGTCAAAAGCATAACTTCAGATTTTGTTTAGCTTAATTTTCAACAGTAAAACTTTAAGAAATGTATGCTTCCTTTTATTCCCTTATTGTAGGACACTTGGGCTAGAGGCCATACATCCCTAAGTATATATTGCTGAGCTTCCCTTTCCTATATGGTTAACATAGTTCTTAAAATTAAATGCGCTATGTATGAGCTAAAAAGAAATCTTGGATATGTTTTGATTTGAAACTGTTACATCTTTCCATCAATAAAGCTGTCATCAGGTAAAATCCAAGTCTTACAGAAAAAGCTGGAAATTGTCCTTTTCCCTTCTGAATCCTACCTGATTCTTTTGCATATGCATAGGTTGCTGAGATGAGACAAGAACTAGTTCAGCTGCAGCCCAAACTGGAAGAGGCTAAAGTGGAAAATGCAAAGATGATGAAGGTAGAGTTGTATTTAATGTAAGCCTGTGTATACTGATGTCACTGATATGACACTTTCAGAAAGTAAGAGCTGAGTTGAGCTCATTTCTTGTTTGCAGTGGTTTGCAGTATTGTGAAACTTGTCATTGCTTATGCTTGTATTCTCAGAACTGAAAGAAAATTACAGTCTTACTGTAAGGTACAATATAAAGCCCATTCATATATTTTTTCCTTAGACTATAGAAATAGAATCTGCAGAAGTAGAAGAAAAAAGAAAAGTGGTAAAAGTAGATGAAGAAATTGCTACAGAAAAAGCTGAAGAAGCTCAGACATTGAAAAATGAATGTGAGAGTGACCTGGCACAGGCAATACCTGTCCTGGAGGCTGCAGTTGGTGCTCTTGATACTTTGAAGGCAAGCTGATCTAAACTTCAGCATTAGAAAATGTTATTTAATGCTCTCACTTTTTTTGGGGGAAGATTGCACTAAAATGAAAAGAATTCAAGTATCACATTTCCTCGGTTTAGGCAAAGGAGAGGCCCTATGCAGTCACTTTTCAGCATTTTCCTCTTATACACTTAGAATACTGGGCAGGGTGGAATGCATTTAAAAAACTGTTTATTTGCAGAAAAGCCCACTTGTGGGAAAAGTGGGCCAAAACCTGAGATGACCATCAGTGGTATCAGCTGAACTTCCCCTCTCAGCTGAGTTAGTGTTGACCACCAATGGGTCACACGGCATTTGTTTGTGACTAAGAATTCTCTGGATCTTTGCTTTGAAGGTTTTGTCCTTGTCATGACTTATGTAGAATCTGAAAGCTCTATGGTTGATGAAGTCCTACAGGAATTTAGTACAGTAGGAGATATTTTAATAGGAGTTTAGAAAAATATGAGATGTCTTAGATGGCACAGAACTGTATTAAAAATATTCTGACCTGGACTGTTTAAAACATAATTTTATTTAATCATTATTTTGCAGTTTATAAGCATTTAATTTTTATTTCTCCTGCATAGGATGGATTGATGGATTTTGTTAATTGTTATGCTAACGCTGTATCATCCTTTCTAAAAGTTCTCTATTGACAGTTACATTCATTGATAATGGTGTTATAAGTCCTCTTTTTTCCTCTCAGTTCATTTATCAAGTGTTGAGAAATAATATTTGTCATAATTTTTTGTGTGTTCTTTATTTTAGCCTTCTGATATAGCAGTTGTCAAAGCTATGAAAAATCCTCCAGCTGGTGTCAAACTTGTCATGGCTGCTGTCTGTGTCATAAGAGGAAAAAAACCTGAGAAAATTGCAGATCCTTCTGGGTCTGGAGGCAAGGTACAATGGCAGTTTGAAATGGAAATGTAATTCATATTCTTCCAATGCCTGTCCGATAAACAAGATTACCTGAGGTGCATTAAAGTAGGCAAATATTTATGGCCTCTGTCTATCATTTCACTGAAAACTTTCAGAGGTCCTTGTTTTCTGAATTTTGTAAAAAAGAAACACATTTAATTTGCTTAACTCATGCATTTATAGTATATAATACCTCACTTCTCAGAGACACTGCTTAATTTTTGGCTTTAAGTATGATTTGAAGGAAATAATTGTTCTGGTGGACTTCCTGCTTTGTTGGCATCTCAAGGAGATACAAGGTCATCAGTATTAAATATGCATGAGTTTGAATTAATAGAGGTTTGTGATTTTTTTTTGTTGTTTTGTTTGTGTGTTTGTTTAAAAGCCTGAAAAATTTTCTGCTGTGTTTTGTAGATTTTGGATTATTGGACTACGAGCCAGAAAATGCTTGGCAACATCAATTTCTTAAGGGAGTTGAAAAGCTGTTCTGAGAGCCCTCTTCCAGTAAGGCTTTTTCAGTGATTTTTACCATGTAAACACTTTCTTGCAGGGAAAAAAAGTAAAATTAGAAAATACTGTATTAGAGACCTCATTTGTCCAGTCTAGTCAGCTTCCATTATCACCAGGAATCTCTAGAACACAATAGTTAATCTCTGTAGAATGAGTATGGGCATGCCAAGTGAGTCAAAATTCCTCGGGGCGAGCCTTGTACTGGACATCTCAGAAGGTTCCCCTGGGTAGCGGTCACAGCACCAAGGCTGCCAGAGTTCATGAGACATTAGGACAATGTCCTCAGGCACATGGTGGGATTTTTGGTGTTGTCCTGTGCAGAGCCAAGAGTTGGAATCAATGGTCCTTGTGAGTCCCTTCCCATATTCTGTGACCCTGTGAGTGGGAACAGTGTATACGATAATTTCTCGAAGTATTCTTCCAGCCTCTGGCACTTTAAACGAAGGACTTCCAAAGCTAGATGTAGTTTCTCTGTGCTTAGTAGTTTTCAGTGGATTTCTCTTCTGTAATTTTTGTAGACCTCTGAAGCTCATGTAATATTTCTGGATCTACAAGATCTTTTTATGAAGCATTCCAGAAGTCTACTTGCAGTGGCATGAAGACCTGTCTCCTGTTTTTTCTGAACCTGTGTCCGTTGAACCTCATTTCACATATTCTGCTTTGGGGATTGTTCGAGGCTTTTTTGTGGAACCAGTGAACATTTGGGCTGTGTCCAGCCTTTATATTATACTGGAAGATATACAATGAATGCAGAAATGTATATACTATTTAACTTTATTTCAAGTGTAACCATTTCTCCCAAAGGTCTTGCAATCTGAGAGCATGATTCTTGCTGTTTGCTGACTTAATTGGAAATTGAATATGCTTTGTCCTTTATAAAACCAATCCCCAAATTTAGATTGTCTTAAATAAGTAGATCAAAAGAAAGAAACGTGATTTCTCCAACAGTTAAAACTGAAAGGTTCTTCTCAATTTCATTGTGTAGAGAAATGGCCATCAACCAGTTTGATTTCCAGGTGTCAGCCCCAAGACTTTGCTGAGCTCTTATGCTTTCCTTACCCAGGAAGCCATCATGCAGAAGATTCGGACTGAGTACTTGACTAATCCAGAGTTTGATCCACAAGTGGTGGCTAAAGCTTCCTCAGCAGCAGAGGGTTTATGCAAATGGATTAAGGGAATAGAAGTGTATCACAGGGTGTCAAAGGTGTGTTTTTGATCCCGGTCCTTCAGTGCTTTATATATATAAATATACCCTTTGCTCTGTGTAGTCACCCTAAGCATTGTGTTTCATGTGAAGTTGCAAAAACACTCTCTAAGCATTTGTGTGTTGGTTATAATTGAGTAGGAGATTGAACCCAAGAAGGAGCGTTTAAGAGTGGCCGAGGAGTCCTTGGCACAGACAATGGCACTGCTGAATCAGAAGAGGGAAGAACTTGCAGCTGTTGAAGGTCGTTTGGCTGCTTTGGAAAAAACCTTCACTGAGAAGACTGAAGAAAAGGCTCATTTAGAATTCCAGGTTGATCTGTGTGCTAAAAAACTGGAACGAGCAGAGAAGTTGATTGGAGGCCTTGGTGGAGAGAAAACAAGGTCAGGTTAAAGTACAAATGTCAGATACAACAACCACTGTAGAATGGAATTTGAATTTCAGTTATCCGAACCTTTAATGCTGTATTTCTGTCTGAGGACTGAACTGCCTAAGAATGTCTGTGCCCTTGAAATATTCCTGATTGTAAAGTAAAATATGGGCAACAACATTGGGAGAATTGCAGAGAAATTCTTAAAAATTATAATAAAATATATAAATGACGTTTTCATATTATCCACCTGATGTTGAACAGTAACAACAAAAAGTTGAGTTTTAACATCAGTATCATTAATGTGGAGGTTTTAGCACCATTTTTTTCTGCATATTCTGTGTGTCACAGATGGGATAAAGCTGCAAAAGATCTTCAAGAGGAATATGATAATCTGACAGGAGATGTTCTGGTATCAGCTGGTGTAATAGCATATCTGGGAGCTTTTACTGCTGCATTTCGACAAGAGTGTACCAAGGATTGGAGCAAACTGTGCCAGGTTAGAAGCTTATCTTAGATTTAAATAAGTGTTTGGTCTTTTTTCAGATTGCTGCAAAAGGCTTCAAAAATCCCTTGTCATTTATTTAATGCTAGCCTAATAAACCTCGTTAAGACCAATGGGATCTAGTCTACTGGTCCAAGATTCTGTAGATTTGAATTTCATTAAATCAGTGAATTTACACTGGCAGTAGCATGTCAGAAACAAGAGCATATCATTGACTTTGTAGGCCTTTATTATTGCTTGAGTAAAATCTCAGCCTTTTCAGTATTTTGCTTTTAAATGGAAGAATTACATTTAAAATGCAGTTATGAGTAATGTAAAAATCATTTCTGTAACTTACACTGTCACATATTTGTATGTTAATTAAATGGTTGTGCTGTTTGCAAAGGGACAGTTCCAACACAGTTATACAAATGTAATTCATAAATCCAGTGGTTTGGAGTCACTGATTATGACATTAAACAGTAACAGATCAGCATTGGATGGCTGTAGTGAGTTACTGGAAGATGCATTAATGAGATGATTTCCAGCTGTTTGAGTTTCTTAAGGTACTACATTGTCATAACTTTATGTAACAAAACTACCACATTTAGAACGTACCAAAAACTGGACAAATCCAGAGAGAGTAAATATTCAATGGGGAAATGAAGTCAGTTATTGAAACCATGGTTTTATTTTTCCCAGAATTTTTACTTTTATGTGACCTATTTCAGACTCATAAAAGGAAACCCACATTGTCACGTTAGGTTGAAGTGGCATGTAATAAAAGATACAAAGGAAAACAGAATAAAGATAAATGGAGGTGTTTTCTTTTTTCCTTTTGCCAGGAGAAAAACATCCCATGTTCTGAGAATTTCTCTTTGAGTCATAATCTTGGTGACCCAATAAAAATCAGAGCCTGGAATATTGCTGGTTTGCCAACTGATGCATTTTCTGTAGACAATGGGGTCATTGTTGACAATTCAAGACGTTGGTAGGTGACAAAAAGGTTTAATTTTCAAATCCAAACAAGTTCCTCCTTTCTTTAATACGAGAAAATTAAATATCTACAGACAATCTGACTTCCACAGAGCAATGTAATTGAAAACAGGAGTGGAGTCTTTATATCTCTCTCCTGTGCAGTTTAAGAGGGATAACACTTCAGAGGGTGTGTACATAGTTGAAAGCTTTCCTTTCAGGAGATGCAGTGCTCTTGATAAAGCTGTTGTTTTTTTCCCCCCTTTTTAATGTTTTGCTTTGTTACCAGCATAATCTGTTATAAATCTGCATGGAAATCCTCATTCTTTACATGTTTAATGACAGGATTCAGGTTACATATATTACTGGGTCCAGATTATATAGTCACTTCAGGTTCTGACAGTTTGGTTATCAGATGAGAATTTTATGTTTTATGGGTATTTTTTGTGTGGGAAACTCTCTTATGCCTAACTGAAACACATACATATAGATGAAATCAGGAGATGCCAAGGGAGAAAAATCTGTTGAACAAAATGAAAATATTATCATCTTTTCCTTCCCCACTTGCATTTCCAGTTTTATACTGGCTGTAATACCAACATCTCAGATTAAATTCCAAGTAATTCTTGATTTTTATTTTTGTAAGTGAAAAAATATGAGAAGGAACTCAAAATTCATTAAAATGAATAAAATTATAAATACAGAGAATTGCAGAGAAGGGGCAGAACAAGATTTTACAAGAATTTTGCATTCTGGTGTATTTTTTTAAAAATGTTATCAATATTTTTTGCAACTTTTGGAATTATTTTTGCTATTACTTTTCAAATTATGATAAAACAGATCTACACTCATTTTTCACTGATCTCTTAAAACCACATAACCAAAATTATGTCAGTTCTTCCTCGACAGCCTGGCACAGAAACATGTAAAGTAGATTAAAGTTCTGAAAAACTCCTGCAAGCACTGAGAAACTTCCTTGTATATTCCAGGCCATTAATGATTGATCCTCAAGGGCAGGCAAATAAATGGATCAAGAATTTTGAGAAGGAAAACCGTCTGAATGTTATCAAGATCAGCGACACGGATTATATGAGAACTGTGGAGAACTGCATCCAGTTTGGGACTCCACTACTGCTGGAAAACGTTGGAGAGGAGCTGGACCCATCCCTGGAACCTCTGCTGCTTAAACAGACCTTTAAACAAGGTGCAGTAACACTGACTTGGAACTCTGAAGTAGATGACATTCATGTACAGCTTAGTCTCTGGTGGTCTCTGATGGTCTCTGATGGTTCTAAATGCTGGACAAATAAAGAAAAGTGTCAAGGCCTTTTGCTTAAGGCACAGTTTTCCTCTCTGACACTTGCTAAGTAGCTATGAATTTGGTTTTCAACTTGTATTTTCCTCCTGCCAAAGGGCAGAAAAGTGTAAAGACAAATGTTTCCTTTCCTTCTTACGTGGTTTATCTTCACTGGTTTTCATGCTCATAATTTTTTAAAGAAAAGGAAAATAAAGCTCTTCTTATGTTGTTGTTTCCTCCTTCAGACAGATAACTCAAGGAAAAAGTAGTCTGTAAGAACATAATATTTGAGAATAATTCCACAGCTCTCTGTTACCATCTCTCATTTTGTTTTGTATATGTAAATTGAAAGTACATCAGTCATTGGATTGGCGTGATTTCACCTGCTAAGATTATGTATTATAATATTATAATTATAATATTATATATAATATATATTATATTATAATAATATATATTATAATATGTCCCCACTGAATTCTCTGAGAATTTTTCAGATTATTGAATCTATTTATTTATCTTTTCAGGAAGTTTGTCATGGATAAGTAGTTTGCTTTTACTTAATGAAAAAAGTTGGTTTTTTTCCTGTAAGTAATTGGAGGTTTTTTAACATGGCTTCTCTTAATTTTAGGAGGGATAGAGTGTATCAGGCTTGGTGAGTCCATTATTGAGTATTCCAGTGACTTCAAGTTTTTTATCACCACAAAACTAAGAAATCCACATTATTTGCCTGAACTTGCTACAAAAGTTTTATTACTCAATTTTATGATAACTCCAGAGGGACTTGAAGACCAGTTGCTGGGTATTGTCGTAGCAGAGGAGAGGTAAGTCTCTGTTCATTGCAAACAGCCATTGAAATATTTTATGTCATAATTCCAAGGAAATGAGAGATTAATTTATTTCATAGCAAATTAACGTTTCATGGTGTTAAATGTGGCTCTGTAACAAAAAAAAAAATTAAAAAAAAATTTAAAGTTTGTTACAGAAACAGATTCTCATGTTTACTGTGGGGTCAGGATCCACAAGTTAATTCATATAACAGATATAAAATCACTGATTTTTCATGGCAATTTTCTCCTGAAATACTCTTTGCATATTAGAAAGCTATATAAACCTTGTTTGAAGTTTAAATCATTATTGTTATTTTTACAATGGGACTGAGCTGCCAGGCAAGGTTGCAGAATTAAGAGGATTTCATTTTAATTTTGTATTAAATAAATGCAAAGTATCTCTGAAAGTGATCATGGGTCATATCAGAACTCTCACAGAGACCTAGGGAAGTAGTGTCTGGGTTGTACAGACGTATGTGTGCACCTGGGCCAAACTCTGCTAAAAAAAATGTGTTTCCAACAGTAAACTGGCTCTACATATCCCATGGTGTGTTTTCAGACAGCAGGGGTATGATGAAGTGGGTTGCACTGTCACTCGTGAAATGCTGAGATGTTAAAGATTGTTCCCAAAGACTGAATGGAAGTAAATGTATGCTCAAAATTATAAAAAGATGTTGAACAGCAAAAGCTGAAAAGAATATTTATAAACACTAATTGTAGGAAGAGGGAGTCACTTTTATGGGCTTTGTTTGCAGGCCCTGGAAGGTGAGCACTGCCTGATTTTGTTGTTTGTGTTTCTCTTCATTAGGCCAGATTTAGAGGAGGAAAGAAATGCTCTCATTGTTCAATCTGCAGCCAATAAAAAGAATCTAAAAGAAATTGAGAAGAAAATTTTAGAAACTCTGCATTCATCTGAAGGGGATATTCTGGAAGATGAGACTGCCATCCAGGTCTTGGATTCTGCTAAAATAATGGCTAATGAGATCACAAAAAAGCAGCAGGTGAGGAGAGTGTGTATGTGCTTCCTTCAGTGATACTTGGAAATTAAATGTTGCAACTAGCAGAAGGGCTCTGAGTAAATGCAGAGCACAAGGAGCAATTCTGTACTTGTCAAATGTGAAGAGAAAAAAATTGGATTTGTTTTAGAATCATCACTGGTGGTTTATTTTGTCTTGAATTTAAAATGTTTTAAAGTATGTGTATCTGTCTGTAAGAGCTGAGTGAAAATTACTAAATTCTGAAGTTAATGGAATGTGTTAAGATAAACTACTTTTTTAAAACAGAAAAGAATTCAAGGAGATATTAGTAATCAGAGTAACTAAAATAGATGTGTAAGATTCTTTTGTTATACTTAATGCATAAAATACCAGCTGAAGTCAGTGAGAGATAAATAATACTGGTGAGAGAAAAGATTTTTTTTCTTTACATTTTTAATTAGTGTAGATTTAACAGGAGTCAAATATTAGTGTTTTCTTTAAGCTGATGTCTGCTTTACTTATATTTGTTAAGGAATATCAAATGTAATCTCGGAATTTGATGTTCAAATTTTGAAATGCCTTTTTATATTTGAAGTACTTTTGTACAAAGCTGATGTATAGAATAAGTACAATTTAAACCCACGATGAATGTATTTAAGTACAGAGTTTAAATACAATCAGTCATATTTTTTAATATTACAGGTAGATTGATACTTTTGATGCATGGAATCTGTTTTATTATTGCCCCCTGTAGCATGGAGTTCTGGGGTGGGGCCAAGTCCTCGTTTTACCCAGTGTAGTCACCACCTACTGCGCTGGTGCCTTCTGCAACCTGCAGGTTGCCTTAGTCTGGTGTTACAAAGTGCTGCACAGAGCTGGTTTAGTGGTGCTATAAAGCAGTGATATTTTTGTACAAAGGAATCAGGAGCTGTTCTTTGTCTGCTGCTGGGGGTGTTTAGGTTGCAGAGAAAACTGAAACGAAGATTGTGGAGTCACGCGAGGCATATCGGGCCGTGGCTCAGCACTCGGCTGTGCTGTTCTTCAGCATCGCTGACCTGGCCAACATCGACCCCATGTACCAGTACTCCCTCAGCTGGTTTGTCAACCTCTTCGTCCACTCCATTCATGACAGGTAAAGAAAGCCTTTCTGCTGGAAAAGACGGTATTTTCAGTCTCTTCTTAGGAGTGTTCTCTCCATTTTGGAATCATTTACCTCCTTAAATGCAGGATTTAGAAGCAAAACATGATTTGTTAATGAAGTGATTGCTCTTGATAGTTATTGTTTAAGTGAATCATGAACTGTAAGCTTGTGCTGCATTTAACTATTTTTAAGTATATGATTTATGGAAAGGATGGAGTCTGGTTCTGACTTATGCTCCATTATGAGCACTGACTGCTACCACTTAACTCTGGCAAATTGATTTCAACTTGTTATTTTGCTTGGGACTTTTAGAAGTCCTGTGAGACCTGAAATGTAATTGAAAGTTTGGGGAAATTGGAATCTAAGTCCCTTGTGGAGTCTAAAATAAATCCTGCACAGCCATAAATAGAGTGAGATTTCTTAACCCATTACCTGTTTTTAAACTTGCAGTTTCTCACTTCTTTTCTCTTTAGTAATAAATCCAAAATATTGAAGAAGAGACTGCAGTATCTAAATGACCACTTCACATACAATCTGTACTGCCAAGTGTGTCGCTCCCTGTTTGAGACAGACAAGCTGCTCTTCTCGTTTCTGCTCTGCTGCAATCTGCTCCTGTAAGCTCAGTTTGGGGAAGTCTCTTATTAACAGAAACTAATGGTTTTCTTACCATGGAAATGGTACTGATGAGATGGCATGTTCTTGTGCATATTGATAATAATGCCACTGGAATAGGGTCATGAATATTTTGGGTTTACTAACACATATAATATTTACTAATGCAGTCTTCTTTCCACTAGATTTTTAGTTGTCGTCTTGAATGTTTGTGATTTTGTGTGAATACATCATGCAAGGAATGATAAGTTCAGAACTGCACAACCACAACGTGCATACTTAATTACAGTCTGTACTTGTTTGTACAGAACTGTTCTTTCTGGACCCATTTGTAAGGCTGCTCCATTCCCAGAACTCATTATTTTTTATAAAGCCTTTAAAAATCAGGAGTAATTGCACTTTTAAAAAAACAATAAGCAGGTATTAGGAAAAATGCTTCACCAGAAGGGTTGTCAAGCTCTGGAATGGGCTGCCCAGGGCAGTGATGGAGTCACCAATCCTGGAGGGATTTAAAAGGCATAGATGTGGCACTTGAGGACATGGGTTAGGGGTGGCTTGGCAGTTATGGAGGAACAGTTGGACTTGATGATCTTAAATGTCTTTTCCAACCTAAACAGCCCTTTGATCCTAAGATTTACCTCTTGAAACCTTTACCATAATTCTTACCATACATTTTTGTAATTAGACAGAATTCTGAAATCTGATCTCAGCAGTTACTGCAGTAGAAACATTACTAAGTGGCAGTGAAGTGAAATTAATTTAAAACTGTTTATATTATGTGAAATTTTATCTAAATTACTGAATACTATATATAATTTTGTCTTTTTTTTTTCACGTAGGGCTAATGATGAAATTGAACGTCAAGAGTTTATGTTCCTACTAACTGGGGGTGTGGGTCTCAAGAATGAGTACCAGAATCCAGCTCCAACCTGGCTATCAGACAAGAGCTGGGATGAATTATGTCGTGCAAGTGAAATACCAGCTTTGGAAAGACTGAGGTATAGTAACATCTTGATGTGAATTTGGCTTAATTGCTTTTGATCAACACGTACGTAACATGCTGAAAGAAATGTTTGCTGTATATTTTCCAAATGAGTGCCAGAATGGCAACAGGGTAAAACTAGCACCTTTTTCACCATTATGTTTTCCTCACTTAATTCAGTCAGTCAGATCATTAATTATAAAATTATTAAATAAAACTCTTTTTCTAAATTATTTGAGGCATTGCCTAAAGAAACTTTTTTTTTTCTTTTTTTTTTTGGAATGTCTCCATGGGAGAGAAACAGGGATAAGTGAAAGCCAGAGGAAGAATATGTAGCAGAATTCTAGTGCAGTTCTGGGGAAGGAGTTTTCTGGTAAAATCTAATCTCCTGAAATCAGTAAAATTTCACCCTGTGTTTAAATAGAATTTAAATTCTGGGCCATCATGGTTGTACAAGTCTTGTATATAAATAGCTGAGTCTGAGTATTTGAAGCATTTGGATCTGAGTGCAGAAACACTGCTCTGTTAGAAGAAATTGTTTAAGGCTGTTTGGTGTTTCAGTCCCTTTGGAGTTTTAGTCAACATCTGGATGATGACCCAACCTTTAAATAGCCCAAGAGTTGTCCATTGCAGAGGGTGTGCTCTACATGTTTTGTGAAGAAAAAGACATTTTTTCCCCTGGTTGAAGCTGCTGGTCACTTTCTTCAGTTAGAGTGTGGTGTTTTCCTGAGATTCTGGAGGCAGAAAATTCATTTGGACCTGTGAAGGTCCAAGCACTGCTGGCTGGAGGAAGGTACAGAACTTATTGTCAAATGGAAACCTCTCAGGTGCAGTCTGTCTGCAGTGGTGTGGTGGGGTGATTTTTTTATCTAGATGTGAAGTGGCTTATATGACAACACAATGTGATTGGCTTCTGATAAACAATTTTTTAAAAAAGAAGAATTCAGGTATTTATAGTAATTGTGGGGTTTTATTCTCTAGGAGTCATGTCTCTGAAAATGTAGATGAGTGGCAAAAAATTTATGACAGCAAAGAGCCTCAAAGCTTTCCATTACCAGCAGAACTGAATAATACATTGACTGAATTACAGAAGATTATAGTTCTTCGGTGCTTAAGACCAGACAAGGTAAAATGATCTGTTGTTGAGTGTGTGCAGACTGTTCCCTGCCTTGCAGCACGGTTTGCACTGGCTGTTACAATAATTGTTCTTCATCATATTTTATTAAGGAAATGAATGCTGTTCTTATTCTTCAAGTGAGCAATACCAATACCACAAGCATCAGCTGAGAGTGGTTTTGTCTGACATGATTCAGTCTATTTTCATGTTCATATTGATGGTTCCTATTTGCTTTTTTTCACCAGATTGGTCCAGCTATAACAACATTTGTTACAGACAAATTGGGGAAGAAATTTGTAGAGCCACCACCTTTTGATCTATCAAAAAGTTACTTAGACTCAAATTCTACAATCCCTTTAATATTTGTGCTGTCTCCAGGAGCAGATCCCATGTCTAGTAAGTATACACAGTAAGAGAAAATAGAAGTGTAGCACAGCTCTTCAGTTTAGGGACCTGAAATTTCCTTTCAGTACACAAGGAGGGTTATTTTGCACTTCTTGCTGGTAGATTTGAATGCATCATGTCACATTGAGAAAATTCTGTACTCCCTGAAAATGGGAATTTGTATGTACATGTAAACAAAATAGTAAAAGAAGTTTTTTAGTGTATTTTTTTCTGACATAACTTCTTTTTCACAAAGAACTGTTAAGTATGCTTTCTGTTCAAGGCCTCCTGAAACTGGCAAATGACAGAGATATGGTGGGAGAAAAGTTTCAGTCCATCTCACTAGGACAAGGACAAGGTCCTATAGCTACAAAAATGATCGAGACAGGAATGAAAGAAGGAACCTGGGTTTGTTTACAAAATTGCCATTTAGCTGTCTCCTGGATGCCAATGCTGGAAAAAATATGTGAGGAGTTTAACAGTGAAAAATGTCATTCAGACTTCAGACTTTGGCTTACAAGTTACCCTTCACCAAAGGTGGGTGGATTGTCCAACATTCTGTATTTGGGGAAAGGAAAAGTTGATGGCATTTGGAGGGAATTTTTATGTGCCTGAATGAGCTGGTAGAACTTCTCCGAAATACATTGAGGCTCTGAAAAGATAATTTAAGCAAGAAAGGACATGTACAATTAATTATACACATAATAATGTCAAGCTTCCTTTATAAAATATTGATATTGCAATGTGTGATATTTTGTGTACAACTGAATGGAACTGCAATCTGTCAGCATATATGATAAAAAAGGTTTTTCTGCTGTCACTAAGTTTTTGTTCCACATAAATTCAGAATTTAATCTTTCGTTTTATTTATGATGTATTGAATACCAGGAAAACAGTTTAAAATACAGGTTTATTGTTTTCAGGAAGATCTTACTTTCTTCATGCTTTGGAGACTTTCTTACAAGCTGTTGATCCTTGAAATGTAATTTCTCACAGATAATTTTTCACATAACAAACACAGAGTAATAATGCTATGTTGTTAATAAAGCACCTATTCCACACTTTCTGAATGCAGTTTTGCTGGATTTTATTTCTAGTTTCCAGTAACCATTCTGCAGAATGGTGTGAAGATGACAAATGAGCCTCCTACTGGTCTCCGGTTAAACCTACTTCAGTCATTTCTTTCTGATCCTATTTCTGATCCTACATTCTTCTCTGGATGCCCTGGAAAGGAGCTGGTAATGTGCCCATCTCTTGAAGTTTTTGTGTTTTGGTGGATTTTTTGATCCACAGATATATTAATTTCTCTTCAATGAATATTATAAGCTGATTTTTGAACTATGGTTGTGAGTTTAGGGGTTTGAGTTTAGGTAATTTCACGTGGCAATATTTAAAGTTATTTTTTAGGCTTTATTAAACTATTTACATGTTGCACTCACGTAGTGCACAACATATATGAGCTCTGAACAGTGGTGAGAGATTACTGAGATGGGAAGCACAAGACGGTCTTTTCTTGTTACCAGGGACCAAGTACTACAGTGCCCGTATGTCTTACTGGTACCTGATGAACCACTTAGCTAATCATTGTCTTAAAGGAAATGAAATGCAGTCAGAGATATGAGCTATCAATGTACGTAGATGTGACTGCATCTAAGGACTTGCATTAAAAAAAATACATCTGTGTTTCATGTTTTTCTAATGAGCCTTAAAAATAAATGTGGTGCTATTTGAATTATTATGAAGTTGCCCTTTACATGGAGGAATGTAATGACACTTGAGGAACTGGTTAAATGTGCTTGCATGTGTGCTGACTCTGTGTGTCTGTGTTCCCAAGGCAAACAACCACAGAGTACTCAGTGTGGCCTGTGTGTGTACTGAGATGGGGAGCGGGACTCACATTAAGCAGGAGTTTATAGCCTAGTTAATAATAACTTGTTAATAACGCTCTTTTCTTTTGCTTTTCTCAAAGGTATGGGAGAAACTGCTCTTTGGAGTTTGTTTTTTCCATGCTCTTGTTCAGGAGAGAAGAAAGTTTGGGCCCCTTGGTTGGAATATACCGTATGGATTTAATGAATCAGACCTGCGGATCAGTATCAGACAGCTGCAGGTAAGTTCATGGATTGCTCCCAGTAACTCTGACCCTGGGAAGCCCAACTGGTAGTCAAAAGGAGCAATATACTGAAGTTATGCCAAATGTTCATAGATATTCATTATGTTAGCTATAAAGGCAAGGAATGTCAATTGTATTACAAATGTTTTCAAAATTGCAAATTCAATTAGAGATTTGTTCTTTGTGAGATTTAGATTCCTACAGACATTGGGAATATAGTAAGTGTATGAGTATTATCAAAGTTAAAATGTCATATGTAAGAGCTCACTGTGGTTGAAGTAGCACCATGTCACCTGTTACGGTCCTTATTAGGAGGAAATTTTTAGTTAACAGAACCTCAGACTATTCTCCTTCTCCCAGATAAAACGGTGACCACTACTTGACTTTGAATCTTTTGTAGGCACTGTGTATAAAAGTCAGGAGAGGTAAAACTGAATTACAGATGTTAAGGCTGAACACTTGGAAAAGTTACCAAGACGTTAATGAAAGAGATCAGAGAGTACAGAGGACTGGCAGTAAAATTAAGTGAAATACACATTTGTTTATGACACAGAAGAGTGTCCATCTAGAAGAGATGGTGAAACCATGCACTTGTAGATCATTTAAGAATTACTTGGATGACTGAGTAATTTTGACACTCATAAGAGGCTTTTACTGTGAACTGCTCTTTATTTAATTTAGTAATTTTTACATGGAAAAAAAATATTTCAGAATTTGAATTTCCAACACTTAGGGAGAAAACTCCTTAAACTACAGCTTTGCACATGCTACAGCTGCCAACCTTTCAGTCTGTTGGGTCAGACTGTTGGGTCAGACTGTTGTTCTGCAGACACTGCAGGTCTCTAGAATCACCCATGTCTTGTGTTTCAGTTGTTCATCAATGAATACAGCCACGTTCCTTTTGAAGCTGTGTCTTACCTGACTGGGGAATGCAACTATGGAGGCCGAGTGACAGATGACTGGGACAGGCGTTTGCTGCTCACAATGCTGGACGACTTCTACAATCCAGACATCATTGAACATCCTCGCTACACTTTCTCTCCCAGTGGAAACTACTATGCTCCACCAAAAGGCACATATGAGGAATACATTGACTTTATTAAGGTAAAAGGTTTTGAACTGTCACAGTGATGAAATGCTAAGACAGCAATACCTAAAGGCTTCTCTGCCTTAGAAAGGTGGAATCGCAGCACATTAGATTGTGTGCTCGGCTTCTTGCCTAACATCCCTGTATGATCCTTGCCATGATCTAGAATGTCTCTGAGAGGGAGAGGCAATCAGTAAGTAGGTGGGAGGACCTAATTGCACAGATAATTGAGAATTCCTTGAAAATGTCTTTCTATATGACAGGTGATGGCTCTATTTGTCTACAAATACCTGTCACCAAGGTCCTTCTCCACCTGCACTTAAGTCAGTGGTAGTTTTTCTCTCACCTTCTAAAGAAACCTTGGGTCTGATTCCTTGTATTCTGCATTATCTCATGCAGATGTTTTTTGTTTTGTCCTAGAATCTGCCCTTTAGTCAACAACCAGAGGTATTTGGCTTGCATGAAAATGTGGATATTGCAAAAGATCTTCAGGAAACTAAGATCCTCTTTGAATCTCTGCTTTTAACACAAGGAGGAGGAGCTCGGGGAACTTCTGGGGGTGGTGACAGCACTCTTTATGCAATTGCAGATGACATTCTCAGCAAGGTACTGTATTATACAAATTACTTCCATTTATCTTTTTGTAAAGCAGAAATACCTTAATTAGAATCTTCAGTGTCCAATAGATTTCACATTGGAAGAAAAACCTTCTGGGAGAAATTTAGTGAAAAGTGCAAGTAAGAACTCGTGTGGCTGTAACAGACCACAGCTCTAATTCAGTTTAAAGAAGTGTTATTAAATAGGTAGAATACAGGACAAAGAGACAGAAAATGGAGCGAAGAGAGCTTGAAAGAACAATTGATTCATTCGCATGAACAGGTTTAAAAGTAGTACATTGAACTGCTTTCACAACTTTTCATATTAGAAACTCTTGGTGACTTTTAAAATATGAATATGAAAAACCACATAATTTTCATTTGGATAGAAGTACTGAATACTGTATTGATAAGATTGTTCAGAAAATTTAGTGATATTGTTACTCTGCAAATTTTCACATTTACATACCTTGAATGTAAAGTGAATAGATAATGGTATATAGAATGATTTCCAAATATGTTGTCACTTACAGCTTCCAAATGATTTTGACATTGAAAGTTGCATACTTAAATATCCTGTGAAATATGAAGAAAGTATGAACACTGTGCTGGTTCAAGAAATGGAAAGATTTAACAAGTAAGAATATTCTATTATTCAAATGTACCCAAAATAATTCCATTTGCAGGAAAAAAATGTCCTGTAAATCATACACTGTAAGCCCCATGTGTGAAGTATTTCTTTGCCCCTTTCTGATTGTCTACAGAGATATCTGCAGTCCAAGTACCATTGCTCCTTGTGTGGGACAGGTGTCAGAAAAATTACCTAGGGGCAAAATAAACTGAAGGAGAAAAACACATGATAGAAGAGGGGAATAGGAGGAAGCTCTGGGAAAAGAGAATGCAAACAATATTTTTATGTTTTTGTTTGTTTGTTTTTTTATTTTTTTTGTTTTGGTGGGTTTTGTTTGTTTGTTTGGGGTTTTTTGTTTTTTGGGGTTTTTTTGTAACTTCCCTTTCACCAACTTTATCTTCAACTATATTTTATTTTCTTCATATTTCTGATTCGTAGGCTTAGAAACTGTAATATACTTACACAGTTATAGAACCTTTTCCGTGATAGATGGAAATATTTCTGTTTGTTTCATTATCTCATATGCTTCTGTTTGAAATTTTTCCTTTTTCTCCTTCATTTTTCTGATGCCTTTTCCTCCTATGCCTTGTTTTCACAATTATTCTCCTAGGATTACAACCCACTTTTATTTTTCTCTTTAGTTCCCTAGCATCTTTTTTTTTGACTTTGTTTCCTATTTTTCTTTCTTGTCTTTGTCTGCCTCTCCATTCCTTCTTTCTAGTTTTTGGTTTGTTTGTTTGTTTGTTTTGTTTTTGTTTTTTCCCCCTGTTTTGTTTGTTTTTGTTTGTTTGTTTTGGTTTTTGTTTTTTGTTTGGGTTTTTTTTGTTTTGTTGATTTTGGTTGGTTTTTTTGTTTGGTTGGTTTTTTTGTTTGGTTGGTTTTTTTGTTTGGTTGGTTTTTTGTTTGGTTTTTTTTTTTGGTTGTTTTTTTGTTTTGTTTTTTTTTTTTTTTGTTTTTGTTTTTGTTTTTTTTTTGTTCTCCTCCTTCTCTATTTGTCTCTTCACATATCCTGCTCTATTTTCTCCCAGGTGCTCTCTGGCCTTCAGTCTCCAAGTTATCCTTGTTGTAGACCCTACCCAACTCTTTTTTTAGAATCTAAAACTTCTTCCTTCATCTAGTATACAATGGGACATTTGGAGTTCCAAATTTATTCTCTTACCAAACAGTATAGAGCATATTGGAGATAACAAAGGTATTTGTTTCTGTTCCCAGTCTTACATAAATCTGCACAAATGCACCATGACTTGACAGATGTGGCTAATTGTATGTGTGTGTATATATATCTCAGGTATACAAATTCTATAGATTATTCCATAATCTGTATTTTAATTTCTTTCCAGTGACACTGCCATGTTTTACAAATCATGCAAAACATGTGAAAAAATGTTTCACTTTCTAATTCTAGTTTAATCCGAACTATTCGTATTACCCTCATTAACCTGAAGAAAGCCATTAAAGGACTGGTTGTAATGGATGCTGAGCTGGAGGCTCTGTCTGGCAGTCTCCTTGTTGGAAAGGTTCCTGAGAAGTGGGCGCAGCATTCATACCCAAGTCTAAAGCCATTAGGAAGCTACATTGTAGATTTGCTAGCAAGGCTCAGGTTTTTACAGGTAAGGTACAAGAGGCAGGACTGCCAATTAGTTAATCTGCTTCTTTATATAATTTGTTCTTTGTGTTAAAGTATTTTTGGGAAAGAGGTAGTAGGCTTTGCTTAGATTTTCCAAGTATAGTTACATAGAAAATGGTCAAAGAGTGAGTGTGGGATTTCTCTCTTTGTAAGTACTGAATGTGTCATTTTCCACTTTCCAGGACTGGTATGAATCAGGGAAGCCTGCTGTTTTTTGGCTGTCAGGATTCTATTTTACTCAGGCTTTCCTAACTGGAGCTATGCAGAACTATGCTAGGAAGCACAGGATCCCTATTGACCTTCTGGGATACGAGTTTCAGGTATGGATAAGTTACACAGTAACGTTTCATTAACGTGAGTCCTGATGCTGTGGTGAGATGGAGTAGTTAAATCCTGACTGGAAGGTTCATTTTGCAACTAAGTCACTGCAGTCTGAAGATGTTAATGTAATTCTTTGGTGAGGTTGGCAAATCATCCATACATAATATAAGATACATATAAGATGTATATAAATAATTTAACAACTGTAGAAGAAGCATATTCAAAGTAATGAAAAGTAATTGTATCATTGGACCTGGACCTCGACTCCAGAAAACAGCCTATATGGTACATATTTGTTTATGATTAAAGCCTCCTACAATAAAGGTCATTAACAAAACACAGAAATCTTCTCTCTCTGTGGTTTTGTATGAAAGTAGCACTGAAATTACTTACTATATTATTCTCATTTTTGATTGATCTGAGTATTGTTGATGGCATAATACCTCAAAAAGCAAAGAGCTATGGAAGTTTAATAACAAGGAAAACTTATTTCTTGTAGGTTATTCCTCAGGATACTGCTGATACTGCACCTGAAGATGGTGTTTATATCCATGGATTATTTTTAGATGGAGCTCGCTGGGACAGGACCAAGTCAGTAGCCAAGTCTTTTACTGTGGTTCTGGTTTCTTAGATGTTCTAACAGAATTGGCTTGAATATTTTGAGTGATCCTTTTCATATTATTGAAATAACACACTAAATTAAATACTCTTTCCTGCCTGGAAAGTGGGGAATTGAAAACAAATGAGCAACAATCAAAAACCCCCCACCAAAACCCTCAAGCCACAAATAATGATTTTGTTGCTTTCTCTCACCAGGGGAATGTTAACTGAGCAGTATCCCAAAGTGCTCTTTGATGCCATGCCAATCATTTGGATAAGGCCAAGTGAGTATAATTTCTCTGATGTGACCTATTCAACAAGAAGTTGCAACAGTGCTGTCCTTTTTTACTGAAGATCAGTGTCCTCAACCAAGTACCCAAATGTGCACAGAATTCACATTCACCTGCCCTGGGACTTTGCTGTTAAGAGCTGGGCCTGCTTGCTGGAGTCTGTCCCACCGTGCGTGGGCCATGGGCCTGCCCCACTCCCCACAGATATTTCTAGTTATGAATTAGATGAAAAGATTAGTTAATTGAATTTTTTATAAATGTTTAGTTGTTTCCTAATCTATTTTTCAACAAAAGGTTAATTTGGGTAGAAAATTTGAAATCCTGTTTGTACTCAAGGTGAAGGGAACTTTTAAGTGATTTACAGTCTCTCTATTTTACCTCATGTGATTTAGCAAGGTTTGCTCAAGTTATTTTTAGTTGCTGTGCCAGCTGTCTGTCATACAAGCAAGAAGTTTTTTACAAGTCTTGTTTTCTTTGATCAGGAGGAGTAAATCCCTGTTTTTACTTATTCACCTAGTCAGGAGTTTGTACTGCAGCTGTTGCAACTTAAATGTTGTCAGCACATAGGCAGTCTTAAAAATTTCCGCTTTTCCTGCCTGTGCTTTCTCTTGAGGTTGGATGAATCTGATCAGACCTGCTTGATTTTAGGCTTTGCACAAGTTCTATGTAAGCAGTCTGGGCAAGCAAAGAATTCCTGCAGAGTCCTTGGATCCCAGGTGACTTGAATTGCAGTTAGGTTCTGTGGCAGCTGGACCAGCTGTTAAAATATCATGTCTAAACTATGCTTTAACCCAGGTGACTTCTCAAATTTTAATGTGTCTTTGAGTACTACAATTGTGGTAGAATTACAGGAAGGCATTGAGTCCTGAAAATTAATTGTGGATGAATTAGTTTGGTTTAAAAACAGAACAAACCACTCAAGAAAACAACAAATAAAGCACCAGGTGGTTTTATTCTGTTGCTCACAAAACTATTTTGCGGGTTTTTTTTAGCTTTGAAGATGTTACTGTAAATACTTGATATTTGCATGTAGATTATGCTTCTGTCAATAGATCTGCTGAATGTAATGGATTGTTTGGGGGATTTTTTGCAGCTCCAAAATCTGACATAAAAGAATCCAATGCCTATGTTTGCCCACTCTACAAGACAAGTGAGCGCAAGGGAGTTTTATCTACCACTGGTCACTCCACCAACTTCGTCATCGCTTTGAGGCTCAACACGGACAAACCCGTCCAGCACTGGATCAAGAGAGGGGTTGCTTTGCTCTGCCAGCTTGATGACTGACTGGGCAATTCAGATCCAGACTGCACAGGGTCCTGTTCGGCTTACACAAGAAGTGGAGCATAGTGTGTAAAAGAACCATCTGGAGTTTTATATTTTAAGAGGGCATACAAATATTTTCTGTTCCTCAAATTTAGTCTTAATTAAGTATGTGTTGTTTTTATTAGTATCTCTACAATCCATAAACAACCAACTAGGATTTTAGCCCTTGGTAATATTATTGTTGTGTTAACATCAGTTTTATGCATTAGCGAAATATCATAAAATATGTCTTAATGGAAATTGAAAGTAGTTGCACTTTCTGAGACAAGTATTACAGGCAATAAACTTGATTCTGCACACTTGTTTTCTTTAAAAATGAAAAAAAAAGATTACTCAAGCATTCTTTCTAGATCTCCTCCCAAAAAGAACTCTTTCCATCTTGCATTCAGATACACCATCATTTCTTTCTATGGATCCCCCTGTAAATGGAGTAGGAATAACTCCAACCTGCCATCACTATTACAGCTGGGCACCTACCTGCTTGCTGGGTCTTACACCAGTGTGTCTGTCTTTCTGAAACTAATTTTTCCTTTAAAAACTCAGTGTTTATTTCACATTTGCTTTTCTGTTTATGTTGCTGTGAATTGTGAGTAAACAATCAGAAACACAATAATTTTAATAGCATTTTTGCTTGATTTTATTTGCTTGTTTATACTTACTTTTACTGGTTTTAGATTTTCTTTTTATTCTGCCTTACTCTCTTAAGTAAGCTCCTAACACTGTCTTCAGTTTTCTCTCTTAGGATGGCACTGAAGAATTTTCTTTTCATATTTTAATAATTACTGCTATAGTTCTGAAATTCTCATTCAAAAACCAGGAACATTTTTACAAGGAAACTGGACTTTTATTTCCATCTTTTGTTGACACCATTTGCTGGGTCAGATTATTAAACATAACTGGCCTGTGTGAAAGAAACATGGATAAAGTCCGAGCCTGTCTCATGATCGGGTATTTATAGGGAGCTATTAATGGACATGAGCTCTGCAGAGATCACTTGCAACCCTGAAAATATCACTTTCAACTTAGTAATTACTTCTTCAAAGTGTGAGGTCTTCCTTCTTTCAGAAGGTGAGGAAAAACTGTATTTTCTCAATTCATGGGAAAATCAGTAGTCTTTTTACATAAAAGAAAGTCTAGAATTGAAATGTTTCTGTACTCATTGTGCCAAGTATAGTTCATTACTAACACTCTGTTTATGTTGCTAATATGTTTCTCTTTTTGCTACATGTGCAATTACAGAGCAAGGCCTTGCGATCACACATTAGTTGGATCAGGTAACAAATTAAATGCTGCACATTGCTGTGAAGTACTGCTACCCAGTAATTATTATATTTCTAGATATTTCTTGAATTATCCCAAACTCTCTATGTGGCATGTTGACAGCTTCCTTAACTTTACTGTGCTCATTAATTTTGCCAATTTATTTATTTGTTTCCAGTTTTACTTATTTTATTTTGCCCTGCAGTTTTGAGGTTTTTTGTTGTGTGGAGTTTTTTTTGGTTTTGATTTTTTTTCAGAACAACTTGAAAGACAGAAGTGGATGTTTTGATGTAGCTGAATATATGGAGGACAGTGACTGCTTAGCATTGAACATATACACCCATTACTCTATTTAGTGATCACTTTGATCATTAATAATTTTTTTCTTAAATTTTAACATTTAGGCTTAAGATAGTACCAATTGGATTTAATTCTATGCTCCATTGTTTATCTTGCAATCTTAAAAACAGGAAAAAATTCCTGTATCTTATTGGACATCTGTTTTCCTCCTAAGGAAACATCAGAGCTCAATTGTGATGATATTTGAAGTGTCTAAATGACTTAAGAGGGAATGACTGTTTATCTAAAAACTAAGTTTTGCCTGTGTTTGTTGCTTTCCAGAAATCAGTGCCAGAACAAGTAGCTATTCTGTACATTCAGTCTGTGGAATAGAGAAAAATCATGGACATGCTACAGGAGTAGAAAACCTTTACTCTGTTCTAAATAGAATTACTCCTTGCAGTGCAAACCTAAACCCTTGGGAGAAGGCTGTAGCTCGAGATGAAGTTCTGATTCATTTATTTTAAAACTATGTTTCATTTCTCTTGATACTGTAACAGTGATTGCTATTTCTGTTACTCGAGATTTAACCTCATCTTCCAGTTAAAGAGCAGTGTTTCCCTACAAAAAGTGATCCAGGCTGTGCTGATTTGCCATGTATAGTTCTATGCCTGTGTTTGATGATGATTCTGATGAAGAAATCCCTACCCAACAAGCTATTCAGGAAAGCTTACAAGAGAGGCAGAAAAATGAAACAAGTGACAGTGCAACAGAAGGGGAAAGGTAAGAAGTTATTACTTCTATTTTGGAGTTGGCATAATTGTAAGCATGTAGTGACTTCACTTTCCTTTGTGACTCCATGTGTTGTATTGCTCTGACCTTGTCTCATGGATATTTGAAACCACTAGTATCTCACTTGGTCTGTGTTCTCCCAGAACAAGTGTACCTATTTCCTTGAGAACATGGAATGTCTGAACCTTTCAGATGATGTGTTACAACAATATCTGAAGGAGTGCCAGGCTTCATGGAGAAGCTAACTCAGTGGTGTAAAATTAGGTTGCTATGGTATCTTCCCCTCATTTTAGTATTTAATTTTTGGGGGGTGAAGAATCCAGTATTTATAGTGTCATGGGAAGACCATCAAATAAAAACCAAAATTGTTTTAATGTGGTAAACTCTGATAAAATTGATGTAACTTAGAGAAATCTAACACTTAGACCAGACTTGAGTATTTTAATTATGGTATAATTATATCCTGAACCTCACATTTATTTTTACTTCTCGCATTCTTCTTGCTCTGTTTGTGCAGTTTCCAGTCTACTGCAAGTAAAGAACATGGAAAGATAATTGCAGCAATTCGGACAGTTAAGTACAAACACACCACAATAAGCCTGTACCCTGGGACTGGCTGAGCAAAGCCTACATTTTAGGTGTTTGATCACCTGATTTCAGTGAAGTTTTTCTTTGTATGGTCTTGGGAAGAGGAAGGCAACTAAAACCACAACATCCAAAGCTAACTTATTAGATAGGATTATGGTAATGGGATTCTACTGCTTCATCTCCTGATATTAGAGGGAAATTCCAGGCCTTTCTTTTAAAATAAGCAATTTTGAAATACTAATTGGTCAGTTAGTACTTCATAAATGCATTTCCTACCTTGCAAGATACCCAGACTAAAAGCCTTCCTCTACTTGGAGCATTCCAATACTGTGTAACTGCAAAACTTCGGTGTATTCCAGTAGGAGATGCTCTTAATTTGCTCCTCTGAAACTTCTGCTTTTTAAAGTATAATTTATTTATATACTGAATTCCAGAGAGAACTAAATGTTTGTCAGTAGGACAGTTGTTTGGACACTTGTCTGGTAGAGGGAAACCTTCCATGCAGTCCTTACATATGTCATAGTAATTATAGGGATATTAATGGAGTGGGAATCAAGAAACCAAGTGTTTTCTGGGAAAACAAATGCTAGAGATGTTCCATACATGATGGAGAATGTCTGACCTCTAGTTACACTTGCTGTCTGGCCTTTTGAATTCTTCCATGTGTCTGAGCACTTGAGTAGCAGAGTCTGGGAGCAGTCTGTGCCCTCATTCTTCTGTTGTAACCTACAGAAGAGCAGGAATGACAGGATAAAGAACAAGAGCAGAAGCCACTGAGTAAACAGGCCCTCCAGCCAAGAAAGTTTGGCTGTTTGTTCATCAGATATAAAATTGAGATCATAAATTCAAAATGCTTTGAGTCAATGTTGATCATTGATTGTTCCATTCATATAAACTTCCCTCTGAGAAAAAATTGCTCTGGACATAGCAAGGTTTTTATTCTGGATAGACTGATGGGTTATATTAGTGGACTGAATTTTGTCATATGGTTAGTAATGGGATATGTATCTGTCTTAAAATATCACAGGCCAAGAAGAGGCCTTGAAGAAGTTGGTGAGGCACAGCTCTGCTTTTGAAGAAGCAGATCAGCAAGGCTGGCTTCCTGTGCATGAAGCTGCAGCACAGCTAAATAAGAACATCCTTGAAATAACGCTGAAAGGTACAGTGTCCTTCTGGTTTTCAACCAGAAAGTTTTACAAAATCAAGTTTGCTGAATCATCCAGCTTCAAGTGTGTTCTCATTTTCTGTATTTCAGCCTCCCGTGCCAGTACATGGGAACAGACCACTCTAAAAGGGGAAACACCTCTCCTGGTGGCTGTAAGAAACTGCTTTGTGGACAATGTCTGCTTTCTCCTGATCAATGGCTGCAATCCCAACGTTAAGAATGAAGAGGGAGATTCTCCTCTAGTTATAGGTGAATAGCTTTTTTTTTTTTTAAGGTGAGGTTATACTTGGACATTTTAGGTTTCAGTTTGACTTATTTGTCTTAAATTAATGTCTAAAATACTTTGCTATAAGGGAAAAAATTCTAATCTCAACATTGAATGTATCTGTCAGTTTTTCATAGATGATATCAAAGTTTCAAATGAGCTGTCAATTCCAAGTTAGGGTCTGTCACCACAAAGTTCTTAGCACTATTAATTCAAGCTTCCCATAAAAATAGAACTGGAAGGAGCTAAATATATTTCCACAATGTCTGATCCAATGTAGGGAGCTCCATGTGCTTACCACCTTTCATTCCTCTATTGTAAAGAGTTTGAAGTTCAGGTTGAATGGACACTTTTCCCTCCAAGAATCAATTAGCTTTCTCCATGAGGTGCAGTGTCATCCTCTGCTTTCCTTGGCATCATGTCTGCAGTGGTGCCAGGTAACCAGGTCCTTCTTCATGCTAGTACTGCCCTTCATGTCTGCAAACACGAAACATTCATATTCTCTGCCCACATGGTGTCTCTTCCATTGATCCAGCCTGTCTTTCTCCAAAACCCATGGTAATTGGTTTTAATTTTCAAAAATTATAGCAAACTGATTTATCTGCAGTATGGAGAGCACGAAAAAGGTGGTTGTCCTTCTTAGACCTTGCTGACACTAATCCAAGGATGACAAAGGAAGAAACCAAAAGTTTTGGTTCACTTCTCTTTAATATTTTGTAGTTGATGAATAAGGCCCCATAGCAAGGAGCACTCTTTGTGTGAAAGCCACTTTAATTTCGTGCACAAGAACTGTAGTTCTTGATTTGCAGGGAACCATATTTTGCCAAAATGTTTTTCAAAAGTGTTCTGTGCTCATTTCCTTTGCCTCCCTCAGTCTGGTCTATAATGCCATCAGTCTTACTGAATCCTAGCCAAAAAAAGGGAGAAGTGTTCTCATTATCTGAGTTCTAAAGGAGCACTCTAAGTTTTTTGGATTAACGTATACATTTTTCAGTATTGGAAGTGTGTTTTATTCCAAACTATAAAGGAAGAGGAAAGCCTACCAAACCATCCATAGGACCCACAGTCCATCCTTGTGAAATGGCTGAACTTCTGCTCAGGGCCACCTACTTACAAAAGATGTAAGTAGGTACTTTGGAAGTGCACAGGACTAAAATGCACCATCCCCCAAGAAGTGCATATATGGAGTTTACCTAAAGCAGCTGTGTACATTCCAGATAATGGCACATCACAGGCTACTGTCAGTACTTCATGCAGCTGTGGCACATGAAGTTTCTCAGCTTAATCTGTCCTGATGAAGCACACCTGATACCCTGCACAGCCTGCAAGATCAAAGAGAGAAGGAAGGAAAGGTGTTGCCCGTTCATTCCATCCACTGGAGCTAAATTCTCTTCTAAAATCCTTACTGATTTAACAGTTCAGGCTTATTCAGCTGAAAAGGCATATGACACAGTCATTTAAACTTTGTTTTGTGTTGTGGTAACTGCTTATGAAGATTAAATAGAGCTCTGCTGGCAGCTCCTGTCTCCACCAAGGCCCTGGATGTGGCCTCCATCTAGTGGTAAAGAAAGCTGCCTTCTGTTCTATCACCAAGCACAACAGAGGAGTACAGATAGAGAGATTAGCATAACATGGTTCAGTTGTATAGTTAGTGCTGTCCTGGAAGCAAAGGACAGAGCTGTTGATAAGTTCAGCCCTTCAATGTGGGGTGAATTTCTCAGTGTATGAAGAGTACAGCAGGATCAGCTTTCCTGGGCTGCGACATAGCAGAAGGCATGGTGCAGAGGACAGCATTGAATAACATTCTTTGCTTATTGTGTTACAGCAATTAAACAGGATTCCTATGAGATTGCCTCCTTGCTGATAAGGTCTGGGGCCAAAGTGGATTTGCAGTGTGTCCACAAGAGAACTGCTCTACACGAGGCAGCCAGACTGGGCAGGAAGGAGCTGGTAAAGCTCCTCCTTCATTCTGGAGCAGATCCTGACCCTCGCAGTGGATATGGGCTCACTCCTCTAGCACTGGCTGCTCAGACAGGACATACAGAAATTATGGAGCTCTTACTGCAAAAAGGTAAGACTTTAATACATGGGATCTTACAGGAAGAGAAGGCTCAGGGTGGAGGGGTCTGTCACCAGTGTTGTAAATGTCTGATGGAATGCAGAGCCAGATTCTTCTCAGTGGTGCCCAATAACAGGACAAGAGGCAATGGACACCAACTGAAACCTGTCGAATTCTGTCTTGTGAGGGTGTCTGAACATCAGGATGGATCACTCGGGTTTGTGGAATCTCCTTTCTTGGAGATACTAAAAACATGACTGGGTGCTGTCTGGGCAACCTGCTGGACCTGGACTGGATTGGATGTTCTCCACAGATACTTTCCAACCTCAACTACTCTGTGGTTCTGTTTTTAATGACATGTAGCTTCAGGTGTTCAAGTGAATAGAAATTGGGAGCCACATGTGTAGTACTGAAATGTTTAAAACCCAAATGGGACAAAGTGAATCCTTGTTCCAACAATAAAAATCATTCCCGAGGGGAAAAATTGTTTTTATCTCAGTACCCATATACACAACATATATACTCTCCCCTAGACTGCAGTATTTAGTCTGTTTACATATATTTTTATTAGTCATCTGCAAGTTCTGTGAGTGGATTAAAACTGACTATTTTAAGATATGCCTTCAGAAATAGCAGCAGAAGTAACTTGCCTTACTGAAGAAAATTAAATGCTATCTGCACCAGCAGGGTTTTTGTGATGTAGTTACGGCCTGATAAAAATCAAATTTTATAATGTTTAAATAATACATTCATATTTTATTTTGCAAATATTTTATATTTGTAATTGTTTTTAAATTCTCTATTGTTTTCTCACGTAGATGGGTCACCTTAGGGAAGGCCTGGCACACATTTATTATGGGGAATTTTACATGATGTTTCAGCAGCACTGGAACTGGATTGCATGAACTGTTTGGATACTGGGTTCTCTCATATTTATAGTTTTCTGGCTGTTTTCTTAAAGTAAAAGAATTGAAGAGCATTGTATGGAAGACAAAAAGCAACTGTTTGGATGAATAAGTGTCAAACCCCTTGCTGGCCCGGTTCTAGCAGCAATGCTTACCATATATTTGTGTTCAAAGCCATTTGGACCTTCTTTATCCCAGGATTGCATAAACACATGATTAAGGATCCAACACAAAGGTTTATGCCCACATTGGTTTTATTTGGTGAGGAACAGAATTCACAACATCCTGTCACTGGAGGGTTGGAGACAATAATTATGGCTGGATATTTACAGTGACTCCTGTGAAAATCCTCGCTGCTTCTTTCCAGGTGCAGATGTTCTTTCACAGGCAATGGATTGTGCCTCTGTATTATTTGAAGCAGCAGGAGGAGGAAATCCAGATTCTGTGAGTCTTTTACTAGAATATGGGGCTGATGCCAATGTACCAAAGCACTCGGGTCATTTGCCAATCCACAGAGCTGCATATAGAGGACATTTTCTGTGAGTTAATATACTTAAAAATCAAGTAATAGTGACACCAGAAATATTAATTTTGCTAATTCTACTTTATTCAAAGAGGCAATAAATCTACAGTTTTGTACAAGGAATTGTTTTTGGCTGTGTAAATATGACTGTTCTGTGTCTGAATGTAAGAGACCAGTCAGGATAAAATCTTCATCATTTTAATCCCTAAAACACTTCCCCACTTGTCATGTATAATAACACTGTCCAGTCTGATGCTGAGGATCTTGGGACCTCCTCACCCTCTTTGGGTCCGTGTCTCATTTCCACCCCATCACAGGAAAGTAAATATATCAAATACGGAATAAGGGTTACCCCTATTTTAGACAGGTTACTGGAAGATATTTTAGCTGTAATCACAATCATTAAGTGAGAAACAAGAATCTGAGGATTCTTAATTCCTTTGTTAATATTTTAAATATATTAAGTTACATTTAAACTTAAATGTATATAGTGCAATGTAGATTATATGTATTCATGTTAAAATATGGTATATTCCATAAATTCCCTAATTCCTACAGATTAAGCAATAACACTATGTTTTTGACATGTAGGGAAATCTTCTACTGAGAAGGAATCATTTGTCAAGGAATGGGGTTATGGATATATATATAAAATAGAATATAGAATAATATTTAATGTATAGTAGGTGTAAAGTCAGCATCCATTGCTGGCTAACAGTTTAACTGTTAGCAATTCAAGTCAATGCATGCCATGGCACTGATTTGGCAGATTAAGGTGATTTTTACAGTCTTGCTGAATTCTGAAGCCCAGCAATGCAGAGAAATTCCAAGACAAGTGAACCAATATGTTTAAGACTCTGACTTTTTTTTTTTTTTTTTTTAATTTTTCAGAGCCCTAAAATATTTAGTTCCAGTTACTGATTTCGCTGCTATTAAAGAAAGCGGGATAAGTCCAGTTCACTCGGCAGCAGCAGGAGCACACCCTCAGTGCCTGGAGTTTCTCCTCAAGTCTGGCTTCGATGCCAACTTTATGCTGGACCAGCGAGTCCGCAAAGGCTACGATGACCACCGCAAATCCGCGCTGTACTTCGCCGTCTCCAACGGCGATATCTGTTCCACGCGGCTGCTGCTGAACGCGGGAGCCCTGACAAACCAGGACCCCATCAACTGTCTCCAAATCGCCTTGAGAATGGGCAACTACGAGTTAATGAGCCTGCTGCTCCGCCACGGCGCCAACGTGAATTACTTCTGCCGAGTGAACACCACACACTTCCCCTCGGCACTGCAGTACGCCCTGAAGGACGAGGTGGCGCTGAGGATGCTCCTGAACTACGGCTACGATGTCCAGCGCTGCTTCGACTGCCCCGGGGGAAACCACTCCCACTCCCAGTATGTGACTGCCGGCTGGACTTCCACGGTCATCAAAGACACAATGGTAAGCGCTGCACACGGCTCTGGGTGCTGTTCTACCACCAGTATCCTTCCTCAAACTAAGGTTCTTAGTGCACTGTCAGAAAAGGAAGCTTTGAAACTGTAAGACAGTTTATACATATAGGAATAGACAAGGCTTTAAAATTCAATAGGTGTTGCTGTGTGAGGCCTGGTTCATGACAGCAAATGACTGCAACTGTATTTCTGAATTGTGAAAATATAGCTAACGATATGCTAATGATGAGCAGGAATTGGTTCTCCAGAGCAGTCTTGTCCATGCTGTGAAAGCAGGGGCTTGCAGGCTGGCTCCCTGCCTTGTCCTGTCCTATAACACCAGTACTGGAAGGCTGTTCTAAGGAACCTGGAGCTGGCAGGATGAACACTGAGCAGCAGTGAACAAACCTGGACCAGTCTAACAAGGTTCCCAGAGATACCATCAGTTCTGCAGTTTGTAAAGCCCCTTTCAAACTAATAAACCCTTCTTAAACCTAAAGAGGGTGAGGTGTCCACTGGGCTAGTGGATCCCCCAGTTCAGCATGCTAAATTCTACTTTGGGAGTTGTAGCACTTCTTTTAAAGGGCTTAGTTACCAAATATACAGCTGTTTAAGTTTGTTTTTGGATTTAGTACAAAATAAGTGTCTCTCAGATTTTCAGATTCTACTAGTGAGGCTTAATGCAAGCTGTAACAGCCTCTAGAGTCCTTTGACAGAACTCTCATTCTTCCTTGGATTCTGCTCAAGTTGTTCAGTTGCTCTTGTTCTGCATAGACAGAAGTCATTTACATCAGTATTGAACACTTATCCCATGAAACATTGTGTTTCACTCAGTTCTGTGAAGTGATAACCTTGTCGTGGTTGAAGCACATATCCGGGAAAGTAGTGCGAGTCATGTTAGATTACGTTGATCATGTGAAGATCTGCTGGAAGCTGGAAGCAGTTCTCAAAGAACAGAAACTTTGGCCAGACATCAGTTTCATTTTAAGTAAGTATCTGTCTACATTTGAAATGCAAACAAGCTGCTTTGGGATTGGGGCCTTTTTTGTTGGTAGTATTTTAGTTTTAATTCTCATTTCTAGCAAATCCTCGCTCTCTGAAGCATCTTTGTCGTCTGAAGATACGGAAATGCATGGGCCGGTTGCGTCTCCGCTGTCCTGTCTTCATGACCTTCCTTCCCCTGCCAAACTGCTTGAAAGACTACATACTGTACAAGGAATATGACCTTTATGGACAGGAAAACTTCACAGGAATCTACAACCTCAACTGTACATAAGTATTAGCTCTGTATTTTGAAAGAAATGTTAACACGGGTAAGACTGTTGTGCAGCTGTTTTTTTCTTTTGGGATGTTATCTCCTATGTGTATTAAGGAATGACAACATTCCTCCCTTGTCCCCTGAAGGAAAGGGGGAGAGCCCCAAAATGTAAGTATTGGTGATCCCATTCCATGTAGCTCCTGGAACATGACCTACCTGAAAGTTGTGGCAACCATATTTTATATGCCTACTGTGAGAGCTTAAGGAAATGTAAAAGGCAGGGCTGCAAACCTTGTGTTACTGCTGAGTTAAAGCCTGTTCTATCATTTAACACTACCCCCATTGCAGGGTTAAACCCAGGCTTAAGTTAAAAGTCAGGGATTTAATAAAACCAGAAAGGGATGTAGTTCTTTTTTCTCTCATACTTCCCTTTCTTTTGACAATTAATAGCTTTATTTGTGAAGTTGTACAGTGAAGTTCTGAAGAGAAGCACAAGTAAATTTTTTTTTTGTCACACAATTAGGCAGTGACAAGGGATTAAGCTACAGCAACCTTGCTTATCCAGCAGCTTGTGTGACATACCAGTGTTTCAACAAGGCAGCACTGCTGACAGAGGCGTTAGTCCTGCAGCTCTTGCTCAGGTGCTGTGCACTTTGATTACTCTCTCTCTAGAATGAGGCTTTCCCTTTACAGTGCTGTCACAAGCCATGCTTGCTATTTTTGGAGTTTCTGGAGTTTCTTTCCATAGAGTTGCGGCTTAAAAGGTTTTGGAGCACTGTCATTTTTGCAAGTCTTACCAGAACATTAGCAATACCTACAGCATGCCTGTAGATGTCAGTCCAGATTTTAGCAAAAAAAAAAAAAGCTCCTCAATGCATTTGGCATTAGTAGTATTTATTCCTTCATTATCAAGTAAGCATAGATTTTTTTTTTTTCTAGTTATACATGCATCTTTATCATGGAAGTTACAGAATTCAAAAGTCTGCTTTTCCCCAGAAAAATCTACAAACCTTATAAAATACAAATTTAACCATAATGTAGTTATGACCCATGACTTTTTACATGGTATTTATCATATAGAGACCTACTGAAGCCTGTGAAGGTAAGTCCAGCTCCCCCATCAGCGTTGTGCTGGCAGAGCCTCTGCCCAGGGGAACTGGGTGCTCCTGCAGCAGTGGCTCTGCAGGTCCTGTCCTTGTCCTGTGTGGCAGCACCAGCACAGGCACTGCCAGCCACTCCCACAGCTCCTCCACATTCAGTCTTGGATTGTTGCAAAAATAAGTTATCAGCATTCCCGAGTACAACTTCCTCTGAGGTTTTCTGGCTAATACTATGAAAAAGAAGAGAACTGAGCTACACTTGACAACCGAGGGAGATAATTGCATGTTAGAGCTTTGCTTGATGGAAAGGAACACATCCTGCCACCCAGAATGGTGCTTCCTGAAAGTCAGTATTATGAAAAAAGAAGGAGGCTTTTGCATCAGCAGAAGTCCCACCCGTGAAGTTACTATAGTTAAGCTTTTATTTAATCTACAAAATGCTGACTGGAGCCCTGGTACAATAGGGTTACTATCCATGTTTCCAAGATTAAGACACAACAATCAGAGTTGACATAAATATGCCACTGGTGGTTTTTAATACAGCTATTCAGGGAAAATGTGCAAGTCAGTCTCAAACATGGCAAAATCACTTACATTTCACCAGAACAGGACCATTCCAGAACATCACTGTAAGGAATTTGACCACGCCACTGTTTTATAAAAATGACCATAAAGATTGTACAAAGTCCTCGGCTTGCAACATAAACTTCATTAGGAATACAAGTGCATTCACAATGACACACTGACTTCTTACTGTCATGACAACTTAGAGACTACTGTATCATGGGGGAAAAAAAAGTCAACTTAGTGATTGATTAGAAAGAAAAGCCTTGGAGACTAATTAACTTGCAATAATTTTTGTAATATAAAGCAAGAGAAAAAATATGAAGTATCAGCTCTTGCTGTTAGACTTGACAGTATTTCTACTAAATTCACTAAGCAGTGGCAGGTTTTTTTCTTCTATGTGAATTGTTTCTGAAATAACAAGATACTATAGCATAACATAGTTTTTTCCATCGGCTTGTCCCACATCCTGTGCAACTAATTAATCAGAATTTAATTCAAAACCTAAATATAGTCAAATTTACTTCTTTATATCAATAATGTGCATAATTACAGATTCATAAATAGCTTCAGCTGTTTCAGGATATTCAGCTCTGTGTTTACATCCCTATAAAGAAGAAAGCTGACAAAATCTGACAACTGTATAGAGAGAATGTTCCTTAAACCTGAAATATTACTTTAGATAGTAAATTGTCTTGATACTATTTCAAACCTGAACAGATTAAGGAAGTAAGACTATGACATTCAAATGACTTTACCTGCTTGTAACCAGTTACATATATGGCCAAGTTGTACGTGACTTTGCCTTTGTCCTCTGCTTTAGACTTGGCCCAATCTGCCACTGACCACAAAGGAGTGCCAGATATTATCTATAATGCAGTAAAATGCATACCCAAAGCACACTTGATATGTTTTTATATACATGCCATTACATACATAAATGTAAGTAGCTTGAAACAACTGTTAGCACGACTTAGTTGTTCTGCAGCTGTAAATCTACAGTGTTAAAGGCCTAACATCCCTTTACCTAAGGGATACAACCATGAGGCTGCAATTAGCAATGCAACAAATTAGTCCTGAACACCACTGCCCATTCAGTACCTGCACAAAGTCACTTCAAAATCACAGACTTGAAACAGTATTTTCAGGAGTGACTGAAATAACAGGAGAAGTAAATGAAACACACTACAGCTTCAGCTGGAAGAACTTGAAAGATCAGCATTTGAGTAAAAGGCAAATTAACAGGAGAGAAAACCAACCAGTAATTTAGTTACAATAACAAAATGCTCAGGTGGTGAAATCCTACCACAGCAGTTCCCAGCAGACCAGGAGGTATACCCACTAAGTCATACTCTCAAGGAAAATACTAAGCATTCTGGACTTTTTTTAATTAAAAAAATTGTTTTGTAAGGAAGTAGTTCTAAACCTCATAGGAAAAAAAGATACCAGACATTTTGTTATTTTGGGAAGGAGGCCATGGATAATACCTGAACAGCTATTTTTGCCTTGAGATAGTTCTAATTACAGAGCTGTGTGAGCCGGCTAAAAAAAAAATCAGTAAATTCTCACCCCACTGCCAACTCAATGCACCATTCCTCTCTGACTTCCTCATCTCATTGGCTCCTGCAGCTTCCATCATTATCCCAGATGCTTTTACATCTTCTTGTTCACTTTACACCAGTGAAACCTAAATGAGCAAAACCCCAACCCCCTCATTTCATTCATGCAGATCAATCTATTTTCTTTAACCACTCCCTTCCATCATTTCCTCTTCTTTAGTGGTTAAGATGAGAATCATCTCAAGTGAAATGCACTTCACTCCTATGCTATTTTAGAGAACTACATTTAATGGCATAGATGGAAAGCCTGGAAAGCAAATGGAGTAATTCCAATCATGTATTGCTAAATCTGAAAATTCCCATGCGATGGTGAATTCACCTGCCAACTTCATTCTCCTTCCTCATCTTTGCGGACTTAGATCTAAAACAGTAATGGTAACGTTCGAGAAAAAAAAAAACAGCAATTCCATTATCTGACATTTTTTCAATAAGGCCAAAGCAAAACATCAGAAATGCTTTGTCCCGAGAGTGCTCATCTATTCCCTGTCTTCCCTCTGGAGCCTAGGCTAATGCAGCTCAAGTGCTGAACACAATGATTTCTTCCCTGACAAGCTGGGGACTGCATTTGAGGCACTGGACAGCACTGATTTCACAGGCTCCCTGTGCTTTTTCAAAACTGTTTCATCTTCAGTATGTACTTGAGAAGGAGACAAGACATACACAGTAACCTTGAGCTATGCTATGTTATTATTTGATAGAAAACAAAAATGTGAGTAAATAAAACCAAACAAAGAAAAAACAAATAAGAACTGGAACAACTTGCAGAGACAAACCAGCTGTGTTGCCACTACCTGTAAGCCTTGCTTTAGGCCCAAAAAGGGGAAAATTTGGATTTGCAGCCTTTTTGTACATTTTTATGTGCAAGAATAAATACAGTCTCTTAAGGATGAGGGTTGAGACTAGATATGAAATAAAAATGCCACTCTCTTAAAAGAAGTCTCAGGTTGGTGTGGTCCATGTGACTGAGTGCTAGCCAAATCTGGCCACAGGGCAATAACCAGTTGGCCTCACTGGGCAACAGCAACAGGGGTTATTTGTGCAAGTGACTGGCTGCTCTGGGGCTGAAAAGTGCCCTGAACAGGGGCTGGGAACTAACTCAGGAAGAGAAGCTGGAGGGTCTCTGCTGCTCAGCTTGTCCCTCCTTGGTCAAAGCAGGGGTGCTGTGACCCCTTCCAAGGCTGCTCCAGCCCCTCCCCAGCTGCTTTAGCTGGTGCAGGGCACTCCAGCGTGTGAGGAGAGCCCTCTGTGCACCTACAGACACAACCTGAGATTCCTCACCGACTTTATCAGCACTGAGCACCTCCAGCTCTGAAGGGCTGGGCCATCACCAGCCTCTGGGGAGATACTCTGAAAATTGCTTCCATTCCTGAACACCAGAAATGCCCTGCAATAAACTGTAAACCACTCATAACTGTTATATTGTAACTTGGAGTAGAAGTATATTCCTCTCTCTCTACATATCCTGTTATTTTCATGCCACTATTAGAGAGCTATCTTCTGTTCCACTGGATTCTAATATTTATAGTAATTAGTGCAAAAATAAATATTTCTCTTCAAACAGGTTTTCTCTTCTGGATCAAAAGGTGAATGCACATCTAATACTATACAAAATAAATATTACACAGGGTATGGAATATGGAGTGCAGATTACAAGCTGTAAACAGACACTGCTTTGAAAAATGCTTTCCAGGACTGACTCTGGGATGTACGATTAGCATCATCTCTTACTTCAGAAATAGCAAATTCTGTTTGCAAAATCACTTCCTATAAAAAGACTTACAGAGCCTCAACTTCTTTTCAGTAGATGTAGTGTACTGGCATCAAGGCATTTACATATGCTGAAGATTTTTCAAATTATGGAATTCAAGATGTTCTTGCAACTCCAAGCATGGTTTATAAAAGTGAACTCAAAGGCTTACAGCTTTTTATTCCAAGTACTGGGGAAAAAACCAAGAACATGGCACTTGTGCTACAAGGCTATATACATTACTCCTATAATTTGATGAGGAATGCTTTTCCTCATGCAGCAAAGTTCAACTGCATCTCATCAGTTCTTATTTAGGTCTGACAGTATCTTTTTCTCCTGCTGAAAAGTCTTTCAGCATTATATTCACCAAAAAGAACCCCATAAAATATCATAGAGTGCAAAATGAAACAAAAAAGATCCTTCTGTCTAGAACTATTGCACATCTCACTGATGTTAATAAGGATTTTTCTTTCTAAATCTAAGAACAGTTATGTGCAACAAATTGGGTAAAGCTTAGCATGGTCTTATTTGGAAATCCACTTTTGTTTCCAGCAAGGTATTCTCCATAATGCAGTGTAAAGAATGAGTTTCATGTACTGCTGAAGCCTAATGGGAGTTTTAAGTTCTGCTTCAAAAGCAGCCAATTGCACAGAGAGGTAAGTGGGGAAAAAAACCCACAGATTTTTTCCATACTGCAGAGAAGCCTTGAGAAAACATAAATATGTAATAAACATGGCAGCATCACCATGTTTCATCTGGCATATAGAAGAGAAATTATACTTACAGGAAAATGGAAATCACTTAACTGACAAAGAAAAAAATCAAGGCATAATAGGGTCTATATATTGAGAAGTCTTTTATAATACAACAGACCCACCACCTACATTTCACTTCTTGTAGAACTTGTGCCACTTCACCAGACATATCCATGATTCCAATTTTAATGAAGTAGGCAGCCTTAGGCTTCAGATTCTCTCTTCTTCTTTCCATCTTCTCCTAAATCACTGTCTTCTGACTGGCTGCTGCTCAGGACTACGAATTGTCCTTCTCCACTGCTCTGGTTGGATCTGCTGGAAGCAGCTATCAATCGGCTCTGCTCCTCCAAGTCCTGATTTGAGGAGAAAGGGAGAATATAACCCTTAAAGCCATCTGGAATTGACACAGGATATCATTATTATGGTTTCTAAACTATCAAACTATCAGTGGACAGCTTTGCACAGAGGGAATTAAAAAGACTGAATAGGAATCAAAAACATTCACCTTTCTGTAGCTGCATTATTAGAACTGCTGCCACATTCACACAGCTGCACTCCAGGCCAGGACAACCATCCCCATTTACCCTGAGAAGGACAATGGAGCTGGGAAAAGGCTTCACCACAAGTCTGGTGAGAAGGACCTGAGGGAATGAGGGTGTTCCACCTGGAGAAAAGAAGGCTCCTGGGGGACCTTATCACTCTCTGTAACTGCCTGAAAGGAGGGCGTAGCCAGGGGTCAACCTCTTCTCCCAAGTAACAAGCTATATAGTAAGAGAAAATGGCCTCTTGTTATACAGGGCAGGTTTAGATTGGATATGAGAGAAAATTTCTTCACCAAAAGCACTGGAAGGAGCTGCCCAGGGGGGCAGTGGTGGAATCACCATTCCTGGAGGCGTTTAAATGCTGTGTGGATGTGTCACTGAGGGACAGGGGTTAGTGGTGGCTGGGCAGTGCTGAGTTAATGGCTGGACTTGGCGATCTCACAGATCTTTTCCAACCTTAATGATTCTGTGATTACTTTGAGCCTGTGATAGGTGTTCCTTCAAGCACTGCTCTTTAAGTATTTCTATAAAGATTTGTTTTCATTTATCTCCTCAAAGAATTAATTTTAAAAACTCCTATACAAAAATATACAAAATCTGCACAGAAAATTCTTAGGATAATTAACATCATAATGCTCTTTTGAGTATAATAATATATCATAATAAATAAATAAATATATCATACTAAAGAGTATGATAGTGAAGCAAAAGAAAGGAAGTAGAAAAGAACTAAGAATGACAAAACAAACCTTTTCAATTTGCTTTTGTTTATTCAGTTCTTGTTGTTGTTTCTCTTTGACTCTCTCTATTTCTTTCTGCTTTTCTGATGCCTTCCGATCCTAAAGTGCAAAAATGTAAATAAAGTAAGTAACAACCTGAGACATTTGATACACTACTGATTGATACAAGTTTGCTCAAGACTGAGACATCACTGTTTTGATTATTTTTTTAAAGGACTGATGTGGTTGTTAAAGGTAGAAAGATGAATCCTATATTGAGTATTGTTCCACAATAGACATTGGTCAGTCTTTTTATTTGAGTTTAAATTTCAGGAAACAAATCCCTTAAAATAACAACAGTATTACTGCATTCATAAATATTTTGCAAATATGTTTATTACACATTAAATATACCCTTTTCCTTCCATTCACAAGTAAATATTAGAACAGATTCTTACCAGTTCTGCATGAAAAGCTATCTGTTTTGCCAGTCCCACAGAGTCACAAATCTAAACACAAAACAGACAGGAAATAACAAAAAAAGGCTAATCAAAACGCCTTTAAAATTAAGCCAGCATCCCAAATTAGATATGACAGCATATTAAAGCACTTACAGGTATGTAAACTGACTGGTTTTACTGGCTTTCAGTACATAAACAAAAAGTCCCTTAGAGAGCTTGACTTGATCTAACATACTGGAATCCCTGTCAGATTCAAAACTGATACAAGTTATAACCATCAGCAATACCTTTTCCCCTTCATTATTTGATTCAAATATATAGCAGATGGAAGTCTGGCGGCTCTCGGCATTCCCTCCTGAGGTTCTGAGCACAAATCCAAAGAGGCGCTTGTTCTCCTGGTGTGTAGCATAGAGAACTACACTGGGCAAAGGGAACTGCCAAGAGGATCAAATGTGGAGAGATTAAAACTGAGTCCAAATATTTTCTCTAGGAGGTGCCAGTATACTGCACATTAGTTACCTTCAATATTGTAAATGCACAAGCACAGCACAGAGGAAGTTACAACCTGACCAAGCACATAATTACAGAACACAAACAGTAGATTAGACAGCAAGGACTAAATTACTCAAAAGACAGGCAAACTTGTAAAAACGCACGACAGGTAAGAAACAGGGAACACATTTGCAGTGCAAGTCAGTCACCTTCCTAAATGCATATACATTCCTTGTTTTTTCTTTTAATCATTCATACTAGTTACATTTGAGACTAAGCTTCCAATATTTAGTGCCAGGTAAAGGCACTATTTCCCCAAAACCTGCCAACAGCTCAGGTCTCCTGAATTACATAATGAAAAAAAGGAGGGGAAAAGAAAGAAAAAAACCCCAACCCATACCCTCATTACTTTATTACATGAAAACTGTTTGTAAAAGGGGGTAGACTTTAAATGCATCTTTTTAAGACTTACCAAAAGATAAATTTTAAAATTCTGAAAGCCTCTACTACAGCTGTTCTAAATTGGTGGGATGAGTTTTTCCTAAATGTTTGCATTTAGCACAGAGGACCTCTCCTCAGTTGATGTGTCTCACCTGTAAAAGGCTGCAGCTTTGGGGCACATTTGAACTTAAGGTCACAAAGATAAAGAGAAAAAAAGTGCTACTTGAAATATCATGACATTTTCACATGCTTAAGATTTCCTTTTGTGGAAGTGAAAATAATACAGAGCCTCCAAAAAATGGAATGATTTTTAAAGAAGCAAAAAAAAAAAAATGATAGACCATGAATTGTGCATGAAGAGGGTCAACAGTCTTCAAATATGAAAAATAAAGACTGCTATTGCTGGAGAATTAAGCTGGCCTTATTTCATATCCTAACAATTCCACTTACTCCTTTCAAGTGAATTTTTTATAAAGAATTAGAAAAAAAAGAAACCAAGTCAGAAACTATTCAACACCCTCAATGTAATTATGCATTAAAACAAAAAACCCCAAGGAAAATGAAGAGCCCAACACACCCTTCTGGACTTCAGAACTAACATGACCCCAACCTTTATGTTCTCTACTATTTTACTCACTCAGACCACAAGGGTAGGGGGCTCAAAAGCCAAACTGACCTATTGAAACCACTCCCCTTAAACCTGATTGGCAGGTGGTTTTCTCTCTATTTTTACATGTCTGCATTATTCTTCTAATTTCAGTGGAAATTTGGCTGAAAAAATCTCATGCTGTCAGTGAGGTTAATAATATTTTTAAAGTAGAATTACATTGCTGGGTAGTTATCTTAAAATGTAAAGTTACTTACTCGTAGTCTTGTAACTTGTGTCTGTGGATCAATTAACCTAAAAATTTGGTTTTAAAGACAAACCAGAAAGTAAATTTTACCAAAGTGAAAGATCATTCTGCAAATAAACATTAGTAAAAGTCAGGGAAAAAAAAAACAACACAAACTTACTTTAAACAGTCACAGGTGACTAACAAATGTGACTCTGTCATCCTGAAAACATTATGGATGGCACGAGCTGCCAGGATTTGACGCATTGTTTCATAAACAACATCTGGACTTTCATCAGACTTCACTTCCATAGAGCCAAGAAATCTTACAATAAATAACTGATGAAGAATTGAATCTAAGAAGAAAGAAAAGGATTGAGCAAAGCAAACTCCATTTTGGGTTTCCCATTCACAACCAAAGCTGGACTGCAGTCAGGGAAACTCCAAACTTCTAACTTGGACAAACTGCTCATACTTAATTAGAGGTGCAGTTACTAAGCAGCACATCATATCCCACATCTTTTCATTTGGTTTAAGGAATACAAAAAAATGTAATGAATTATTTTTACAACAAACTTTCAGACAGATTCAGCTCAACTGGTCAACACATTGCAACGTAATCAAGCATTCTAAAACTGGTGTTAAATTAGAAAAGTTAAGAGATGATCACAGAAAATTAATTTCAAATTCTATTTTTATTTTCTATTTTTATTTTTATTGAAATAAAATTGTTGTTTTACCTTCTGTTTCAGATTTTGAGCCTCCGGATTCACCAAAGGGATTTGTGCGTCTATTAAAAAATGAAAACATTAAACCAGGAGTCAGATTAGAGGAACCACTCATGGATAATGTAGTATTCTCATGCTGTGTCAAATATCAACATGGAATGTGTTCACAAACTGGTGATCTGGAGGAATATTAACCTGGAGTACACAAGGACAGGCAATTGAACCAGGAGTAAGACATAAATTGCTATATTTGAAGGCCCCAAATGAAGGCCCCAACACCAGATATTGTTGTCCTATTGCTGCCATAGAAAGCTTTGCTCACAAGGTTTGGTTTTTTTATATTTGAATTAAGCCCAAATCAAAACCTGGTTAATATTTGGAAAGGTGTAGTTTTAGGGCATGAAATTTCACGGAACAGCTTCAGAAAGCACAACCAGAAGCTGGTCCTTACAGCACTCCACAGGAGCACCCACTTCTCATCACTTCTCAAGGTGTGGAGTTACTTACGGGGTTTGTTTCAAATGCAGCTTTCTGAAAACATCACTGGGGTTTTACTCCTAGAGGGTTCAAGAGAAATGTGGCTATTTCTGGCTCTCAAAGACAGAATTGCTATGGGTTACAAAGAGAAGTGAAAATACTCTAGGCTTCCAAGTCTACATTTTTCAAAAGCAGTGAAGTAATGCTGAAAAGAGCACAGGAAATGGGGACATTTTATTTAAATCCTGTAAAGAGGAAATCGTCCTTTCTCTTTGGCTAACTGGTAGCTTAAAAGCTAGTGTAAAGGGTTCAATAAACTTCAAATTAAGTTTTGTATGGGAGTAATGAAGTATGGGAGTAATGAAGGTGTGACCTCTCAATAGTGTTCTAACAATAAATTCCAGAAGAGAAAAAAAATTGTTCTCTTGCATGTCAGACTGACTGCCAGCTTTACCAGTTATCTTATCAAAAATCTTTTAACTAAAAGAAGTCTGGCTTAAAGTAATAAAATTGTTCTAAATAGAAGTCTGGAGTCAAGCTGGTGTTACTGTAATGTTCAGATAAAATGGATTCTATCAAGAACCATTCCCTTAAATACTGACCTGGTTAAATACACTACAGGCAAATTCTTTCTATTGCTCAGTATTTTCTTGTCATTTAGGATTAAACTGGAACAGTAAATGCAAGATCTCACAGGATCTCTCAAAAGGCAAAAATAAAATTTAAATACACGTCATCAGTATCAGAAAACAAGGAAAGTATTTTTATTTTTTTAATAATATTTCTAAACCCTATTTGTACAAACACTGCAGAGATTTATTGAAAGTGATGGTTAATTGACAATGCTGAGTACAACTATCATTTCTGCTACAAAAAATACAATTTTCTGGAACAGAATTATAACTGATGACATGAACTTAGGTAAAGTATTCAACTTTCCACTTTCTGGAATACAGTTCAAGTCTATTTTAGATCAATATATTCTTAAGGAGCTAGTGAGCCACCTGCTTTTCCTGCTATACCAAACAACAACAAAAAGAAAAAAACTATAAAAAAGAGTTGAATATTTATAATTTTAACTCATATCTGTGGGATGCAGCAGAAAAATCAAATATTTTTCTAGAGGGCAGGGGATGTAACACATTACTGTGACTGGAGTCATATTTCAACTCTAGCTTTTTGTTGTTGTTAAGAGCAGTTGGATCTGCAAATACATTTTCTTAATATCTGAATTTTGTAGATAAAGTCCCAGAAATACAGTGCAGATTTACAGGTCTTAGGTTTTAGTAAATCTCCCACTCAAAAATAAGAAGTAGGAGAAAATGCTTTTTATGTTTTGGGATGAACACTTGGATAATTTTAACTTGTCTGTATATGGAACACTCTAGAAGCCTAGATCATTTTCACTCACCTTTCAGGTTAAGAAGAGTGTCATCGTATGCCATCATCACCTGGAGGCAGGGCTACCAAATTTCTCTTGAGTTTCCAAGAGGAAATAACCCAAACTGCTGGGTGAGCAAGCAATAGGAAAGGAAAATATTTTGTGAAACCCAAAGATTCAAGTAAATTATAAATAAAAGCATTGGCTGTTAAAGCAAGAGCTGCTGCAAACCAGAAAACTACACCTTGACTCTAGTGCATATAATTAAGTCTTTTTTAACAATTCCATTTAACAATCAAACAAATTGTTTTCCTTCACTGGCCACGGCACATTTTGTGAGAGGAGTCAGGGAGAAGTCACTGTGTGTTTTGGAGCTGCAGCTTAAACATGGTTTCTTGTTTTGAAATAGTAACATTCACTTCAGGAATTTTTTCCTTCTGCCTACATATCCTACCTGCCCAATTGCCCTGAAGATTTTGCTTGGCCAGGCAGATCTTCACTAACTGGAGATATTATGTCAAATTGTATGGGAGTGTCAGGGGCAACAAGGGAATCCAAGGAAAGTGCTGACAAAGCTGCTGAGTCAGATCCCAGTGACCCTGTGCTGCTGGTACGAGCTGCAGGAGGACGAGATTGCCTACAACCAAAAGCAAAAAATTAGAACAAGGGCGTCTGAGTTCAGGTTAGTTGATAATAAGTTAAACCACAGAGGAGATCGATGTAATAGTCTAGAACTTAGATGTAAAACAAAACAAAAACTAAAAACCTGAAGATCAGGGTACAGTAAATAAAACCAGAGTATGTTGCTATCTAATTTATGTAAGTTACTACTTGTATTAATAATTGCATCAAGATTGTTTTAACATCAATATATAGTCAATGCAATCTGAGGTCTGCTTCCAGGAGCTGGACACATTAACAAAAATCCCACTGTGAAATCACACAACAAACCAGACACAGAACACCAGGATGACTTGGAACAACAGATGCTGAACAGCACTAGGAAGGTGAGTGCAGGAACTGTTCCTTGAGCCTACAGACGACTTAGTTCTGAACACAGGAAGTGTTTCCCACCCCTGCCCCAGAACTTTATCCAGGATTCTCTTTATAGATGTGCTCTAGTCATGAACTTACAGAGCTGGCCTCATGCTCTCGTGCCTCTGCTGAAAGGAGGGAGAGGGAGTGACAGCCTCCAGAGCTGACTGATTGACACGGGCAGCCATTTCCTGCAGTGGAGGGGGGGAAATAATTGAGAACCTTTTCCTCAAAATAAGCTTTCAGGTTTCAGTTTTATTTATATGCAACTGACAGAAGTTATAATCTCATATAAGCATATATATAGGCAATCTCTTTTTAATTTTACATAATTACATCTTACCACATTGCTGATAATCATAAATTTTAATAAAGTTACCTCAGGGTTTTCACTTAGATATATCTGTTTAGATATGTTGTTTATGGTGCATATCCACTGAAGAAAAGAAAGAAAAAAGAAAATTAATTTCTCAGTTTGTTGTTTTGTTTTTTTTTTTAACAAACTTGATTCACTTCCTGAGTTGGCTAGTTTCAGCACTTTCTACTTTCTTTGTAATTTCAGGGAACTAAATATTCTGCACACCCAGCTTGCCATTAAATTCACTACCATCTGCATACTGCACTTTATAATATCTGATCTTACTTAAAAAATTATTTTAGGTACACTAAAGATCAAAACTAAAGAAAGCTTAACTCAAAACTCTAAGGAATTAAAAAAAATAAGCTTCTCTGTGCTCTATTGTTGTGTTCTGTAGATGGCTTTGATTCCTCAAGACATTATAAAGATTCAGTCTGACTTTTGTGGAATTTACTCAGTTCTTGCATCTACCAGCTAGAATCTGTTGTCTCCCACTGCTCTGGAAAACCATCTGCTGTTTCTGTCTTTTCAAGTCTTCTCTGAAGGGAAAAACTAAATGGAATATATGCAGTGTCCAGCTGTGATTACAAACACATTCCTTCTGCAACAGAAACTCACTGGGCTCCATGTGAACCATGAGCTTACCTCTTCATAGTCTTTTTTACTTTCTGCCTGTAAAATTGAAGACCTGGAAGAAGAGAATGGAAAAGACAATTTTGTCTATTTTAAATGTCTCACAAATACATTCATCAAATAAACTCCAATTTTATCTTTGTACCCTGAACAGTACGTTAGGAAAGACGGAAGATTCTATGTATTTGCTGAGTCGATGTTTAATTGGGGAAGGGAGGAACCTATGCTTTCATTTGAACTGAAAGCAGAAAAAGAACAAAGTTCTAATTGTGCCCACAAGAACTCACAAAATGCAATAACACATGATTGTGAACTGATTATCACCATCTTATTCTGAAATACTACTCAGCTACATTATAGAGCTTACAAAAATTCAGACATCACCAAGTTAAAAGGACATCCCAGATTTTGCTCCTAAACATCCACAAAATATATCACGCTATCATCTGGCTGAAGGCAGACAAGCTTTCTTTTCTTAATTAGTGAGTGCAGCATTACTTACAGGTAACAGCAAGGTAAGACCACTTACTTTTTGCCATCAAAAGATGTTATCTGGAAACAGTACCGTCTGTCTTCACAGTCCACAGCCATCACAGAACAATTGTCTATGTCCATGACAAGTCCCCCAGCTACGTCACCTCTGGCCTGGCTCATCAGATTTCCACCTTGGGTGAAGTAAAACTGCCTCTCCCAACTGGAAGATACCAACCCTGTCTTACTGAAAGAAAAAAGAGGTCCTCAGGGGATTACGAGTTCAGCTGAGCTGAAAGTTGCTTGGAACAAACCATTCCCCAGTTAATGTTTCAGGTTAGTGTTACAGCTAAATTAAGTCTCTCTCCCAACTGTTGGTGTGTTCTTGCTGAACCTATTGCTTGGCAAAGAATGCATAAAATAACTGCTTTTATAAATTATGTGGAACAATTTAGAATAAAAAGGCATAAGTACTTCAGTTTTGATGATCAGCTTTCACAGTACAGCTTTACACAATATGCATATTCAAATTCTATGCATTACCAATATAATTGGTTAGACCTCTGAACTCTTCACTTACATTGTTAAGACTAAGTTTTAGAGAACTCTGTGTAAAGAATTAGCTTGGTCCTGTACAATACTTCCCTTTTCCAAGTATTTTGTACCATTCAACAAGATTTCCAAGATTTTGCTTAGAGCATGTTGGGGTATTTTTTTGCTTGTTGGGAGTTTTTTGGGGGTGATGTTTTGGTAAGTTTTCCCCATATCCCCTCAGAATAACAGAAGAGGAGCAATCTGAAACCAACAACTCAACAACACTTGCAGTTTAGCCCCCCTTTTTGCTCAGATACTCTCCAATACTAACTGTTGGAATTGTGTTCTACTACAGGTACTCACATCTCATTCAGTAAGTATTTTACTTTAACTGTTGTTGTAAAAGTAATCTCCATTTTTTTAATTCCTTAATTATATAAATTACAGAAAAAAAATGGAGTGTTACAACTTATTTTTAATAACTGAAAAACAGCTGCCAGAGGCAGCTCCTTTCCATGGACAACAGGCTGCTGCTGCATGAAATCCAGAAGCTCATTCAAAGGATACTTCAGTTAACAGAGAATGTTTTGGCTTGTTTATATCAACCTTATGATGTTGTATTCGTAACTCGAATTCCAAAACTTTAACAGATACTTATAGAACAATCCTGATAGTGGAATCTTGTTACTTTCCTGTTATGATGCAAGGAAATTACATTCTCATAAACTTTTTATATTTTGATGTGAAAATTCAGGCAAAATTAGACTAAAATGAGGATAACTATGCTTTGCAACCAAATGACACTATGTCTGTGTAACAATGAATTTAATACTAATTAGGTGAAGTCCAAAGACAGAAACAGAATAGCTCCTATGTGACTAAAATCAGCATAGGTAATGTCAACAAAAAGTATTTCAGATTTTTAAGCTTTCCTTTCCCAAAATTGAACATTCTGGACTTTTTAGTAACAAGCTAGTCTTACTTTCTTGCATTGAGATAGCCAGCTTTCCTTGTCAGATTTCTGTGAACAGGAAACTTTGTAGGCTCAGGATCAGGCAAATACAGTGGGTCACTCGCTACTTCCAGGTCCTCTATGGTTTGTTGCATGTTTTCTACTTCACAATCCATTTCCCTGCGGACACTGAGATAAATAATGAGTAATTAACAAAGATCATTTATTAATGAGGAGAAACAAAAAGTAATTAAATTGATAGAAGTTCAACACAACAAAAACAACTCACTTTTGTACGCTTGTGCCAATATTGGTCAAAAATTCTTCCAGTTGCTCAGTAAGATTTTCTGAACCCATTTTAAAAAAGCTTATCTTAAAAATAAAAAGAGGAGAAGGGAGAATTCAGTAATTAATAAAACTACATTAACAACTGATGAAGTCATAGAAGGTTTAACTTTCTCAGAGAAATCTGAAATTACCTGAGCTTGCATGTAGCCTAGCAAGGGTTCTAGCAGAGAAATTTTCTTTTTGTATTGGAGAGTATTTAATGCACAGAAATAATGCATCATAGTCTGATGCTGCTTTTTCCTGGAAGTATATACATCTTCTGTAACTTCAGCCTTGATCTGAAGAGACACAGATAGGAAAGGGGGGAAAAAAAAGAATGTCTGAGACGTGGCAATGATCACATGCCTTCTGGACAGCTTTAAAAACAGCATGGAGAAAACAACAGTGTCGTGTTCTGCCCTCTATCACCAGCAATTGTATTTTACTCTGCAATTCTGCTACTCTGATTTATATGTGAGATACATAAAAAACAAATACAGCATTCTTTTCTGCATGGAAAGCATGCTTATTTCTTCACAAAGTCAAATTGAATATGGCATCACAATGTTAATCCTAAAGCATTATCAGTGTTACAGGACAGGCAGATGCTGGAGAACCTGCTTTTCTGTCTAGGCTGCTAAAATGTAAACTATCAAATGTTAGGTGGAATGTGCCATACACTGTCTTGCATCATAAATATATATAAGATGCAAATTATTTTTCTTCTCTAAAAATCTTTAAGTATTTAATTTTACAAACCTTTTCATTTTCCCTTCTTTTGGACAACCGACTGTATCTGGTAATGGCAGCATCATGGTCTGCAATCAAGAGAGAATCTGTGATCACTTTGATAATTTATCAATTTGATAAATTACAAAACAGAGCAGAAAACCTTTCATATCAATGTGTTGCACAGACTGACAAATGCAAAGTTCTGTCCTATTAACACCTTCAGGAATTGTTCTTGTCTGTTCATAACAATTTCACTGTTACAAACACTTGGGCTGAAGAAAAATTCCCAGCAGACAAGAATGTTGCCAAATGGTTACAAATTTCCCTAAACATCCACTGTTCTTCAAACACAGAAACATTCTGTAAGTAGAGACCATACATTATGAAAACTTGTATCTTAATCTTTTCAGCTGCTGAAGTAATGAAACCATTTGCACTGAGAAAAGTGTGAAGTTCTCTATAAGGATATAGTAGAGCTAAAAATACAACTTCTGACAACAGGGCAGAGAATGATCAGATTCATAGGGGGGAGGTAAAACTTGTTTATTCATCCAGTCCTGACTTCAATAAGTGAGCTAGCACCTTACTATTTTTAATACTTTTGGTAGCATAATCCCATATAATAACCATATATACATTTTAAGTATTGTAAAAAAAGCTGTCAATTTGCCTTAACTCTTCAGTACACAAAGCAGGGATTTACAAGTGAACCAAGTAAAGCTGAATGCCTAAGTCTCACTGAAAAAAATCACACCTTAATTAGTCACCTTAAGGCCTACAGGCTTAATGCCACTAGTTTTCTGAATAAGCAACCTACAATAATACTACAGTCTTGTAATGTCTATAAGATTAAATATTTTACACTTACCATTGCTTGCAATTTGAAAAACTTCTTTTAGAGTTAAAATCTCTACAAAACAACACACCACAATTTAAATTAGTTGTTATTAACACAACAGCCATATATTAAAATTTCTCATGTAATGTTTCACTCCTGAGCAGTTGCAGTTAACACCTTGTGCCATACTGAGTTGCCAGCATAGGCACTACAGGACCAGGCAAGTCTGCTCCTGGTTGGTGCCTCAGTATCATTTCATTGGCTGGCTCCAAAAAGGTACAGTACTATAAAAATGTAAGGAGGAGCTTCTTTTCAAAAGTCTGTGAAAGATGTCATCAATACAAATGTGTCACCAGCCTAAGTTCTGGTCTGAGCTGGGGAAGTGAAAGCACAGGAGATGGGAAGTGTCAAACCCAGGAACTCATTGTGATTCCTCCTCCCTAAAATGAATCATGTTCTAGATGATTATTTAATCTCACTGTGTCAGCGAACTGAAGCAGCACACCACCTTACACCTGTTCTGACTCTGACTGTGGTTTTGTCATATTAAAACATAAACAAGAAGATTGCTGTGTTCAGCTTTATGTCAGAGCACATACAAAAAAGCATGGAAAAGCTGTACAGGAAACGCCTATGAAGTCCATAAAGAAGTATGGTGTCATTACACACTACACCAGCTGGTGGCTAAAAACTTCCAGTGGGAAAACTGATTTTGTGATTAGTGCCACAGGGATGCTGCTTCAGTAAGCACTAACAGAAGATTTTTCCAGGTTCTGAGGAGTAATATTAGCCTTGGGATATTCGTGATCCTTTGCTCAAGAAGCATAATCTATTTAATCCATAATTTTGTAGCAAACTATTGCCAAAGAAGTATTACCAAGATTCATAAAAAGTTATGGAAGACTTGTAATTTTTATTTCAAGTTAGACTTAAAACATTCATGTGTTAGGTATACCCACTCTAGAACGTTCACAACAGGGACACTGAAGTTATTCTGGTTTTAACTCTCACTATTTGTATTTAAAGTCCATTTGCCATACCAGTCTATTCACTCCAGCTTCTTCATTATTTTAAACCAGGCAGAAAAAGACAACTGTTACAAAAATATGAAGCTGGAAGCACCTTATGCCTGCACATAAGAAGTCACCTGTATTACCAGCAGGGTTGAAGAACCATGTCACTAATTCTTAATATAGTAAGTACTACAACCTTGGCACTTCGCCCTTTGAGTTTAGTCCAGCAATCACACTGATGTCATGATATTATAATATATACAACTATTTCCTGAAAACTATTCTTTCCTAATGTTTTTCAGTAGCTGCAAAGTGTTCATCTTGAATAGAAGATAAGTGCTTCCATAAGGTAATATTTTTGTTGAAAAAATAATAGTGTTAAGTTCTTCACCTGTAATACTCTCATGAACAGAAATAACTTACTTTTATTTTTAATGGGGAGATGCCTACTTTGAAAGCTGAAAAATAAGTGGTGTATCCTGTTTAGTGAAACAAGAACTATGGAGGTTAAATGCCACATTATTATTGCTGCTGTTGATAAAAACCAATATTTGGTCAAGTCCTCTACCTTTTAGATCCCTTTCTTTAAACTGGGTAATAGGAAACATCATTGCATCTGCAAGCTGAGTTGAAAGTACTGCATGACAAGAGCTGAGCTGAAAGACAAGAAAAAGAAGGAAATCTTACAAAAACATTGCTCAGACCAAATCCAATCAATTTCGCTCAAAGATGACATGTACAACTATAACAGAATTTTGCACATTCCTTTTTTTGCAGCTGTTTTTAGTAGGTTCCAGATATCACCATTTGCTATTTACAGAATACCTTTAGAGTTCAGTTTTTGTCCAAACTTTGCAAACTTTATGCCAAGTTACTGGGTTGTGTGCAAAGATGGCCTCATACCTTCTGATGAGTAGTCAGTTGTTTTCTCCAGTTTCCCTCCAGCTACCTCACAGTCCATTTTTCATCGTTAACATAGGGAGAAAAAAATGTGTTCCTCCTCCCAAAATGCTGTTTAAGTAGCACTAAAAGGGAGGAATTGGATCACAGCAAAATTCTGATTCAGCTCTTAATGGTGCTAAGTTGTCTGTCCTAAGAATCAGTCTTTAACACAAACAGCAGATGGTTCCTTTGTCAGTCAGGTGCCTAAAAATCACGTAATACAAATGCCCTCATGAAAACAAGTCACCAGCTACCACTGGAATGTTTCTGGCTGTATCTCCAGTAAGTTGAACTACATTCTTTCTCAACAATGTATTCTCATTTTGGTGAATTCATTCTTTATCTTCAGGTCACATAACTTTAAATAGATGCTGTGATACACAATTAAGTGGTAACTTATTATCTGATAAATGAATGCCATTTCAGTACCTTCTGTCTTAAAAAGGCTAGAATAAGGAAGGAAGTCTACAGATGACAACTTTAGCAAAGCAAATAGCACCACTTGCCTCATCAATCACTTTTGCAAATTGCTGCAGAGTGGAAGTCATGACTTCATCATCTCCCCCGAGTGGAAAACGCTGAGAAAAGATAAAAAGAGTTAAGTTTGCAGTGTTTTCTGCCACTCACAAAACTATATTAATCATGTCTATGAATATATTAGGTATTCTATTCTTTTAAAACATTATACAATTAGGACATACTGAAGCAGTTCATCTCATTAAGTGGAGGAAGAGGATAGGGAGCAGCAGCCTCCTAAAAGCGGCAAGTTTTTGGTTTTAATATGCATCTCAGAAAAGTGGATCCTGCAGTGAGGCTACAGATAGGAAACCGTCATAGTACAGGCTCCCAAGGAATAAAGTTATGGATTCCATAAGCTTTGCTTTCAGAGACAGAATTATTCTCTCAGAGTAACTTATAGTTGTTAGTTGCAAATTGCTAGGACTAGTAAAATTAAAGCACTTAAAGGTAAACAGGTTTATAAAATAAAACCAAAACAGAACTATTCTAAGCAACTCCCAAAACACTGATCTAAATGTAAAATATTTCAGAACTTATTAATATTCTTCATGGGAAGAGGAATTCATTCTGGTTTAGTTGGAAGAACTAATATAAAGATGGTAGATTATTTTGGGAAAGGTTTGAACCACCAACCACAGCAGTTCATTTTATATGAACCAAACCTCAATACATTCCACACTGTGCTCTGGGAGGTAAAAGACACAGTTCTGACCACATAAAGACAACAATGATTTACACAGCACCTGTTTCTCATATTCCTTCAGAAGCTTTGAAGTCAGGTGAGTTGCTGCACTTAATTCATTCTGATGAACAAAAAAAAAGTAAACCAGTAAAATCAGTAAAAAAAAATCAAGCAGTTCAAGAATATATGAATTAAAAATACAGCCATAAATTCAACTGTTGAGAAAACACACAAAATAGATTCTGGTTTGGGCATAAAAGCACAGTTATTTATAGATGATGAATGAAACATTAATATATTGTGCGTAAAAAATAATCTCCCACCAAAATCATTTAGTGTGTATAATACCTTAGAAACACTTGGGAAATATAATAGAATTACTCAACCAGAAAACCGTTTTACTTTTCATAAGGAATTCTGTTGCAAAAGAAACCACAACAATGTGGTCTTTACCACTCCCTTACGGAAAAACAATCATTAATTGTTCTTTTATTTCACTTCCACATTTAAATATGTGGCATTCAGCCAGGGGTAAATGGCCACAAAACAAAATGGAATTTTTTTAAAATCATATTTCTTATAATAATTAAAAAAAAAAGCAATAGACACGAAATGTGGTTCAAAAGCTTTCTAAAGCATTCAAGAACTTCATAAGCACTACCTGTGCATCGTATATTCTGTGCATGGCTTGAAATAACTGATTGATGTAATTGGATATTGCAGCAGCATCTTCTTCAAAGACTCCCAGCAAAGAGCGAGTCTGTAACAAAGAGCCAAAATACCCATGTGGCAAGTTATAAAGTAGCATTTAAATGCAATGGAATTTCAGACTTAAATAGCAGTTTCTGGTCTCATTAATTAAACCCTCCAACAAAGTCTCATTATAGACCCTCCAACATTGTTTACAGGAGTGATACCTGTTGCATGCCAAAGAATCTGACAGATATTCAGGCTCAGCCTCACTCCTGCTGTCAGCCTCTCTCCAGAGTAATACATTTTCAGAAAGGAAAGGGCCAAAGGACAAAGACAACTGTGGTAAAAGTTGAAGCTGTAGGCAACTACTGGACCCACTACGGTACATCCCTATGGGAAAGGGTGAAGATAACTGGTATTAAGCAGCATGCCAGGAGTACACGTTGCTTCTGCAGTGAGATCCAAATAAAGGCTGTTGCTTTCCCATCCAGTCCAACCTGCACCAAGACAGTTGCTTGGGCCTATAATTCACCTGTGCAATAACCACCACTTCTGTATCAAAAGGTTGAGGAACTAAACACCAAATCACAACAGACAATACAACCTATATCTGGTAGTCTTGAAGACTCATGTTTTCACCACTGAAATTATGTGAAAAGATCTCTTCTCTTGTCCTTACCCCAGCTTGTCAGTCTGCCTGTCCCTCAGCTGGTATCACCCACAAGCCTGATGACTCTGTGTCCTACTGCACTGCCCACATCACCGATGAAGGTGCTCAACAGCATCCACCTCAGACATCAGCCTCACTGTGCACCTATTATACTTCCATTATATTATTATATTGATTATTATTGATACTATTATACTGATCTCTGTCTGTAACACCACCTATTCAGCCACTTTTTCCATTCGGGGCAGTCTGAACCTCTCCCTTTTGGCCAGAGTGTTACCAGAGACCATGTCAGAATCTTTGTGTAAGCCAAGGTGAATGATCCCCTGCCCTCCCTGTGCTGAAATGACTGGCTCAGGATGAGAAGGCAATCAGGTTGCTCTGGTATAATTTGCCCTTAAGCTTAAAAGAGATGCTGACTCGGTGTTCTTGCATCCTTTTAGCACATGGAAGCAAGATTATTCCTCAGCACAAGGATATCAAATGGCTTCCTTTCTCCAGGACAGAAACCCCAGAGGGGGAAGAGCAGGAGATGCACCTCCAACTCTGCCAAGATCCACTGGCTTTTCCTAACTAAAACACTGGTTGGGATACTTGGATGTAGAAATGGGGGTATCGCTTGGAAGAGCCATGACAGAAACACTTTAGTAATGTTTTAGCAAAAGGACTGTGCTTTATTTTTAGGTTTACACTAAAACTGATGCCCAGACAGGAAATTGAAAGAAACGTAAGTACATAACTGGGGCTTTTTTTTTTCCCCAAATTATGATTGTCAAACACGTGAAACTGGAAATCCTCTTAATCTTCCCTAGGCTGAGTAACTGCAGTTTCCTCAGAGAAGAAGGGAAGGAACTAATGGGGCCTGAGAAAAGAAGTCTTGACAGCAGGACAACCTCCCTGTTGAGATCAGCAAAAAGCATGGATCACACTGCATATGATTTGGGGGAGGGGGTGGTTATTAGGAGTTCTGGCTATGTCAAAGACTTGTCTTGAAATTACTGAAGCCTTTAATCCATAACCCCTTGAAGCATGAAGGTCTTTTTCAGCTACTTCTCTTTCTGTTTTTAATGGTAATCAAGGAGTACAAAGTGTATTATTTGACCGTTCTTCTGACATGAAATTCTTTTATTTAACTTGAATTAGATGCCTGGCTGTCTCACAAATATTATACTACATAATGCCTGCAACATACTTATATATTAAAAATATAATCAAACAGCATAACACAAAAAACTTTAATGGTTCTAGCTTATAAAACAAGTGGAAGGGGGGATAGAAGAGCAAAAGATGGTGGATAATTCCAATCTTTGCCAGGTGTGGCAACATGTGTCATCTTAATAGCCATGACTCTCCCATTAAAGGGGACAGACACGAAAGAATGCATAAGAAACAATTACATGGTACTATAACCACTGAATTATACAGTCATGACCTTTACACCTGAACTTGTAATTTTAAAGGAGTATCAAGTAAGGTTTCTGGATTATACCTGCTCTTTAAAGCCAAACACCGAAGAAAAAAATCATTTTTATGTTTTATATGTTAAAAATGTCAGTTACTGATGTTTAGCCTTCAAACTGACCCTGTGTGATACTGATGGAAAGAAATTAACCTGAAACTATAAATCAGTTGCGGCAGGCTATTGCTTAGCAGAAAATTAAGAGGAACTGCTCACTCCTGTTTCTAGTAAAACTTTGCACATTTTGCATGTTCTTTATGATGCTTTCAACCTGTGTGTATAAGCAGGTCAACAGGAAAGTACCAGTGAGAAGCTGCACAAAGAAACCACTCTCAGAAGTCAGTGAACTACTAAGGCTTCTATACCATCATATGTACTGATAAGTGGTACTGCAAGAGGCTGTGCTATCCAGTCTCTTGGTTTTTTGTTGTGCAATGCTTTAGGAATGCAAATCAGTCTGAGTAGAAACTCTCTCTAAATATACACTAAGTATGTCTGTAATATAAGGCCTAAGTTAATACTTAAATTGCTCTGCTTTGCATAGCAAAACACTACATAAACTTGGCATTTGGTTTAGGCCTGACAACACAGTGGTTAGATTTTTATCCTATGACAACAGGAAGCGAATGGGGTTTAAAATTTCAGAAAAGCCTTTCCTTCCGTCAGACACAGAATAAGTTTGATACAATGTTTATGTACCTACAGTTTGTGTCTGGGCCATAGTTCAGCACTAAACACTGACCCGGGCTGATGAGCTATTTCAGTATTACAGTCTCAATGCATCAGTCATGGCAGCTCCTCATGAGGAGGGTTCTGCTGTCTTCAAGCAACATTTGTTGCCATTTCCATTGCAGTGATTTCAAAGTAACAGAAATTATGTACCAGAAAGCTACAGAATCCTTGCTATGTTCTCCTAAAAGGTGGTTACCGAAATTCACCGGAAATACTAGGCTGACTGAAAGATGTAAAACTTTCTTCCTAAAACAGAAGACTATATTGTCAAATCCAATTGTTTAAGCACATCAAAATCATTTGACTGAATTAGGCTTCCTAGTCTGTATCACAAATAATCTCAAAAGATTCTAAAATTTACGATTGTGTTCCAAAACATAACCTTTTCTGCCACGTACTTCTCAAATGTCCTCAGATGATCCTAAGTTTATCTTACATTTGCCATTTCCTGTAAATATGAATAGCTCTAGCTTCTTTATACTGAGAACAGATCTACAAGAGAAATGTTTTTTTTAATCACTAGTTTTACAATCCTTTCAAAAAATTTTCCACTTCATTAGATGACACCAGGATCAGCCCGTGGGCCACTGGCCACACTACAGGCCAGGTCCACCTCAGGTGTAGTACTTGAGCTATCTGGGGAAAAGCAACAATTCCCTTTCTGCACGGCCTTCTATTGCGTTTTCTAAGTCATCCCTTTCCTTGATGTAAAACTGTTAAAGTGACCATCATTTTAAGGGTTTAAAATTCCCTATAAAGCAAGTGAAAGTTTTTCTTCTTATGGCCAAGGAATGCAAACCACCAACACAGATGCTGTAACAACACGGGACGTCTTGCTCACTAGGTAAACCATGCATCAGAACAAGGATCGTAAAAGGCTGCAGTAAATGAAAATACATTGTAAACTGTTCCCCCCAGCTCTAAGAGCAGTACAAGCACTTGCTGTTGCTGCCAGCGAGAGAACCCAGTGCGACTGACCCAAGCCTTCGCTGCTCCAGGGAAGTGGCACGGCCCCGCAGGACAGCACTGACGAAGGTCAGGCACAGGGTGGCACCGGGGCGAGCAAAGGGCTCCCTGCCCACGGCCACCACCTGCTTCCGCACGGATCTAAACACCTTAACGCGGCTCTCGTAAAAGACACGGGAAAAAATCGTCTTAAGAAGTGAAGGCGCGTTCTGTCATCACGAGGTGTCCAAATCCACTGCCGAACGCGGGCCGGGCAGGTGCGGGGCGGGCGGAGTTGCAGCCCCCGCAGTGCCCTCTGCCCGGGCCGCCTCCCGGCCTGGGCCGCACACCGGGGCCGCTGGCGGGGCACGGCCGAGCCGGGCCGGACCAGCCGAC
>VXAU01000298.1:56403-106916 GCA_013399695.1 Formicarius rufipectus | reverse complement strand
GCTTTGGCGCGATGAGGGCGGCACGGGCTGAACCTCGTCCCGGTCCCCACCCCAGTCCCGATCTCGATTCCGGTTCCTTTTGTGCCCGATCCCATCAGCAGAGGGAGGGACCGGGGGAGTCCCGGGAGCCGAGCGGAGGCAGCCGGGGTCGTGTGGGCGCCCCGCCGTCCGTGATGGGGTGTCAGGGGAAATGCCCTCCCTTGAGCCCCTCATTCATCCCAGGCCGGGCAGCGCCGCTCTGCCCCTGCTGGGGGGGGGAGCATCTGTGGGGCTCTCCCCATGTCACCTGGAGCAGCCCTTTGGGAAGTCTGCTCTTGACTCTCTTCTGTGCAGGGATCCCAGGGCGGGGCTGGTCTCTGCTCCCGTGCCTGCAGTCAGAGGGCCAGAGGAAACGGCCTTAAGTTCAGGCAAGGCAGATTCAGATTAGATATTAGAAAAAGAGCTTTCGCTGTGGTGGTGCTGGGCTGGATGTTGGACTGGATGAGCTCTGAGTTCACCTTCCTAATTCTATTATTGTCTCTCTTCACGAAATGTTTTAGTGAGAAAGTATTTCTATCCCTATGAACTTAATATTTTTTGTTACAAAGTGGTAGCTTGTGCTAAGGACCTGGTGTTCCTGGTTTTGACTTTAAACAAACAAACCATTGTTGACCACATACTTTCTCCTTCAGAAGCAAGAGTTCAGTTCTAGTGGGCTCCCTGTTGTCTTAGACCAGGTAAGTTCAGTGCTATAAGTTGGCCACTTTTAAATGCTTGAAAACTCTTGTGAGGAGTTGCTGGAATTGAAGCAGAGTATTGGTTGAACTTGCAAACAGGTTCAACTCTGAAATGACTTAGAATCATAGAATTGCTAAGGCTTGAAAAGACCTAAGATCAAGCCCAGCTGCTAAACCAACACCATGGTGTTCACCACCAAACCATGGCCCCAGCTGCCATATCCTCATGCCTTTTGAATGCTTCCAGTGATTGCATCACTTCTCTGGGAAGCCTGTGCTAGTGCCTAACCACCCTTTCTAACAAGAAATTTTCCCCAGTATCCAATCTAAACCGCCCCTGCACAGCTTGAGGCCATTTGCTCTTGGCCTATTGCTTGTTATATGGGAGAGGAGCCCAACTCCCACCTGGCAACAACCTCCTTTCAGGTAGCTAGAGAGCAAGACTTGATAGACTTAATGATACTTTTTATATGTATTTATTATTACAAGTGGCAAGGGTGTGGGAAGAGGTTGTTCCCTTGATGGTTTTGCCTTTTTGGGATCAGGTGAATGTGGTACAAGACTGGATTAGAAAGTGCATGAAGGCATCCAGCAGAGCAAATGATTAACAATTGTGCAGTCTTGCTATGGAGACCTTTCTTTATGTTGTATCAGATTATGGTTTACCTTTAAAAGCAGATGAAGGAGAAGGCTGGTGTTAAATTACAAACAGCTAAAGATTTTTGAAGGAAATTTTTTGTTTGTTTGTTAGTTTGGGTTTTTAGGTGCTTTGTTTTGTGGTTTTTTTCCCTGTAGGGAGTGGTGAAGAAATTTCCAAGTTACTGCTCTGTTCAGTCAATTCATTTACCAGCTCAGCTGGTGACTCACCTGACTAAAGCAAGTCACACTACTTTTCTCTTTCCTTGTCATATGAATGTAATAATCAGAATTATCTTACAAGTTATTGTAAAGACTAAGTCTTGTATCTGTAATTATATGATAGAACACTAGCTTTGGTTCATGACCTGCTTTCTGCTGTTGATACCAGTTAACTTATGCCTAAGTTTTACAGCAGTCTCCTATAGGAAATTACTCTATTTTGTATTGTAATATGCGTTTTCCTAGTAGAATTCAGGAAGGTAATAACTTTAAATGTAATTGTGTTTAGTTAGATTTGTGTATTTACAGCTGTAAGTGGCAGAGAAAAAAAACCAAAACCTTTCATTAGCTGCTATCAGTAGAAAACTGCTCTTTGACAATTAAATGGTTTGTAGAAGAAAAAACAAAACCCCCACAAACATGCCTTTAATATGCAGAAATGTGCTTTATTATCCCTGCTGCCATGTAACATAGAAATATGTCTTGTTTCAGTTTATATTAGTAGTTCAGTTTGATGATTTGGTTTAGTGGGTGGTCTTTCTAATAATTCTTCAGTATCCCAGGGCTTCTCAGCTTTTATTAATATATCCTCTATGCTGACACATTCTGCAAGATGTTACTTGTCTTGTTCTTTCCTTTTGTGCACAATTTTACAAATGTTACAAGTCATCCAAAAGTTGTATTTGAGCTACAAATTTAGCAGCAACAGATGAGATTTGCTATTAATGAAGAGTCCCTCTGAACCCTTAGAATGTATGTTTATAGAGTTACACTCTTTTCAGCATTGTAGACTTTTCCTTAGAGTGTGATTTATTTTTTCGTTTGGATTTTTGTATTTGTGGGGTTGGTGGGGGTCTTTTGTTCTTTCTACAAAATATCTGTTAAGAGGCCTTAAAAATGTGGGGAACCAACACTTGGCACTATATAAACAGGGAGAAGAGCGTCCAACACCTCTTTGGAGTATTCCAGATGTGTGCCCTAATGGAGAGAACATTTTGCCGCTGCTGGAGGGTAAAGGAGCTGTCTGGATAAGATAGGCTTTATTTGCATATTTCTTGCTCTCTAACACACTGTTTCTGAGACTTCTTCTAGTGGCACCCTTGGATTTACCTTCGATTTATCTGTATTCACTTAATCTCCTTGGGTCAAAATAGCTTTTACTTTAGCCAAGAAATAGCTAACTGCTTTGGGTTATGTTTTGTGAAAATTGGTGTTAGCATTTTGAGGTATTCTTGCTTAAAAAACCTTTGAATTACAACATTGGTTTTGAATATAATGTTTGTTCTTTGTGTTCAAAATGTATTTGAAAGGGAGCTTTATGCAGCACAAGATCTCAGGTGGTAAAATACTCATGCAGTGGGGTAAAGACGCTGTGGGAAAGGTGAGATGAAAGGCAAATGTTTGGAGTGTGATAAGTAATCAAGAAAGATTAAATACACCACTTATACCTCTTTAGAAAGCTGAAAATATTGTGCCGTGAAAGGTGACCTGGCAGTTGAGTATCAGTGGGTGAGAAGAGCAAAAGCCAGCAAGAGTAAGGACTGAGGTCTCAGGCCAAGGCCTGCAGGATCTCTTGGTGTGGTCTCCTGCACTGGTGTAAACAGCCCTTAGAGGCTTCATATCTCTAAAGAACAAGAGCTTCATCTACTAAACAGATGAACTCCACTGTCCCTGGGCAAAGTGGTGCAAAGTCTGAGAGGGAGATTAGTTTACTGCCTCATCAAGTGTGTGATGCTGTAAGAGGATTGGATTTGCATATCCAAGCAGCATTGGGTTCTCCTATTATTGATTACTTAGGATTCTCAACTTAAAGTTTGTTGTGTTGCTCTAATTGCCCCTACAAAGGTATTTAACTAAAAATCTATAGGTAATTTCACATGGGTTGCAAGACAAGTATTGATCATTTGTAATGGGCCAAAATAATGAAATACAGTTTTGAAGTGAAGGCTCAAGGTCTATTTACACTTCTAGTGGGAATTCCTAGGAATTTAATCTGTAATCCCAGGTATTCTTGGATCTAAAACTTGAAGGGTTTTGTTCTGTGGAAAATATATCTTCATCCTGATGCCTTACAGAAAGGTCTGTTGACTGTTTATCTTGATAACAAATAGCTTTGTTCTATGGCTCAGCAAACTTTTCTTCAAAGAAACCCAGCAGCTTTTGAATGATGACCTGCAGCCAGACTTTCCAGTGGCTCCATATTTCACATACACATTGTTTAAGAATCACTGAATGCTTTGAGTTGGGAGGGCCCTTTAGAGATCATCCAGTTCCAATGCCCCTCTGAGACATTTTTCACTGCATAAAGTCACTCAAAACCCTGTCCAGCCTGACCTTGGACGCTTTCAGGGATATAATGGAATTTTGGTATAGTGCAGACTTCTTATCTCTAGAATAATTTGTCTTTTCATGTGAATTTTTTTTTTTTTGTGGAGTTGAATTAGCATTATCAAGGTCTCTTAGATGTGTGGTGTTTCAATTTGACTGAATTTCTCAGATTTTGAAAAGCATGGTGTGAGCATCTACCTTGTCACCTCCTGAACTGGCACTTCTGTTCCTGTGTGCAGCTGCAGTCATTTTTAAATGTTTAAAAACAAGAGTGTTGATTTGTTTCTGTGACTGCATTGTGGCCTCTGGCTCTGATTCAATGCAACATTCAGCACATGAATATAATATGATTAATGATAACATGATTTCTTACTCCTATAACTTTGCTGAAGGAATTTAACAGCTGCGAAGCCCAAACACTGGAGGGCAGTATTGAGTAAGCTCCTGACCTGTGCCAAGTGAATGAGTTAACTGGGTTTGGCCTATTTTATGAAAATTCTTTTTGAGAGCTACCAAGGTCTCTTTTCCTTGAAAACTCATAAAAAAGCTCTGAAAGAATGTTTCCAGCTGGGAGTTAAAAGCAGTCTATACTGAAGGATGGGTTTTTTCTGTCTTTCACCATCCTAGAGAGACCAGAAATGAGTTATAAATACTGGGTTAACTTAATGGTTGTCTTTGGGGAGATGTATGGAAGATATGTGCCTGTCATAAATGTCTCCCTTAGCAGCATGCCCTTGTCTTTTTGGTAGATCTTTGTAGCTTCCTGAAGAGAACACCTGCAGAGGTATTTACCTGTTTGTGACTTGAAGATGTGGTAGTCTGAGCCTCAGCTGTGTGACTCTCCTTGATTTCACTCATATTCATCCACAAGAAATAAATATTTTTTACATGTGTTTTGTGTGGGGTTGCTCTTTTTTTTAAGCTCTTATAAAAAAAAGAGTGGGCTGTGTTCGAAAACTAGCTATTTGTATTATTATCATTCAGAGGGTTTTTTTGTTTTATTAAAGTTATTATTATCCATTGGTTTCTGGATTAAAGAGTGTGTCTCTATTTGTTGTCATGCTTGTTACCTCTTTGGGACAGAGAAATCTGTAGGCAGCTCTAAGTTCAGTACAGGAGGAGTATTGTTTTCTTTTTGACTTAATGTGTTTTGTGGGATTTAAAAAGAAAAATAAAAAAAAAATTAGAGATTCTGGAGGCAGAAAACTGATCCACCAATCCCTGCTGAATATGAGGCAAAGCAAAGTCTCTTTAGCAACCCCTGACTCTGGTGTGCAGCCTGAACACCTAAACTGCTGCAGCCAAGAGCAGGAGGCCTCTGTTTGCTTTGTTAATGCCAGAGGTTGCCTTGTTGGGCACAGCTGTACTAGGATATAAAGGGCAGTAAGGCCCTTGCTTAACTCTGTTTCCCAGTGGTCTCTAGTTCACCAGCTCCTCCAGCAAGCTGTGATTTCATTCCCAGGTCCTTGTGGCTCTTCTGTGTGTCTACCCTTTGTGGTTGCCAGGCTGTTAGATGGTGCTGAAGCTCAGCCTGTAGGTGGTCATTGCAGGTGACTTGATGCCCTGATATGTGCTGAGAAGTGCTCTGTGTAAAATCCCTTCTTGAATTGTCACTCTTTTGAATAGTTTGGTTTGACAACAACCTTATTATCCAACACAAAGCCAGTAAGAGGGGTGATTTTTGGATCCTGAAATGAAAACATTGTTTTTATTTTTGCGTGCTATAAAGCTTTGTCCAAAGTAGTAAAAAAAAAAAGGAATTTCTGTAGAGAGGTTATTCTGAACCAAAAAGTGCTTTTAAGCATGTGACATGTAAAAGCTGCTGTGTGTGGCTGCCAACTGGACCTGAATATAAAAATTTCATTGTTGGTACTTCCTTTACAGTGGATGAAATCAGAATTCTGTTCTCAGACATTGAGCCTCATTACAAAGTCTTTATCTCCTTTCTCCCCATTACTTTTTTTTTTTTTTGGTAATGTTAAGTGTTTGCTCAGTAGGATTTAAATATGCTTCTACTGGCTGTAAACCTACAGGAAGGGAGGGACATCTACCAGAAAAGGGATGTTTTTAAAGCAGTAAATTTGAGTGTACTGCTTTTAGTACTTAAAGTTTTGCTTTTATGTTGCAAAGAATTATCAGGAACTGTCACATCTGGTATGTTTCAGAAAAGCTGCAACAAAGTTATTTTAATAAGAAAAATGAACGCATGAATTATTTAAAATAGTTGGTGCAACTGTTCCTATTAACTAATCCAGGCACTTGGAAGGCAATTACACTGAGTTTTGACGACATTGCCAACCCACTGCACAGTGCCTTATGCCAAAAGCTATTGTTGTTTTATTGACCACGTTCACCATTACATATGCATATGAAAAAAGAGGCATTTTCATCGGGATTACCCTAATAGCATTAAGAGATTATTTTTTAAATTTCCTTGGAAGGAAATTCACTTAAATGAGATTACTTATTACTTGACTGCTTTCCTATCATGCTGCTATGTTTAGGTAAGTGGAGTCCATTAGAGTAAAAAGTTTTTTTAAAAAAACTGATTTTATACATTAATGATTTCAAATAAAAGAGAAGTACTATATTTGTGCACAGCTTCTTTTGAGAAAGTTAAGTCGATGCTCTGGTTAGGAGAGATAACACTTTTTGTCCCCCTTGGTGGCCCCCCTAGTGTCACCATTAGTTGCTAATTACTTGCAAACAAATAAACAATTAACTCCTCGTGCCTCTTGGTGGGAGAGTTTTCATTGACATGCTAAAACTTTCTAATAAAAGATTTTAATTAATGACGTTGCAAATCCAACCCCCTTGTCAACATCGCTATAAGGACTTGTGGAGAAATGCAAGTGCAGTGTCCCTGCTATGCTGGCTGAGGGCGAGAGCATGGCCGGGCCGGCGCTGTGCGCTGCTCATACAGCAGCGGCCCAGGATCTGCACAGAGCGTCGGGCTTCGGAGAAAATAAAACCACACAGTGCTCGTTTTCAATTGAAAGTATTTTGGGACTGGAGCAGAAGAAGGATGGCATTCCAGCTGCGAAACCCCACAGACCCTGGTTGGATGCATGCACCAGCGTGGGTAAGTCAGACTGTTTTGAAACCTTTGAGACTTGTGCTCTCTAAAAATATTTGCATATTTATATTGAAAACTAGTAAATTTAAGCTCTCCTTTGCTTGCTTTTTCTAGTTTTAGGTGATGACAGTAATCGCCATCTGCAAATCCCTGTTGTTTGCTATGAAAATCCATTATTTCATGCTAACAGTGATCCAGTCCAAGAAGAAAAAGTTTTGAAATGTGAAAAATATTTTTCAGTCACTGAAAGGCTGTCTTTCAAACGAGAACTGAGCTGGTACAGGGGTAGAAGACCAAGAACTGCATTCACTAGAAACCAGGTAGGGCTTTTCTCAGTATTTAACGAATGAGTACCAATGTAGTTCAGTGAAGTGTTGGCAGAAGCCTGTAACAGCTGACTAATGCAGTGTGAGATCTCTGCAGAGAGATAAGTAATCAGGAACTAGTGTAAATTAGCAGGAATGTTGCTAATTTCAGCAGACCTGTGTTTATGCCTGGAATCAGAATTGTGCCAACAGTGCTCGAAGTCTTCCTGTTGAACAAACTAAATCTCTTTTTCTATATTTATTTTCTGTATTACTGCTATAAAGGTCATAATAACTACTCAGCAAGTGTGTTTGTAACTCCTCAGATTGAAGTCTTGGAAAACGTTTTTAAAATGAACTCCTACCCCGGCATTGATATTAGAGAGGAGCTGGCTCACAAATTAGATTTAGATGAAGACAGGATCCAGGTAATTAAAAATTTATTTGAACTTTCTGTAATTCCATCTATATGTACTCTCTGGTTATATAAATAAGTAGTTTGACAGCACTATCAGTCATGTTAATAATCTCAATATAAATCAATGTCCGTACATGCAATATGCCCTCAATGATTTGTGAAATGGAAGCCATTTAATTCCTTCTGAAATCTAAACCCTTATTCCATAGCATTGATGAGGCATTAATCACTTCCATGATGTCTGCTCTGTCAATCTCTAGTTTTCATGTACAGAACTTGATCATTTACTTCCATGTTTTAAAACCATGTTTATATTATGCTTATCACCATATTTGAAAAACAAATATGGAACAGATATTGAAATAATTTGTATGACTATCTAAGTGTGAAAGTGTCAGTAGAGCATAGATGTGTTGAACCACTGTTTGAGTCTCTAACTTCATCTAGCCAAAAGTAAAATCTACTCAGGGATATTAATTATTGATTTCCACGTAGTACAACAAGATAAGTATACTGTAAACATTAGAATTTGGGCTTCATATTGATGTTTATCAAGCTTTTGATGCCAGTATTATATTGGGGTTGATGGGGAAACTTGATATTGCAATTAGTTAAGCAACTGAGGAAATAGCACCATAAGATGTGTGTGAATTCTAGATGATTGACATCTTCCAGGGTCTGATTCTGTCACTGAAATTAATCCTAGTTTTTATATTAATTACAGTGAAGCTGGTTCTTGCTTTGCAGTTAAGCTCGGGGGTATTATTTTCTTTGTCTATGATGTTAGAATTACAGCAGGTAGCTACATGCCATGATCTGCAGATTTTAAGTTGGTATGGAACTCTCAAAGAGCTGTCATCACACAAAATACTGTAATGCTGTGTGAATATGTTTGTTTCAAATATTATTCTGCTTCCAGTGCTGTATTTCTGAAAAGCATGCCTTCTCTTTTCATTTTAGATCTGGTTCCAGAACCGTCGTGCAAAGCTGAAAAGGTCACACAGAGAATCTCAGTTTCTAATGGTGAAAAATACTTTCACATCCAGCCTGCTAGAGTAGAAAGGATGATTTAGTGTTACAGTACTACAGCAGAACATGAAGAATTATTTGTAACCTGTATTAAGTAATGAAATAGTAATTATGATTTTATGCCCAGATTTGAAAGTTTATTATAATTTTCATTCAAATAAAGTGTAAATACTCGAAGTATTATTATAATCTACTTTTTATGGAAAAAAAAAGAACTTTTCATATGTATTTTAATAAGTATTTTCAGAGAAGTTGTGATATTTTTGGAGTTTAAAAAAGCAAACCCTAGGTTGCACAAGATTTTTCAGCTACTATGAATTACTACAGCTTAACTGAAGATGACTTGACAAAACTTCATGGTTTTAGAAAAAGTCTGTTTAAAGTCTGAAATACACAATAAGTAAAATAGATTTGGCTACCTGGAAAAATTGTGTGTTACATTGGAATTTAAATAACTTCTTTTGAAAACTATCATATTCTTTATAAATAATTATTAGTAAAAGGTATCTCAAATGGAAGGGATAATATTCAACTGACTGTTCAGTTTAAACAATTGCTCAGTTAAAAGAAGCTGAAAATTACAATCTTTTTATATAATTTTAATTAATTTAGGGTATTTGCCTGTTTAACACTTCAACTTGAATATCTCCTCTCTTGTCAGTGTAAGTGTTCCATTTACAGAAGTGGCCCTATTATCTTTTAATGACAGAATGCAGCATTTCACAGGATCAAACCAGTTGGGACCAGACCAGATATCCAGATCATTGCCATTAATTTCAGGGTGTTGAATTCATTTTTATCAAACGTTACATGAAAGTTAATTACTCCTATATTTGATATTCAGCCTAAAGTCAAGGAAAGTCTTGTATGAAAAAAACACCACCCAATTCTTCATGGCCGTAATGTAGGAAAGCATTGTAAGTCCGGGTTAACACTGTTTTTTGTTCAGCAGAGCTCTGAGCACTTGCCTAAAATGCTGATGTCCTTCAGTGAGACTTCAGCCTTCATTTCTTACCAGACATAAATTCTGCGTTCTATCATTGACAGACAGCTCTTGCTTTCTCAATGCTTTTATCTGTGATATCTGCTGTCCTATAGAATGAAAGGTAAGTTTCAGAAAATGGGGTGCTGATAAAAAATTTTTATGTAATCATGTGCTAGGAAACGCTGAAGGAAGGATGATTTGACTTCAGTCCGTATTTAGCATTTTGGATGGTAGGTTGAGCTATGAGAATTTCAATAAAAACATTTCTATATTTTCTGAAAAATATTACTGAAAAGCTGCTTTACTTTAGAACTAGCCTACAAGTGTTGGCCATTTTTGTCTTTAACTTAAGGCTCATTGCCTTAATTTTTATATAGAATCCTTAAAATCTTGAATTGACTTTGCTCTTGAAAATCTTATAATCTTATTTCAATGAGAAAATAACAAACTTTTATCCAATATTGAAATGTTAGTTTTCTGTGCTTTGTTGGATTTGGGAAATAACGTTCCTAACTGAACTCCTGTTGTGTCCTGTATTCCAAAATACACGAGAACACTCACAAATTAAGCAATTCAAATTGAGCCAAACCCATTAGGAATAGTTTTTAGAGAAACTGAAATCTCAATTCAGATACCTACCTGACCTGGTAAAGACAATATTGGGAATGCAATCCTTATGTTTTGTTTTACTTCACACCTCAAAACATATATTGCCCATAGTTTATCCTTATTGCAGGTAATCTGAAACTATTGTCTACTTTACTGCTGGAAACAGGGTTTCCAGTAGCAACAGATTAGACTAATCTGTACAGATTGATGCCTAAGAACCTTACTCTATTATCTGCCAAACACCTAAATACACCTAATGTCTCCAATAATGGAGCTTGTCTCAAGTGACGGAAGTCTGACCAAGCAATTCAAGAGAAGGAGTAAAATAGTAGAATAATAACAGCAGCAGCCCCTGTATCCAGCTCTCAATTAGCAAATCTTAACAGCAGGATGATTGTTTGCTGTTGAGGTACTGAGGGTGTCCCACATAGTGCTGAAGGGCAAAACTTTAAAAGCACAGTTGCATTATTTGCTTCATCTTTCCTTAGCTTGTTCTTCCCAAAGGAAAGGCATCAGCAAATCAAAGGAGAACTTTTAACTTTACATTTATACTTACTTTGACCAGCATGGGTTTAAATGGTGCCTATCACTTTCTCAAATACAGCTGAATTTTTTTCCACCTTAAAAATTAATGGTCTGGACTTCACAAGATTTTCTAGTCTTGTACTTCCTGATAATATGCAGCTTTCTGGGCTCCGTTGGCAATATGTGCAATGCATTATGTTCCCTGATTAGGCACAGCCACTCCAAACAACAGGAGTGGATGAGACTATTGCAGGAGGCCATGCCTGCTGGAATCTGGTCTCACTCCAGCTTTGCATGCCATGCCTTGAAGTGTTTCTGTGTGTTTGTCTGCCTTTCAGAATGTAGAAAAGTCTCAATCTTCATTCCTGTTCTGGCTTAAGGTCATGAAGCCACCACCCTTCTTTACTTCCAGCCATGTTGTTTTGCATTGGCTCCACTGATCACTTGACCCTGTGATAACCTGGTAAATTTACTAAGATGGAAAAAAATTTGGTTAGTCTCTCTTAGTATTGGCAACCTGTCCTGTCAACATCCATCGATAGCTACAATTTAGGCTTGATCAGCTCAATACTGGGCCTTTGTCATTGACTGTAAATGACACTTGAACATACTAGTAGCGTTTTCCTGAAATAGGTCCAGTGACTTTGATTTGGGATTATGGGCTGCAAAATTATTAGTTTTAAATTGTTGTTCTCTCAATTTACTGTCTCTTAAATTTTTTTTCTAACTATGAAATTCAGCAATGCCCAGTGGTGTCCAAAAAAGATGAACTGTGGTTGTGGTCTAAAAGCAGATTTGCATTGGTTTATACCAAAGTGCCACTGCTTCTGAAGTTTGAAATTTCAGTGTTAGGATCAAAAGTCCAGATTTAGAACACCATTCATTAAACTGTTGTTTAAAAGTTTGAAAGTGCAATTATTTAGTTTGTCAAGCCTGTGCTTACAAATAGCAACACCAGCAAACTTAGATGTTATGGTTTTTCTGTTGTGTGTGTGGATACATCTGTTTTGTTACTTATTCAAAGATTTGTATTGGAAATACTTCTGAAGAGATGAAACCCATGGCTTTTATAGTTGTATGTAAGAAGATTAATGCTGTGCTCATAACATTATTCAAAGGAAATGTGGTTTTAAATATATTCCAGCATTTTTATGTGGCTGGATTTAACAAAAGACTTGTAAAAAAGAAGCATAAAATCATTTGCAAACACCTTAATTTTACCTAACACAAAAATAAGCTGAATTCAAACAAATGAGATTAACTCTCAGATTTAACTAATAATCATAAAATCAAAGCTTTCTAGTAACGTAAAGCAACTTCTTTTTTCCTTGTGTTGACTTAGTTTCCCTATTGATTGTCTTTGTTGATGGTCTTTATTCCTTTCTTTTAAAGGACTTAATGTTACACAATTAGATGGGAAATATATAAGGTATTTTATTTTCAAAAATACTTTGGAATTGTGGTGATTGATCTGAGTTATTATTTCATGTCCTGTTTTTCATGTTGTGGATTCACCTTGAAACAAAATCACATTATTTTACTTTTATTTGAGCTATTTAGAATATCTTATACACTTACTTGATAATGGAACAGTAAACAAAGTAGAGATGTGCGGGAGCTGGGGCTGTTCAGCCTCTTGGGGAGGGGTGTCAGGGTCCCACCTGATTGCATTACAAAGGGATTTCATGTGGTCACAGTGGGGAAACAGGATTGTTGGTGAGAGAGAGGAACCCAGGGCTGCTGAAGAGCCTTCAGTTCTGGATTGCTTTGTGGGGGAATAGTGCCTTGACTTGTGCGACTTGAGGGGAAAGGGTCCCATGGAAAATGTGGAAGAGTAATCTTTCTGTTCTGGGCACCCAAAGCTTGTATTTCCGGGAGAATCCCAGAAAGTGCGAAGTGCTGTGTTAGCATGGCACGGTGTTACCACTGCAGCTTTGCCTGGCAAACTGGAACGCTCTTCATGCACCTGTGGAGTTACAGTGGGTGTAAAGTGCAATGCCTTGAGCAAACGGGATGTCTGTGGGTTCACGCAGGCACCAGTAATGCTTTTGGTATCAGTTTTCAAGCGGGGTCATCTGGCCTAGGATGTTGTAAGGATCTGTGTGTGTGTCTGGTAAAATTGATTCCTAGATTCAGAGGAAAATAAATATTCCTTCTTTTTTTTTAGATTTGTATTCCAATGTTTTTCCTTTACGAGAAACCAGGAACTAGGATCTTTCCTAAACTGGGAACTGGGTTTTCCTCTGCTACTGCAATGGCTCGAGAACCCAATGACTATTGTCTGTCACGCTTTTCCTTAATCCTCTGCAATTTGGAGCAAAAGGACAAAAGTTAGCAGGTGGTATAAGATAGTCCTCTGCATTAAAAATTATCTATGTTATTAGTCTTGTTATTAATCTCTATAAAATTTTATTAATTTGCCATTTTTAAATTGCATATTTCAAACTCCTTATCTCATTGTGACCTTTAAAAAAAACCCTCCATAACCTTGCACTGACTCAATTATTGTACCTTCTTTTTCTCTAATTCTATCTTGCTCTTTTAGCACCACATTTTTATTTTTCCCACCTGTGTCATTTTATTACTTCCAAGGTTTTAAATGCCTGTCCCCAGTTTCTAGATTCTAGGGCAGTCTTTTACCTGCGTATAACAAAATTAAGTTTTAGATATTAAATTAAAATGAATATATCTATTTTAGTGATAGATTTCACACTTTTAATATTTTGAATTGTATTTTATGGGTCATAGTAATACTTCAAAATATTCTGGGATTCAGTTTCTGTGAATGATACCATATTAAGGAAACTAAGAAGGTAGCAGATCAATTATTCCCCAGTAAAGATTGTTGGCTATTTATTTTGCTTTTGCATATTACATCAGACTTTGAAGTCTGATTTAAATAAATTTTGAAACAGTTTTATGTGCAGTTGAACTGCCTGTAAAAGTGCTGGGCTGCTTCTGCCCTCTGGTGGTTGGATTTAATAATTCCGGTCCTCCCTGTTCGTGGGGATTTGGTGCCGCAGTGCCGGGCTGGGCCCGGGCACTCGCTACCCCTTGGAGCTGTACACACCTGGCCGTATTCTGGTTACTCTGCCTGCATACGAGTGCTTGGTGTTGGGCCTGACTTGCAAAAGCTCCGTGAAAAAGCACAGTGAAAGTGGCTGGGGGCTTGATATTTTTGATAGTCTGAACAGCCAACCTTTTAAAGTCTTGCCTCGAGTCTTTTTACATTCAGGAAGAGTTCTCAGGAAGAATTTATTCATGGAAAGGATTGCGAACCATTGGAAAGGGCTGCCCAGGGAGGTGGAGTCACAATCCCTGGATATGTTCAAGAAACAACTGAATATGGCACTTTTTGCCATGGTCCAACTGACATGATGGTGTTTGGTCAAAGGTGGGACTCGACCTTAGAGTCTTGTCCAATCAAAATGATTCTGCAAAAGCATTTGTCAAAGTAGCTGGTAATTCTAAAAACAAAACCCGCACTTACTATGGTGTAAAACTTAGAATGATCTGGTACAATATCTACTGATATAAAATTCTTCTGGGTCACAAATGCAGTGTTGTCAATGCAAATGTTTGCCAGGCAGAAACACTTATTACCACCAGGATTTCCATTTTTCATTATTTTGTCATATTGGAAGGATAAAAAATTACTTTGTGCTGCTTAAATACTGTGCATTTCTTAACCATTTTTCTTGCATTGCAAAGCATTCAGTCAGAGTAAAATATTAAAAAAATATGGTAGTGTCTACTTTAATTTCTGTCAGGATTCAAATATTTGTAAGTTCCCAGGTAGGTATTTGGATTGAGACATACAGTGCAACACAGTTCTGTCATTTCAGAGATACATCTTATTCTGTGCTGCAGGATGTGGTTATCTGACCATTTCTGCAAATTGCTCTAATTGGTTTTGGCAGAGAAAGGAAGTTACAGGGAAGCATTCTCAGGAGGCATCAGCATTAGAATGCCAGTGTTTGTGGCTGGAGACTTTAAGACATAAGTTGGTCACATGTAAATCACAATTTAGGAGGAGTTCTGTGGTTGCTACTATTACAATCTAATTAGAAACAATAATTATCTATTGTAACTTACCATATTAACAGGCTTTAACTTTCCATGGAAGTACTAACAAATCCTGTTCATTACAGTCTTTTGTTATTATTTGCATATTCATCTTACTCTTTCCAAAAATAAGCAGCTAACTCAATCCTGATATCCAACTGCTTCAAATTTGTGTTTTAAAATCATGTGCCAGACTGTAGATAAACAGAACCTGGAGTTTGTTTGTTTGAGAGGTAGGGCTGCCAGCAACAATTGTCATTCCTAGCAGGGCCCTTCCGCTGGTGTTTTTTTTAGTGTAGAATTGGTGTGCATTCTTTTGTAAATCTGTTATAAAATGTTTTAAAATTACACTGGAACATCTTAGGGAACATCTCTTACATAAACAAAAATTGCAATTCCCATATGCCTCTAGCCTTGATATTTTCTTTTGTTTAGGTATTTCCCTTGGTGGGAGTAGAATGAGGTGAAATTGACAAAGGGTTTTCCAATCTTCTCTCACAATGGTTGCACAACAGTAAGGTGTTTTTTTGTTTTTTTTTTTAATTCTTCCAGCCATGTTCCTATTGTTCTGCAACAGTATCTGTTACTAGTGCCTCTATGCATTTTAATTGCAAAAAATTTCAAAGCATTTTCTTCAACCTTAATTACCCTTAGCTTTTGGCCTCAAATAACAAATGATGTCATCATGAAGTGTTTGAGCAAATAGCTCTCCCTCAGTTAAATGGGAAAGGGTTTAAGGCAGGTTATGCTCAGTGAGGGGTCCCTTAGTGTGCAAGGATTAATTTTGCAGACATTGCCACAGGATGCTGTTGAATTGCAGAACAGACTGTTAAATCAGGTTAGGGTTGTTCCTCCATCCCTGTATTTCCCTGCAGAAGGAAAATGACAAGCTGGCTGGATGGAAAGTATTGTGCTGTAATAAGAAAGGGCTGAGAACTAAAACTGAGAAACTTTTGTAAAGATGTCACTTTATTAGCATTTCTCGCATTTATTCAAACTGCATTGTAGGGATCTTGGTTTGCATTTTTCATAGTTTTCTGAGATTCAATCTATTGCTGTAATACATAATTTTAAAATTGAACATAAGTTATTCAGCTGTTGTTAGAGAATAAAACATACATAACTTTGGGGACACAGTTGTTGGTTTAGAATATTTCTAGTTCAATAGAATTTTTATTGTAAAATGACTAATCTGTGCAATTTTAAATTTTCTTTGCATCATAAATCTACTTTTCACTAAAAGTGCAGTTTCACATTACACCTAATCCAGGGTAACAGAAGACTGCTGCTGAAAGACGCAGTCCTGCCCCGCTCCCTCATTTCTCAGAGACAACATGTGGCCACAGGGTGAGTCAATTCAACTTTCTTTTGGAGGAGGGAAGAGTGGGTTTAGTGGCACATCAGTAAATTGAATAATCTCAGAGAACTGAACTGTCTCTTTATTATATACCTATGATTGAACAGACTCAAAACTAAACAGAAATACAGGAACTTGACATTTGACTGCAAAAATTCTCTGCCACTAGAAGGCCTATATACAATATATGGAACTCTGAGGTCTGCAGAGTGGCAGTATTGCATGATGATTTGCATCCATGGATCACTGACAAATTGTTAATTGATGGTGATCAGAGGTAATTTTCATATAATGACTGGATTACTCCAGTCATTTCCTTTTCACCATAACTTATTCCTACATCTGATGCTAACTCGAGCCTTTAGGAATATAGGACTGAAATGTTTGGTGATTAAGTGCAATTTCCTGTAGAAGAGATTAAGTCATCCAGAAAGGTCACAAGACCATTCACTCTCTACTCTCTGAACTCTACAAGCCTCAAAACATCCCCAAATACCTGAAGACAGAATTGAGATTTTTTAGAAAGCTCAAACTTGACAGTGTGAGAAAAACAAGTGAGCAGGAGAGAAACACTCCTGCCAGACAGTACTAGGGTTTCTGTAAGGTCTGCCTTAGTCAGCATTAAGAACTAGATGCTCAGTTTCAGGACTTGTTGCAAAGCATCTGGATATAGAAGTGGTGGCTGCCAGTGTCAAAGCAGAATTCATGCATCTAATTCCACTTTCAAGTCCCATCTGGACACAGCAGCAGCTACTCCAGCAGTGCCAGTAAATGTGCAGACACGCAGCTGCCAGGACAGCTTGCTGTGTGCTCTTTGCCACTCACCAGAGAGGAGCAGCCAGTCGGGTGGAATTGTTCTGCAGGCTGGCACCCACTGGTACTGCCTGCATGGCCTTAGGAAGTCGAGTGTGTGTCTCCAGAAAGCAGCAAATTAAAACCAAAAAATGCTACACATAGAGGTCCTTTCCTGTCTTACTAAGGAGTGCAGTCTTTCCTGACTCCAAATCTAATTATTGGGTTAGCCCTGAGCATATGTGCAAGAAATAAAACCAGGCATCTTTATGACTCAGTGTTTAGGTTTCCTCATCTATAAAATGGGACTAGTAATACAGATTTTGCTTTCAGAACTTTGTTTCATGAATTTTTGTCACATTTCTCAAGTCCTAGTGATTTATCAGTTGCTTTGAGCAAGGTAAGTATTCATAACAATATACAGATTTGCTTCAAATTTCAATTCAGTTTTATGGCCTGGTGTTGCTGTCTTATCAGTTGATAACATTTCACTTGATCCTAGCCAGATCTTTTGAAATTATGGCATGTTATAATACAAAAGATTCCATCAGAACAGAATTTTTGTGACCCCTGACACTGGTGGGAATGTTCATATCCTTGCTGAGTGTCCACATCCGTGTCACACTTTCTTGTTTCACTCTTAAGGTTTGATATTGGAAGCACTTCATTCCTCTATCTTATGCTCGATGGTCATTCCATAGATAAACCATCCCCATGGAAGTGGGACTATTTTGAATGAGGGTACTTTCCAAAGATCTGGTTTTCTGCCTTTAAGTGTCTGCCTGATGAAGACCCTCCAGTTGAGGGGTTTCTGTTCTGACATCTCTTTTAGCACACTGTCTGTTTGGTTCCCTGTAGCTTATCCTCATTTCCCAACAGTGGGTGATGTCTGTCTGTGACAAGAGTGGGGTGTTGCAAAAGTTGCTTGTCTGACTGAGCTAAACGTTCTCCAAGCCTGATGCATGCTTTTGGGCCCAAAAGTGAGCTGTTCTCATAGTCTCTTTTGCAGTCAAGTTCAGTCTCTCCTGGGAGAGAATTCAGTGCTAGAAATACGAACTATGGATGGAGCATACCACTTCCAAGTCTAAGAAGGGATTTTTGTGGAGTGACAGAAAGATTCAGTAGGAAATTTTTAACCATATTATCAGAAATTTTTATTGCATGAGTTTTCAGGTTTTTATAGGAATTGCTGAGTTCTCACTTTTTCCTCCATCTGGGAACAGCTGCTCAGAAAAGGGAAGGAAAAAATAGGTTTTAGCTTTAAGCAAGAAGGGAGAGTAGCAACCAAACCCATCTGTAGAATGCAGGATATTGATACCCATGACTTTTGGATAGTATGCATTCTATACTACTTGGAAACAAGAGACTGTTGTGTAAAGGACAAAAGAGCCTACAGACAAGCAGAGCTCCCACAGCCACTTTTGCCCTTACATTAGCTTGCAGCAGTTTGGAGAATCTAGCTAAAAACATTAACTGTGGGCATTTGATTCCTGCCTCTCCACTACTGTTTTCCACAAAAGAATTCACTGGAAATAGTTCTAAATGTATATAAAACAATTAAATACTTCTGCATTCAGCCAGTTAATTCACAGAACTAAGTTGGACATGGCAGTATGGGGGAAAGGTTTTTCAAATGCGTCATTTTGTTATTAGCTTAATCTGAACTATTGGGAAGGGAGCTCACTGCTGATTTTTGCTTTGTGCTGCTAAATTTGAGGTCTTAGAAAATACAACCAATCACTCTGCTGCTTTCTGGGTACTACCAGTGGAACCAGTGGCAGCTGAGAGTTCTTCAGTTATTCTGCTACCAAGGCAATGTCACTATTCATTCTGGTTTTGTTTAGGTTAAAATCATCATAGGCTAATGCATCAATAGCACAGATAATGCTAATTTTCCTTAGTTCTCCCTTTATAATTACAGCTTCTCCAGCAGTCTAGATCTTTGTTCACAGAAAAAGCCAAGCAGTTCTCCCCATGGTTTAGAAGGAGATTTGTTTGTAGATCAATGGAGATGTGTTCAACAGGGAATCACTGCTTGTCATAGGTGGTTATGGGCAGCAGGGGTATTATTGACCTGGAATTCATCTTTTGACCTGGAATTCATCTTACTTTATTTAGCCATGATACTCTGTCGTTTTATGTCCTTTGTAATGCATTAAAACATAAAAGGACTCTTTATTTACAAGTTTTATGCAGCCTGACTTGATTAAAAAACCCCCAAACTTACATAGTTTTCAAGCTTTCTGGGTCACTTCTGAGTAGTGCAGGGAGAAAGTAAAGCAAGAATATCCAGAGGTGTATGGTGTGCAGTCAGAAAACGTGCTAAACTGCCATTCTGGTCTGGGATATACTTGACTAAAAACATCTCATCATAAAATCAGCGAAATTCCACCTATGGACTTAATAGTCCCTTTTTCAGAATTTCTCCCTGCAAGGGAAATGGAGATCAAAAGCAAGAATCATTTGTTCCCAGAACCTTAAAGAACTATGGCCTCATCTCCAATTTGTGCTAAAAGAAAATGTTTAATGGCAGAAATGTAATTTGTGTTCATGTCACAATGAAGAGCTATAACCATCCTGAAGTCACAAACCTGTTTTCAAAGGTAATTGTGATTGCAAGGACTGTGATCCATCAACTTAAACAAGCAGTTTAGGAGAGTTTTGTTGTATGATTTTCATCAATAGTCACAAAGAATGAAAACCCTATGACAGGTGTAAAACCAGTGCTAGTTAAAAATTACCAGCTGGTCATGTTTCCTTTCAGCTGATTGTCTTGGTGGTGGTTTTACATACTATTTTAATCCCAGCTGTAATGTCTTGCATAATACTGATGGGTGTATGTGTTCCATTAAGATTATGGTTTTGTCCAGGATTAATCATAGCAATAGAATGTACTAAAATAAAAGTTTTCAAAAATAATTGGAACTAAGTGATGTGTAAAAGTGATGTATGATGAGGCCCTGGGCTGCCTCATCTAAAACTGACGTTAGGCCCAGTGACCCTCTGAGGTCCCTTCCAAGCTAAACCATCCTGTGGTTCTGTGCTTCAGAGGAGCCTTGGACTGCTCTGCCTGTTTCATGACTGAGAATTTCAGGCGAGGGAGTTGTAATTGATGTGATTCATGGATATATTGGAGGAACTTGCATTTGAAATGTATTAGAAATGTGATTTATTTTATTTTAAAATGTTTTGATCAAAGGATATAAAAAATAACTCCTATTAAAAAGCTGAAATATTTATTGCTATATACAACTTCTATTGTATTTCCTGTAATTGAAATTGTATTATAGTATTTTATTTCTCCAGCTTGTCTTCCTTAATAACAGAGTAATTAAAGAGTGGCTGAGGGAGCTGGGTTGTTTAGTCTGGAGAAGAGGACCTTATCACTCTGTATAACTACCTGAAAAGAGGTTGTAGCCTGGTAGGGGTTGTTCTCTTCTCCCAGGCAACAGGATAAGAGGACATCATTTTAAGCTGTGCCAGGCGAGTTTTAGGTTGGACATTAGAAGGAATTTCTTCGTAGAAAGAGTGATTAGACACTGGAATGGAATGCCTAGAGAGGTGGTGGAGTCACTGTCTCTGGAAGTGTTAAAGGAAAGACTGGATGTGACACTGAGTGGTCTAGTTAACATGGTGGTGTTGGGTCGCAGGTTGACCTTAATAACGTCAGAAGTGTTTTCCAACCTAATTGATCCTGTGATGTATTAAACACTGTCAAAGATCTGTGATTGATCTTTGTGGCCCTGATCTTGTACAGCACCTGGGCTGTTCCCCTGTGTCACCAAGGGGCCCCTCTCTCCCTGCCAGCGCAGCGAGTGGCTCAGCAGTGCGGTACCGTACTGGTGCCGAAGGTGGGGAAGCCAGCCAGGTGCGGGCTGGACCCCGTTATCTGCACGAAGGCGGCTGCAGTCCGCCGCTGCCCCGACGGCTCCCCGGCGAGGGAAGGGAAAGAAAAGGAAGGGAAGCGAAAGGTGCACAGGCGGAGAAAGCGACCGGAGGGGGTGCCGCTCCCTCCCATTGTTGGCGTTTGCCGAGGCTGGGGCGGGGGCAGCGGGGCCGGGGCTCGGGCGGACCCCCCGCCCCCGGCCGGGCGCGCATGCACAGACACAGGCACCGAAACACACGGGCACAGACACACGGACAGACGGACAGGGGGCAGCGCCCGCTGCCGGGCTCGCTGCGACCATGGCACCGGGGCTGCCCCTCGGCTCCTTCCTGCTCGCCCTCGCCGTCGGGTTCGGGGGGGCTCGGCTCGCCGCGGCCGCCGGCGGCAGGAGGGGCCCGGCGGGCGATGCCTGCGCGGGGAGGGTGAGTGGAGCGGGGAAGGGGCTGCGCCGCGCCCGGCAGAGCCGCGATGCTCCGGGACGGAACGGGCTGCGGAGGACACACTTTGCGACTAATAACGCGGCCCCGGGGCTCTGCATCTGGGAGTGAATTGCGGCCGGGACAGAGGGTGGCATTGCCTGGGCCGGGATATTTGTTGTGTTCTCGCCCGGGGGAGAGAGGCAGCTCGTACGGAGCCGGCGAGTGTGAAGCAGTCACTCCACAGGTCCTGTGCCCGCGGCGCTCTCGGCTTCCTCGAGCAGACCTGGCCGCGAGGGGCATAAAAGCGAGCGCTGGGGCTTTGTTATTTTAATGATTCGAGGCCCGCTTGGGGTCTGAGCTCCGGGCCTGATCATTATACAGAGGATGTAGGAAATTTACGGGAGGGGGAAGGAGGGAGGAAGGTGATAAACATTTTGTTACTGGTCTTTGCCTTTTGTTCCTGCTTCTGGTGTTTTGCTGTCAGACTTTTCTCGATTGCTTTTCCTTTTTTTCTTTTTTTTTTTTTCTTAGTATTTTTAATAACTTTTTAGTTGAGTGTTTTGGTTTCTTTCCTTTCTCCTGATATTACAGATTTAGTTGAAGCGTGGTGATCCGGGAGTACTGGAGGGAACACAACTGACTTTCATTGCTTTTCCTTATTGTTAGACTGTCACTAAGGATTTTCTTGGTTTCAGATCAGATCCTTTGAGAACGTTGCTGCAACACACAGTTCAGAAGTTTGTAGGGCATAGTTTAGAAAGGAGAGAGCATCAGGAAATGTGTAAAAGAAGAGTGTGGAAAATATAACAGACTTCAAACCCTGTTTAAGCTTAAGACCTAAATCTTTATGTTGGATGGAACTCTTAAAGGTTTAGAATCCCCTATTAGGCCTCTTTCTTTGAGAATCAGGAATAAAGTGTTTTGACTTAGTATGTCTATTTTATGTCCCATCCGAGGTGGGCACGATACTGCACAGGGTCATAACAACCACTGTGTATTTTTGTGTTGTCTTGCATGAGCTATGAAGTAAATTAGCACTGTTAAAAGTCATAACACTTGATTAGTGTATTTTGACGTTTATAGAAATATGCAGATGCAGTTTGTTCTGCATTTATGTTTTGCTGATATAATTAATGTAATTTTGTGCATTAAACAGGAATGTACTACAATATAGTTTTAATATAACGATTTTGACTGGCTTTCAGGTGAGCAGAACTTGCATTCTTACCAATTAGCATAACTCCCCTTTTGTCTTTATTGCTCACAACAAGTGTACCATCTTAGCTTATGAAATATTTGTACTGGTTTCTGGTTTTATTATATTTTCAGCTTCAAGTTCAGACTTCCCTAACCAATTTGTGAAATACCTTGTCTGATTGTGTAGTTGCAATTTCTCAGTGTGATTTTGTAACAGTGCTCTTGCGCGTGATTGCCTCCATAACGCAGGCAGGGAGCATTTATTAGAGTAATGACTGCAGGATGGTACCCATTGTCTCAGTTATGTGGTATTTATCTTGGGCTGCATGTAAGTTTTGAATAGTCTTGACATACTATTAAATGACTGATGGCCCCTCTAACACATTGTCTGCTCTGGAGCAGGGTTGCCTTTGAAGTAGTACCCTGTAGGAAGTAAAGAGACTATTTGCTCTATTAAAATTCCTTGGTATTTCCTCTGTTTAACCACAGGCCACTTCCCCTCTGCCACTCTAAACACTGCAGGGACACTGACTGATTGAAAAGACAAGCCCTAAGTAATTGTATCCTATTCAAATAGATATTCTTATTGCAGGTTATTTATAAGTAGTGTCTAATTAATGTGTGCTAAGGGCATGAATAAATCGTAATGTTCAATACAGAGAAAGTAAAAATGTCTAGTTTGTATTAAGTGAAGTGGTTAAATTGAGGTAATTCTCAATGGCATAAATCTAAAGAAATATCTAACTTAATTTTTGTTTAAAGAGAAAATGTAGATAGCTGAGTGTATGTATGTGCATTTAAATACACACACATTGGATGTTTTCCTCTTAAAATTTTAAATGTGTCAAGCACTTCCATGATGAGTCTTCAGTTATCATGAGTATTGCTTTTGAAAATCTGGGTTCCATTTTGCTACATTTATACAATTAATGCTCATTTTCGTTTTACTCTTCAAAATACAGTTTTAAGTATCCCAAAAATGTTGTGGCAGTAGAAGACTGACTTGATGGGAGCATATTACTGGACTAGGGTTAAAAGAACATGATGAGAAAGTATTTGTTCGTTTTATTCATAGCTCCTGAAACTAGTCTGAATAGATAACATTTTCAAAACTAAACTTCTAGATTTATTTTTTTTGTTTTACAGCTTCCATTGTAAAATACATGCCTGTGTTAATGACCCTCTCTGGTAATACCCTGGCATTTGTCTTGCAAACTCAAGGTGTGTCTGCAGCAGGAAAGCAGTTAATACCAGGGCAAGTCACTTAACAATAGTGTTGCTAAGAGTTACCAGATTTTGGTAGATCCAGGATTTTAGAATCTGGATTGACTTGGTAAGTCTAGGATTTCTTTCATTGATGTTTAACAGAAATTTTTGTGTATTCCAACACTTAATGTTGTTTCAGATTAAGGTAGAACATTTGCTTAAAGCAGAATAGTATTGCCAAGTAGCTTTCCATCTGGATGATCTTAGTACGTCATATACACACCTTGATCCAGAAAAAATAAATCAGGGAAGGGCCTCTTTTAATCTAGAATAAGTGTGTCCACATGGGGAGCTATTCTGGAAAAGCAATCTCTGACTTCTCATCCTATAAACAAGCCATGAGGTGCACAGAGAAGACAGACTTGGGATCTGAGGATGATTTGAATATATTTCAGATTCATTTATTCAGTATTAAACACATGAGCAGCTTTACTCTCAAGTTGTTTTGTATATTCTAACGGGGCTACACACATGAGTAATTTTTTTCACGTGTTTAATTCCTCTGAAGTTCCTGGCATTGAACTGTGCTCGGTATAAAGCTTAAATTTAATGAGACTGTATGATGAGAAAGAATAAATAAAACAGCATTTTAGCAAACCTCCTCCCCCCCCTTGTTAGCAGGGAATTGTACCTTCCTTTGCTCTGCTAAGCAAAGCTTCTCAAACATAGTGGGGGTCCCTGTTCCCGTGCATTCTCCCCTGAAACTCTCCCTGTGTCACCTTCTATGCCCTTTATTTAAGGAGCTTTCCATTTCCTTTTCTCTTTCATAGCAGAGACTCTGAAGAGCCCCATTTCCTGCCGTTCCACCATCAGGAGCTCTGCCTGGCTCATTATTCTTTAGGCTCATGCTGCTGTGTCCCTACATTTATCTCCTCAAGCATCCCAAAGCAGACTCATGCTCCTCTACAGCTGGAATTTGCTAAACACAGAGTTAGGTGTTACTGAAATACAGTGATAAAAATATATAAGTATAAAAAAAATGAAGTACAGCTCAGTGCATGTTTTGGCAACTTTATTTAGGTGGAAGAATACCCTGTAAAATAGTAAGAAATAATTTACCAGATTTAAAATTCCTCCCTTTTATTTCTTATTATATTCCAGCTGTTAAAATCAGATTTTCTCTTGCAGAGTATTTAAAAAATTTTAGAGGTATTAAGCAGACGACAGACCTTAGCTGGAGCACAGTGGAAGGTGTTAATGTTTGCCATAAGGGAGTTCTTTAATCTGTGGATGGTTTTAGAGTTGGTTGAAAGCTCTGCAGACCAGATGCCAGCAGGTCTGTATCTGCATTATTTCTGGGATTTTTAGAATCAATACATTTCTCTCTGCAGCATATAGAACAACGTGATAGCATTTCACAAGTGATGAGGTGTGTCCCTTAAAGCTTAGTGTGTTTCTCTGATTAGATAGAGAGCAACATGGTGAGTGCAAGGCTTTGCAAGCATGGTCAGCCATGCAGGTAGGCATCTGTACCACTTTTGTTTAGCTTAGAATTTGACTTCAGGATCCCTCCAGGGTTTGCTGTTGAGGTTTTTTTGAGTTTCATTTGTCAAGTCATGTAGCAGAGAATGTGACCCCATTTTTACTCTGGTGTCAAAAAGCATTGATGACCATCTGCCCATTTAAGTGAATTTTAAAAAGCACAAAGTAGCCTAAACATGTTAGTGTTTAAATTAGCAGATGAATGTTTCCTCAGGAACTGCGAGGCTGTACAGTTTAATGCTGTGTTCTTAGGATGAGCATTGAAACAACCTAGAGAAGAAAATGACAGAAACATATGCCTGTTTACATAATTGAAACTAACTCTCAACAAAATGTTGTTCCTTATGTGTTTGTATGAAACTAGGAAATTTGAATATGATGCTAATTCATCAGCTCGTGAGTGAACAGGCTTTCTGCAGTTGACGTCTCTTAGGACTGTTAGAGATTGGGTGAAGTCCCTCTCTAAAACGTGTCTCTTACTTTAGAGGTTGAACTCCACTCCTGCATTACTTCCCCTGAGGAGAAGTGTAGTAACTGCTGTACCAGACTTGTTAATTTAAAATCTTGAGACACTTATTCAAGAAAAAGTTCTGCCTTAATACTTTGATATTTTATAGTCTACTGGTGAAAGGATGTTAAGCAGTCATGATTAGATGATACGAGATTTTCTTAAGTTAATTATTTGGAAATGTGAATATAACATGGATGTTACTTAATTAGAACTGCAACATTTAAAGGGTGTTTAATAAGGACCAGCTGTCTTTTCCAGCAGATCAGTTTGAAGATGATGAAACAAAGCTTTGATGTGAACTTGCCTGCTTAATTCTGCTCAAAGGCTGAATTTTACCCATAAATTTAGCATGTGTTTTTAGAAGCAAACAAGATAAGAGAAGTGTGAAGTGTTACTGCAGAACTGTTAAACCTGAATTATGGTTTTAGTTTATAAAAGTCAAAATATTTTTTCAAGCATCTTTGTTTTTATATATACTGTTACCAGTATAATAAAGTGTATTTTAGATATTTTGTTTTTCTGGAAGTTTTTGGCAGTGTAGTTCCTGTAGTATTTGTTGTTTTTACACTTAAAAGTGAACATTATACATTAATACATCACACCTAGAAAAAAAACAAACCACATACAAATTCTATCAGATACATAAATGTTGTCTACAAAGAGTCAAAATCCCTGAGTAGTACATAAATCGATATGGAACATATGGAATATACGTCATAGCAATCTGTCAAATATGTATTATGATCTTCATGTTGCCTCATAAGTTAAAGGCTGTAGGTGCTTGAGCACCCTTGACTGTTCTTATGATTATGGGTTTGGCCTTGGGCTGTTTTTCAGCAGGACAGCAAATCTGGTTTTGGAGGCACATCACTGGTGCTGCTTATTCTAATACCCAAATAAATGGGAGAGGTAGCTTTGTCCTTGGAGCTTTCATGGTATATCAGATATCTCTTGCAGGCCTGAAAGCATAACCCTTGCGATGTGTGTTCTGGTTAATTCAAGAAGAGTTCTAGAGTTGGGTGTCCGTCGCTGATCTAAATCAGATTTGTACTGCCTGGTGATCTGGCAGCATCCAGAGGTGCCTGTGGTGAGCTCTGTGTTGACTGAAGCACCTTTTTATTGGCAGCATGGAGTAAGCAAGCCAGCAGTCTGTGGGTCTCTGCCTGGCCTTTTCCTTTCGCTTTACAATGTACAGAGCAGAGTGTATTGCAGGAATGCAGGGGTCAGTGTAGTGTCTTCAAGGCCAATACAACTGAAATATGTTCTGTTTTCTGTGACCTTGGTATTCTGATGATCTCGCATAGAAAGTACAAGCTCCTTCTGTGCTCAGCCCTGGATGAGCAGAAACAATAAGTGACAAATGAGGAGAGTGTGGAGTTTTAAGGGCTCCAAGTAAGTATATGTATTGGGACAGAAGTTGCTATAGATGGTGGGTATTACACCAACAACGGGGCAATATCAGTCTAAGTTCTGAGGCTGCTGTCTGAAGGAGATGATGGGTCAGCAGTTCTGGTTGAAGCTGCACATTCTGGGCTTTAAGGTTTTCAAATAATTGATTTTGTAATGATTGATCTATATGATCCGTTACCTCTCAGACTGAGTGTAATAACCTTTTCTATACCAGTGTAATATGGTAGTGCTGGATTTTCCTCGTGGTTGGTGGGCAGACCTGGATTTTAATTTCTGACCTTCCTTCTGTTCTTCACTCTTCTATCAGTGGGAGGGACTAGATATTTCTGATCTTACTTCTGACTACATTCAAATCCAACCAAGCAATCAATGACTTCCCTGACTTTTTTTGTATATGGCTGTGGGAAAATTCCTGGTTGGCTGGCTATGAATTAATGAAAATCCTTAGAATGCCTCACTAATGATAGCTCCTGTGGCTTTAAAAATGCTATTCCCTTTTTTAATTTGAGGGAGGTCACAGAGGTTTGCAGAAACGAAGAAAAGAAACCTTAACATCTGGTTGTGCTCTGCTGATGACTGCTTTTGTGTGAAGGAAAGTTATGGCGTCACCTCAGCATCAAACACTTTCAAGGTGATCCTTTCTGAGAACTCTTTGCAAGAACCTTCTTCACTCAAACTGTTTTCTAATTAACTTTGCTTTGTATTTTCAAATGGAGGACTTTAGTTCTCCATGGGAATCCCAAACTCATTTTGTTACTTAAAATCCACCCTATATAAAATAAACTTATTTTCTTGAGTTTTAGATATGTATCATAAAAATGTTTCTGTATGATTACTAATATTTTTCTTTAAAAGTTGTGGAACTCCAAGATTAAAAGAAGCTACTGGGTTGGATTCTGGGGTTCATGAAAGGAAATTTTTGTTTGCATATCCATAGTAAAGTTCAGTTTCATCTATTTGCATATAAAATGCCAAAGAATAATCCGATTTATGAAAGTCCCCTTTTTAAAATTTTAATTTTACAGGCTAAAAGAGAATGACTTTTTTTACCTCCAAATAATGCAGATTAAAATTATGTGTGAAGTTAGTTTAGCTCATAGAAAGGCATAGTATGAGAATGTGTAGGTCCGGAGAGTAAATCCTCTAAACTGTTAAAACTAGAAGTTATCAGCTGCTCATTTAAACATATGTGTGCCAGGTGTGACTGGCCTGGAATCAGAAAGCATTGAAAAATACAACTCTAGAGACTTTTAATAGTCACATTATCTTCTTATATTATGGAATTCTTTAACTAAACTGTATGCAGGCCTGTGTTTGTCATCTCCTTGTGGAAAAAACACCCCAGTCTGTTTTCATTTTAAACATGGAGTATTAAGTGTTTTGTTGCATTACTCTGTTTAAAGAGCTGAAATCCTGCCCCTTAAAATCAGTGGCAACACTTGGACTTCCATTTTGATGGGATTTTCTTTCATACTTAAGAGGTTCGATGCTCTGTCCTTACCCAGCACTGAACTGCTGTGTCCGACTTGGTGCCAAAGCTGGTACAAACCTCTCTCCTGGTTTTTTTTTCTGTTCACATGGGAATGTTACTGCCCACTAAACTAGGCTGGAAGTTCCCAATACAGGTCACTCCCCCAGTGCCTCCCACGTGGGGAGGGTTTGGTGCACCGTGGGCTGTTCCCAGCTGCTCCCAGCTGTGCCAGTGGGGTACCGTGCTGCTGTTCCCAGCTGTGCCAGAGCTGAGCGCTTGGCTGGCACGGCAACTTCTCATGCTGAGGCTTTCATGATAATTGCTGTCTTCAGTCTCGGTGTGGCACATATGTGTCCTGGAACAACCCATGTAGTGGGTTCTCAGAGTAGGGAGTGCACTGTAAAGTTGCATCTTAGTTTATCACATAGGGATAACTTCCTTTAGTAGCAGGCTGTTAGGGGTAAATTCCACACCTCACCCTCCCCCCACAAGTGTGCCAGTGTAGCTTTGGATACAGCTGCCCAGCCAATGAAGGACTGGCATTAAGATGCCAGTCTGTATCTTGTCTCAAAGCTCTTATAAATCCTTCCTGCACTGCTTCCTATTCCTCCAGTTTTCATGGGAATCAGTGTTACCTTCTTGTCTGGGCTTGCCCCTAATTGGAGGCAGTAGTAACAAGATGAGGATGGAAGTTGGAACTGGCAAATGATGCAATTTATGTTGAGCATAAGAGTGCTCTGTCTGGATGAACTGTAAGTGTAGTTTGGGAAGGGGGAGTTGCTGAATCGCAAACCTTTTAAGCAAAATTTTCAAGCTTCTGCCGGACTTCCCCTTGAAATCTGAGAGATAGAGGGTAAAAATGGGTGATTTAAGCCTCATGTGATAAGTGCGAGCAGATCCTTAGAAGCTTGGAGTGGGATTCTGAGAGTGAGCGGAGTGCCCTAACTCCTATTAACTTTCAATGGGATTTGTTCTCTTTTGTGGCTCAAGGGTGTAGTTATGTTTTATATTGACTCAGCAGTGAAGCTGGTTAGTGAAATTTTTACTCGGATCTGCTTCCTCCCACTTTGGTGCTGCTATTTGCCCTTCTCTCCCCACCTGCTTTAATGCACCTGTTTGTGAGATGCATTTAAATCACGTTATTAAAGCAATTTGAATTGCAAGTATCCTTACTTTTTTCTTTTCTCTTTTTTCTTTTCACAACTGAGGCAATTTAATGGATAAATGGAGATCCCCATATAAAGTATCTGTTCAGAGATGGCAAATGCAGCACAGAGAAAGAGCCAGGGACTGGCCAGGGGAGTCAGGAAATCCCAAAGCCAATTTTGTGATTAGGTCAATGTTCCATGTAACTATTCAGATGCTTTTAAAATTCCCACCCTTGAGCTGTGTTAATTTAGGTACCTTTAAAAAAGTATCTCACGAAAAGAATTTGACGTTCTTATACTGAGCATGTATGAAACTTTAAATTATTCAAGATTTTTCACATGAACATTTTTAGCAGTGAATTTTTCACAAACAAGAAGATGATAATGTTTCAGAACTCACTTCAGCATCTGTTGAAATGCAGCCAACTCTGTGGTGGAATACAGAGCTCCCAGTAACGTTATACAACCCTTCCTGGCAGGAAATGAAGAGTTTTGTATTCATTTGTAACCCAAGGGGGGACTTCACTATACAGCCTATAGTTTGGGAATGGCATTTGGGCAGATTACCACTAAAATTACAGAACAACTTGCTATGTCTTATTAGCTGTCTGTTTATTCCCTTGCTTTGAAGCAGCATCTCCTATTAGCACAGTACAAATCTGTGTATTTGGGGAGTATAGTGAAGGATTATTCCCCATTATAAAGAGCTTTGATTCTATTTATCAGAATTTTACCTGAGGCCTCCTTATATTGCTCCACAAGGCATGTGTTAACAGCCCCAGAAGGAGAAAGGGCCAGGCATTTAGTCTGATGCTTTAGTTAGGAAAGAATATCTAATGTTTTGCTTTTTCTGTTGTTTGCCACAAAATATTGCAAAAATTTATTACAGGATAAATTTCAAAGACTCAGTAAAATGATCTGTTTCATAGTTACAGCTTTGCATTGTTGTTTAATTTTTTTTGGCCTTAGTTTACCTTCTGACAGGAGTAATAGCTTAACTACAAAAAGAGTTAAAATAAGAATCAAAAAGGTAAACACCTAACTCAACCTGGCCCTAGAAGGTGAAAAGTTGTTTTTCCATGCTTCTTCAGAACATCAGTGGAAACAAAACCTTTATCTTTTATTCATTAGTTAGGTATAATGCAAGTTGGGTAGCTTAAGTTTCTCCATATAGTTGCATTTGTAAGAGTAATTCCCTAATCATGCCATTCACATTTGTGCCCCTTTTTCAATAAGGGCCACTGGCCGTGAAATGCCATGCAGAGTTTGAAAATGGGACATTGAGCTCACTAAAGAATGAGCTGCAAGAACAGAAGTTTCTTTTTATTACATTCTGTCAGTAAATGTAGGAATCAAAGCCACAGCCTAAGTGATGGAATAGCACCCAAGGCTGTCTGACAATGCTGAGAGATGTGCATGGGGAGTGCTCAGTGTAGCCACGCTACCTGTGCTTTCCATTTGAGGTTATTTTTTATTATATTCCATTCAACTTCAGAAGTTCCAGTGTACAAACTCCAGCAGATTATTTGCTGATGTGTGGAGAGCTGACTTGGGCTTACAGGTGTGATCACCCCTCTCCTCCCACTGTGGTCAGGTTCCAACAGAGGAAATACTTGTTTCCATGTTTACATTTTACAATCACATCCAAGTAATAGTCCTGTTTTAAGTTATTGTTTATATTGGTAGTGAAACTTGATCATCTTTGGATCTACTTCTCAATTTACTGCAGTAATATAATTTTATATCTTCCTGTTCAGTGTTTTAGGATTAGCTATTTATATGTTCAGTTTAACACTGATAAACAGAAGTCAAGTAAAACTTTGTGAGAAATACAGGTTCAAATTAATTTTTTAATCTGCATTTAAAACTTTCATTCTTAAATGAGTTGACTGCTAGAAGGAAATTTGTTCATTGTATTGACTTTCTGCATAGAGCCCTTTTTTGTTAGAAGTGATTGCTTCCTGCAGAAAAAGATCAGTTAATGTGTGTGCATCTTTAAAAACAAGAGGTTAAAAATAGTGTAAATGCTTTTTTGAGTCTTTTGAAATTCAAAGAAATTTTGTCACAATTTGATCAAAGTCGCATAACCTGTGGCTCTGTTTTTGTTACACATGCTGATGATCTGTGGATAACATTACATTTTTTCAGCATGGAACTGAACACTTCAAATCCCTAAAGCAGGCTCAAATTTATGGTTAATAAAAGAATTTATTGTACTGAATGTCATCTGTTATATTACTCTGGGAACAGAAACTGGCAATGAGTGGACAGGAAATATTTCCATTTCAAATCTCTTTAGTCCATGGTCTGGGGCAAAGTGTCTGGTTTCAGAACAGTCACTGTGGATAGGAATATTTAAGAAGAGCAGAAGCCTTTTCAAGTAGGTTTTTCGGCTTTGTAGTATTTTTTGTAAAGATACTGCTTATTACTGTCACATACTTTATTTCAGCATTGATCCCTGAACTTCTGCAAGGCAGAAGGAACAGTGGTAATGTATTTTCAGATGGGTTTCTGTAACAGTGAACAGCAAATTGATGAGTTGCTGTTCAATGGCCAAACTACTTCAAAGTCTCAGACCTTTGTATTTGTAATTGGTTGAGTTTTTAAGAGTGTGAATTCCTTTGTGTTGGTTGGGTTCTTCCAGCTAAATGGATTCCTTCAAGTTGTCTCCTCTTCAAGTGTATTATAAGGTGTCAGATCCATGGATTGTAACCTTATTAACAGAAACTTCAAACATTCAGATTGAAATTTTGGTATGTTTTTTATGTGCTAGGTAGTACTTAAACAGCTCTACATTTTAAAGTGTTTAAAGTAATTGTACATTTGAAGTGGCTGTATTTGTGTAGGGGACATTAAAACCAGAGGGAAAAAAAGGGTTTATATTTTTATCTTCATCGTGTATTAATATCCTGAAATATTCAACTTTTCATTTTTATGTTGTTGTGTATTACTCTGTGGTTATTAAAGTTTGGAAGCAATTGTGCATTTCCTTCTTTAAAAGATAAGTGGCAGAAGCAGAAATGTTCTTTTTTTTACGGATGCTGCATGAAACTGATTAATTTATTGAAATTCTCAGTTTATTTTTTTACTAGTGTTATTGTGAGGAAAATTATATAAGAAAAGTATGTGAGAAGAAAATAGTACTCTGTAGTGGCCATGTGAACACTAAATCCAATGATAATTTTCATTTGAGTCCTTTTTCAGGTAATTAATTACGTTTTGTTTTATGCTTTGACGAAGAGGCAGAAGGACAAAGGATTTCATGGCAGTGTTCAAGAGGAAATAATAAACATCTAGTCTGGGTCCTTCTTGGGAGTGTGTATACCTTGGTGTGACACGGGTGTATTTGTAAAGAGGGAAATCAGTTCCAAAGCTTTTTTATTCATTATTTTACAGAACACAGGTAAGCAGTGAATTTGGTACATCTCTTGCTTACTGAAAATTCAAGAGAAAAGTTAATATAAAACCCCTAAAGTCATAGCAGATGATTAATTCACCTATTTTGACACCCTATTTCTGATAGATTAGAATTCAGTGTCTTGAACATCACCTTGTGGGTGACTTAAAAGCCCAGTGTTCTGCCACCATAAATGTACTTTTGTTCATCCTTAAATCTTTTTCATATTAACTTTGAAAAGTGTTTTTTTTTCCCTAAACATAAGTAGATTATAATTAGGTTTCAAATGATTCTTGTCAAATTTCTCTCAGCACTTCTTATCAGTTACCCTGGTTGTACTTTTAAAATAACCTTACACCTTATTACTATTCAAAACAACTCAGGCAAATAATCCACAAATTACAGTATGGAAAACTGCATCTATTTTCTTTTATGGTCAAGCCTTAGCTTCTGTGTATCAGCTCTGCATCAAGCTATTTAGGGATTTTTTTCACCTTTGGAGGAACAAGCCTTAAAACAGAAAACAAGCCCTAATAGGGCAAGATTTATTACTTGGGCAGTTTGGAAAAGTTTTATTATCCTAGGTGTAGGCTAAAAAAAAAAATCATTAATTATATGTAAAAACACAGCACTCCCCATTTAAAGACAGGAAAAGTTTAAACTCTGGAGTCGTAAAACTGATTAGTTCCTCTGAGTGTCGAGGAAGGGCATGAACTGAAATGTGCGTCTCATTACGCAGTGTGTGGTGTGTTCCCTTGAACAGTTCGTGTTTGATGTGGTGTTCTACAGTGATTTGTTTAATTTCTCTTTTTTTATAATTCTAGTGAGGTGGGGGAGGCAGCAATTTAGGATGCCCTCCTTTCAGGTTCCTCTCACTTGTAAGGACTTAGTGTGGAATGAGTCTGGATCTCATTGGTGCTGCTTGCATGGAAACCGGAGGTATTTCTTTAGATCAGCGTGGCAGTGGTATTTTTCCTGAGGCTGAATGCACTTTGTGCCATTCCTGCCTTTGTCAGAGTAGACCATGACAGAACAGACCATATGCCAAGGCTGAATTTGTACATCAGGCATTTGATTTTAGGGTTCCTGTCATTTTTCCCACAGTATGATTTCCTATTATTATTAATTAGTGAGTATTGAAATTTATCATTTCAAAGAAAGCTGATTTGACTGGAAATTTAAATGGTCTCAAGATGCAGATTTTCTTTGCTTAGGTTGGTGGGTTTTTGTGGGGTTTTTTGTTTGTTTTTAATTGCATAATCCAATTTTAACCAGTAATACAAGAGTAAAAAGTGCTCCAAGGCTCTAGGGACTAGGTAAGGGCAATCCTTCATGAAAAAGATTTTGAATGAAAATACTGCAAGAACTTAAATAGCAGTTAAGCAAGTGGCAGTAATGAAGTAATTTAAAGCCCAAGCAGGTTGCGGTACAGATTGTGTCAATGTTTTAGCAGATATCACATTTCATGTCAAGTAGTGTATTAATTAGTATGGAAAGGGCAGTTATGAACTGGCCATGTACAATACAGATAGAATGTGTAACCTTTGCTTTGGCCAGCTTTCAAAAGCACTTAACATGTAATACTTACAAAAAATGCATCTCTTCAACTGTTTAACTTGTTCGAGTGTATTAGAAAGTGTGATATCCATAGGGTGTGATTTTTATTAGTGGAAACTGAAAGCAGTCAGACTGGAGTTTCAGTACCATTTCAAACCTTAAATTTTTCTTTTAAATATTGTATCTAGGTACCCCTTTTTAATAGTTACGGACTTCATGAGATCTGATAGCACATATGCCTAAAGAGTTTGCCAGTACAGAAATACTTAAAACACACATGTCCCTAATTTTTTTTCCAACAGTAAAATTTAGCAATACTTAATGCTTTTTGAATCCAAGTACTGAGGAGAGATAAGGAAAATGTGAATGTGTTCTGTCTTCATCCTTTTTTTCCATTGTGAAAAACCTCAACGATCCTAATGGTAGAAATTATTCTGTGTAAAAAGATGGTTGAATTCTGAGGTAAACTTGATTCAAGGCTGGCACTTCTCAGAAACATTCTCAAAATTCTTTGTCAGAAAACTGTGTTTTGGATGATTTTATTTGGTTGTATTCAGATTCTTGGTGTTGCTCTTTGTTTGGTGCAGCTTTTCCTACTTGTCTGGAAGTGGGGAAGCTCCAGTTTGCTTACAGAGAGGGGTGGTTATAGTTGGAATATTTTACTACTATTTCTTCCAAGTATCCTTCAGGTGGACAAGAAGTGTTTGTGTATATTTTTGATGCTTCCAAATGGAGTTTTTTTTGGCTGCAAATATGATGGCTCTACTCCATAAAGGGTAACCAGGAGTGTATAAATTCCCTGGCAGGCAGAGCTTTAAATCTGCAGCCACCAAATGTATCTGCTTGTGTCTCTGAAGTTCAGCCATGTGGATCAGCAGTACAAGTAAGCACTGGACCTTCTAATCCTCACTGTTGAATGTATTAGTGGTTAAGCTGTGGAGTAATTTTCATCTTCTCTGTGGACCTGGACAGAGACTCTGAGAAAGAATTATTTCCTAAAAGTGCACAGTTCAACAGTAAGAATCTGTTTGCAGAGATTTTTGGGGAGCTGGGAGTAACGATGCCTAGCAGGGAAGGAACCAAAGCCCACACCTCTAGCACAGCTGGAAGAAGGGCAGTGTGAATAATCCTTGTGTCTGACTGCAGGAAACCGCTTCTGCAGCTTGGCCATTAACTTAGGGAAAGGAAGAAAGGGAGGAATACTTGATTGCTTCCTAGGGGCAGATTTGTAGGGAAAAGGAATTTGTTATTTTCATAGTTCATGTACAAGAACTTTTTTTTCTAACCAGAAAGTATTTTTAGTCATTGTGTTTGACATAATGGCCCCTCAAATTTTATTTATTTATTTTTCCCATCCGCTTTAAATGGTCTGGAACAGTTGTCTTGCAGGTGTGTTCTCAAAGTGCAGTGTCTGCCTCTCACTTCTGGTGAGGAGATTGTGTAACATGGCCATGTATGGAATAAATGTGCTGCTTCTTGGGATGTTATTCTTGTGTCTTATGACAGTGAACTTAATGCCAAGGGTACCTTCATGTTGCTACTGAGTGGATGCCCATCAGCATTCAGGGCCTTGCTTCTCATTGCTCAGAGTTCCTTAAGCTCACAAGGATGGGAACTTGGGGAGGAGATGCTTGTGTTATCTTAAAAAAAGGGTTTTGGTGTTTGTTGGTTTTTTGTTGTTGTTGGTTTTGTTTGTTTGATTTGTTTTTGGGGTTTTGTTTGTTTATTTTCTTTTTTTTTTGCTTTGTCTCCTTTAAAAACAATTTTATGTGAGTATTAAAAGTGCTGTGGGGGGAATCATGTCAGATTTTTTTAAAGCTAGAACATGGGGTTTTGGCAAGTAAATAATTGGTGATTCCCAGAGTAGAACTATACTGCTTACAAATTCTCAGTTTTAAAATCTCATGGATGAGTACAATTGTGTGTTTCTAAATCCCTAAGAATAGGTTTTTAGGTCCAAAATAATTGTGTTACTTCAGAGGGAGAGATTAAGATGGAAGAATCCCAAATCCTATGTACTTTTAAAGTTTTAGGAGTTCTGTGGCACTTTAATCAGTGGAGTTATTGCTAAATTAACTTACTACCAGATCCTCCAGAATCAAGACTTTGGTCTATTTATATGGTTGTCCTACAAAACCAATGTACATTAGTATTCTTTACAGTCATGATCTGCTGTGGCTATGTAATACTTTCTATAGTTGTGCCTGTGTGGTTCATTTGTGTAAGAATTAAAGTTAGATTTCTCAGAATACGCATTTCATATTTCCTGTCTGCAGACCCTTAAAGGATTTCAGTCACTTTGTCTCAAATAATACAGAAGGAATAGCTGGGGGGGAGAACATTTTGTGACTACACCGAAACCAAATAGATACGCTGTGTCAAATTGTTCACATTCCAGCCTTTATGTGATGTTCTGTTTTAAAGATTTCCTTGCAAGCAGCTGTTCTTATCATTTTCAGAAGTTACAAATGGGATAAACTCCCCTGTACTGCAAACAGACCATCTCCAGTCTACTTGTTCTAGGGTTGTTCATGATGAAAATCTCCAACGCTGCAGTGAATTTTGGAGTAGAACTTTTTAAAGTTGAACAGTTGTGAATAAAACAGTTAATCCACGTCTGATGACTGTTTCCCTTAGAATTGTTAGGGGTTTTTTTGTATGTGCACTTTGGCATTATATTGAGAAGTGAAGAGTAAAAAACCCCCCCTGAAATAGTCATAACTGAATTGTGTTCTGGCTGAAGCTTAAAACTGAGCCTATGAAGTCAGTGCTAGTTACTTTTACAGATTTTGTTTCTTTGGATGAAACCTGAATTCAAACAAAGAGCTCATGCTAGGAGTTTCCAGTTTGGAAGGTAGAATCTGGCAGCAGAAGGTTACTAGGGAACCATTTATGATTTTGGAAATAAGTTCCTTTAGTTGTTTTCCAGGTGCCATTGCATTTGCTCAACTGTAAAGGCAAAGACCTTCTTTTTGGATTTGCCTGGCTTAGAAGTACTTATTCATTTAGGAGAAGCAGCAAACTTTTATATGCATAAAATCTTGGAAGATACAATTTTAACTCTGAAGTATTTTTCTTCCTTGCTTTCCTTTTTCCCAGACATTCTGTCCTCTGAAAGCTACATAATTTCTTAATGTGGTAAGCAAAATGAATTAATTAACATATCCATATATATGATATGCATATTAATAATGTATATCCATTAATAATGTATATCCATTGTTCTTTCATGCTTTGTTCACCTCTTGAAAACTTTTCTTGATGATATTTTAACTGTGTTTGCAGATCTTTGTGAGACAGACTGTCCCTCTCAGCTTATGGCTGTAAGTGCACAGTCAATAAAATGAATGAAAATACATTGTTTAATTGTTTCATGGAGAGATAATGCTTGGGCATAAGTTAAAATTCAGTACTCATGAAATTGTTCCTGTAAGTGTAGAGTTACTGAGATTATGGATAACTTCCCACCATAAACAAGAAAAAAATATTCTTTAATTTGAGTGGAATAGTGAGCTTGTTGATTTTAGTGTGCTGTGCAGTACGTTAAGCAGTAAACATGCTTAGGAGGTTTCATTAACTTCTCCATTGTTTCAGATGTGTTACTCTATTTGTTGTTTGTAGCACAGTCATCATTTCTCAAACTAATTCGTCTTGGGCCCCTCAAAAAGGAACTTTACCATCTACAGCCCCCTTCCTTCCCAGTCCCAGCCACCATTCCTGCACCTGTCTTGGCATTGCTTTTTCTCCCCCTCCACTTCCCAAACACCTCGTCTTTTCTCCCAGCTCTCCTGCCAGGGGTCGTGTCCCACCATTAAGAGAATGCTGTGTTAACTACAGACTTTTGGCTTTTGTCCAGGTATCCTTAGACTAGCACATTTCATAGTGTTTGTGGGAAGTGGGCTTTGTTTGAAAGTATTTTTTCTGGTAACTTCTGTGGGCTTTTTGTTTGGTTTTAGAAGGCTTGTAATTTACCAAACATTATTTGCACAAGAAAGTTGAAAAGAACTAACTGTGACAATGCAAACAATGGAAAACTCCTCAGGCAGACTTGCAACTTGCACAAGAGAAATCAGAGCTGGTGCTGCCCGTTCCCTGCCATGCTTTGCTGCGTTGAATTCCTGAGTTTGACTCAGAGATTTAAAATTTCCACGGTAGGCAGCAAACACTATAGATTAAACTTGCTTGCACTGTTAAGTTGTGCGTCTAAGAGCTGGCTGCTCCTTGAAGTAACTGGGTCCAGTGAGCAGCTGTGTGGGGCTGTGGTACTGTAAGTACTCCTTGTATTTCTCCTCACAATGATTTCATACTTCTGTCAGAGTAATGGGTAAATAACCTTCCACGTTGCCTTTTTTAAATAGGAACTAAAATAGCCAAGAGTGGGGCGTAGTAAAGGCATTTCTCTTAGTTTGGTTTTGGTTTGTGTGTGGTTTCTTGGTTCAGGTAACATCCACTGCAGTTCATGATCTTCAGCTAGCATGTTTCACCTCAGAATTCCCAGAAGACCCCCCTGAAACTTGTACACGTACATCCCTTTCAGGACCACCTCCTCCTCTGGTGGGATTTAAGGCAGCAGCTGTTCTGTTCGATATTCTTTCATGACAGGAGGAACTTGAGAAGACTCTAATTGAAATGGCAGAAGAATTGTTCTGACAAAAATGTAATTACCTGTGTGGGAAATCAACCCTAAAACCATGGGCAATGTCATCATTTTGTGAAAAATGAGGTATTTAATGATCAAAAAAGGTCCAGACAACTCTTATGGAAGTGGAATATGAGCACTTTATGTTTGGTTTTGGAAAATACGTATTGCTTGTTACTCTTCAAAGTAAGTTTTACTTCCCAGATTCTTACTTAAAATGGCTATTTGTTATACCTGGATTACAACTCACTTTATAATATGATATAGTTTAGTCTCTCACTCTGAGCCATCTATACGGTCCTGGTTTTGAATTTCTTACTTCCTAGAATTTGGTTAAATTAGTTAGCACATTTTAAAAAAAAGGCTAGTATGCATGCTTCATAATGTTTTTCCAACTCACAGGGCTCAGACTGAGGTAAAAAGATGTATTGTAGGAGGTGGAGAAGGAATACGCTAAATGTGAGCGTGGCTGACAGTTTTTAAGCAAAGGGTGGTATACTGTGCCTGCCTCTGGTCACCGGGCATCTCTCCCTGGAAGGCTGAGCTGTGCTGAGAGAGTCAAAGCATTATGTTTGTGTGACATGGGGGTTCTTTCAGTTCAGAGGAAGGACCTAATTGATGTACTAGACAGCCTGTCTGAAAGGGGCAGTTGTGTGCAAGTGATGTGCTACCACCTGGAGATAGACCATTGCATTCTCACAAGCAACGTGGACGAAAAGCTGGAGCCCTTGAACACTACAGGCTGCTGGTGACAAGGACGTGTGAGGGAAGAACTGGCTCGTCCTACAGGATAATCAGGCATTTGGGGCCCCTCACTACAAGGAATCATTGAGGTACTGTAGCATGTCCAGAGAAGGACAAGGAAGGAAGCTGGTGAAGAGGCTGGAGCACAAGTTTGATGAGGAGCAGCTGAGGCACTTGGAGAGTGTGTAGCCTGGGGAAAAGGAGGCTCGGGGGGACCTTATGGCTCTACAACTGCCTGAAAGGAGGTTGCAGTGAGGTGGGGTCAGGTTCTTACGACTCGTGACAAGCGATAGGACAAGGGGAAATGGCCTCAAGTTGCACCTGGGGAGGTTTAGATTGGATATGAGGAAAAGCTTCCAAGTCAACAGTTGTCAAGCAATCGGAACAGGCTGCCCAGGGCAGCAGTGGAGCCACTTTCCTGGAGGTGTTTAAAAGCTGTGTGAATGTGGCACTCAGGGACAGGAGTTAGTGGTGGCTGGGCAGTGCTGTGTTAATGGTTGGACTCCATCTAAAATGCCTTTTGCAACCCAAATTATTCTATGAAGTCCCTTTATGCTCCAAAATGTTTTTCTTTCCCACCCAAGATATAGTTTACAAAGAAGTAAAAGCAGAGCTTTACATTTCATGTCTGAGGCCAAATTGAAGGTGCAGTGCTGTGCAGACACACTGAGCTCCTCTGTGAATGAACTGGAGTGCAATGGCTCCAAAGGTGAAGCAGTGAAACAGTAAATAACCAACAACAAATAAATAACAAATAAATAACCCTCCAAGGTCTGGTAGTTTCCTATAAGTTATGTTACTTACATAAGAAAGAATGCAAAAGATATAAACTCAGTAAAAGACATTGGAAAAAAAACCCTGTTGTGAAGAGTCTTGTATTCCTGTTTCAAATATCAAATAGGCACCAGGAAGTTGCTCCTTGAATTCATTTTTATTAAAACTCAGTTCTTCAGGGTCACTGAGATATTTTTTTTTTAAATGCTATTCCCATAATTTGTGCATGCAATGCAGGAATCTCTATATATATTAAAAAAAGGCAAATCTGAACAAAATTTATGGTTACCCTTGCCAGTTACACCAAGGATACCAAGGATATGGTAATAACAGTACAAACCCATTCACCCAGGGTTTAGAATTCATTCTGCAGTCAGTGGAGTACACACAAATTATGCATCAAACATCAACATGGATTATGTATTTTGTTATATTCTCTTGGAAGAAATTCAAAATGCAGGCGTATAAATAATACAGATAATTAATTGTTTTACTGATGGCTCTAGAAATGGAAAATATTTTAACTTGGTTGAAAGCAGCAATAAAGCTTTAAAACAAAATGAGCAGATGTCAAATATAAAGCTTTTGTTTACTGAGCGATGAGTATGATAAACATTGATTATTCATCCTGATGTTAGAGTTCAAAAACAATTGTCCCTTCAGTTTGCCTCATGGGAGTGTGAAATTAGGACCATGTGTGTGTTGATTAACAACATATGAAAGATGAATCATGATTACTGTTTTGGTCTGGTGCACGAGGCTATGCTTGCGGGGGAGTGATTTCCTATCTCCTTTACCAGATCTCTTTAATTAGTGCAAGCATCTCTCTCTGTTTCCTAGGAGAGATGTTCAAGTGGTTGCCTGACAGTGCCTATTCACACACATAAATTGCCTTTCTTGAACGTAGGAGTGTTGGCTCAACAGAAGTTGTATGTTGGAGTATATTTCGATATTGTTTGTAAAAATGATTGTTCTTAGAACCACTCTGAAATCACCCATCCGTTTCTGTCACTAAGGCTGTCTCTGGCAGGAATTGTCAGATATACAAATAGATGTTATTTTCAAATGGGAAACACTGTATGTTTTTAAGTTAAAAGGAAAAGGAAAAAGTTCAATAGAAGTCAAGCAGATTTTTTTATTTCATTCCATTGTATTTAATTTATGGGTCTGATGGCAGACATTAGTTAAGTTTAACTTTTCTTGGATGCACAATTAGTTCATGTGGTTAAAAATTTGCTTTAAGCTTTATTTCTGGAAATGTAATCCTAACTTTGTTGCTCTCTGGCCTAGTAATGGGTAGAGGGAGTTGTCATAAGTGCTTTTCATTAGTGAGCTGTTATCATAAGTGAGGGTTGGGAATTAGAAAAATATAAACAAAATTAGAGGTTGACTTCATGTAATAGTCTTCACATTTTATTAATACTTGCTCTCTTTCCTGTTGAAAGATGGATGTTTAAATAAAATGAAATGCCTGCACATGCCTTGAACATCTAAATGAGTTACTCATTCTTCAGGAGATGATGTGTTTTAGTGTTCCTCAGGTCTGTGCTGATTTAAGGTATCTTGGAATCTTAACCTTAACTATTCATACTGTTGATGTGGATGAAGGAGCAGATCCAATACTGATCTTTGTGATTTGAGGTGTGTGATGCGTGATGGATATTTTGTTTGGTTTGCTTGTCCAATACAGGTACAGGATTTGGATCTTAGCTTACTGTGTTTTCTGTAGAGTTCTGTGCTTTGAGCTCATAGAATGTGAGATTTAATGTGGATAATGTGTTTCCCCCACCGCCCCTACTTTTTAACAAACAAGGTTATTTGTAATTTAATCTGTGTGCATTTCAACTTTGATTATCTGTTTAAAGATCAGTGGTCTATAGTTCTTCATAAAAGATGTTTTGATTGTTTTCTTTCCTATGTATTCCTTCTCAGTCCATGTGTATTGAAGTATGTGGACCACAGGGATTTTGTAGACAAAACTCCAGGCACTGGAGACTTGCTTTCGAGTAAAGTTCAGAATGAATTAAAAGCTTCATGTAAATTAAACAAATGTTAGCGGTTAATTAATGATAGAATCATAGAATGGTGTGGGTTGGAGGGAATATTCAAGATCACCTCCTTCCAACCCCCCTGCCGAGGACAGGGACAATTAACTAAGAATGTGGAGCCCCGAGGCCATAACATTACAGTTTATAGTTTTGAAGTAAGATGCTCCAAACAAGTTCTATTAGCTGTAAGCCATTTGAAACAAGGGAATTCTTTCTGGAAGAGTTTATTTTTAAACTCACAGCAGTAAGTACTTGGAGGATTAATGCTAAAGTTTAGCATGATGGAATTGTCTGAGTAGTTTACTTAGAACTAAATATGCCAGTTATCTAGTTCAGCACGTTAAGGCAATCCTAATTCTCTCTTTTTGCTGCAGCCTTTTTGTACCTTTTATACACGTGGAAGCAAATTTTTACAACCAGTGATTCTTACGTGCTGCTCAAATTTAGCAGGGTTTGGCTTATGTTCTATCTGCTTTTTGCATCTACATTATTAATGACTGTGCTGTATTGATTTATACTTTTACTGTTGCACATTTTGTGATGTCACCATAATCCCAGTGGAAATGCTACTAAAGGTGTGGGGAAAAGTGTTGCCCCCTTTTTTTTTTTAAACATAGGATATAAAATAATCCCATCTAATGGATTAAATTGTGCCATTTTTCTGTGGGGTTTGGTAAAATTTGTCTTTCAAAACGTCAGCACAAAAGGGAGATAACTAATAATTTGGTGGTTTATCTGCCTTTATAAATATGAAAAGTCTTTATAATATATATCTGCCTTTATAAATGTGAAAGTTACTTTTTGGTAATTTTTTAATCAAATACATCATGTCTTTGTTTTGATGTAATAGTAAGTTAAGTGTCATCTAATAAAGTTTAGAGAAACACAAAATGAGTCAGAATAGAACAAGTATTAATAGAAAAGTTATGACTTAAAAAAAATATATGCCTTCCTGTTTCAGGAAGCCTTTTTGTGCAACAGCTGGGTCAGTGCCAAACTAAATCAGAGTTAAACAGATGAAAAGCCACCTAAGAAGAAAGTGAGATTGCAAATTTAACTTCTGACAATACTATCAAGATCTGAGTTGCTTTCATCCTTTAGGTAGTATTTTACTTTTTTTTTCTTTTAAGGTAACACCTCCCTCCTTGTTTCTCCTTGAGCATCCCCGTGTTTGACTGTTGAAGTGCCACCCAGGGAGTGCTTGGGCACGATCCTCACAGCATCGGATTGCTGCTGCAGTCCTTTTATACTTGATTTTTGCTGGTTTTGTAGCTGGGAACCCAGATACAATTTTATGTAAATGGCTGGTATTTTTAAAAAGCTAGTGCTAAATAATGATGTGATTTGCCTTTCATGGAGTGATACTACTTCATAGGAATCAGCATTCCAGTTGTGTCTAATTTGGGGTGAGAGTGATGCTGCATTTTGTGTTTCAAAAACAATTTCAGTGCTTTTTGAAGGGTAAGGTATTGCGTGTCTGAGAGCCAAAGTTCTTTTGAAAAGGATAGAAGAGGCAGCAGACTCATCACCCTGTGGATGTGTTTGGATTCTGCCTTGGCAAAGCAGTTCTCTGGTTGGTCTTCAGGTTGTGACACTCAGCAAGGGTGGAGGGGATCTGCTTTAATGGTATTTGATAGTAGAGAAAGGTGTCTGAGGTAGTATAATGGATTTCTACAATGTGCACTCCTGCTGGAATGTAATTGTCTAGTGGGTTTTTTTTGTTTTTGTTTCGTTTTTGTTTGGTTTTTTTTTTGTTTGTTTGTTTGGTTTTTTGTTTGTTCTGTTTTTTGTTTTTGTTTTGTTTTTTTTTTTTTTCATTTCAGCCAATAGTCAATGGGAAGATTGAAATTTAAATTATCCATTGGTGTTTTTGTCTAATTACATTCTTCTCAGCAAGAATTACTTTAAATGTTTACAGTACATATTAAAATGATGTCCCCTGTACAATTGAGACACTGGGGAACCAGGCAGTGGGTTTGTGTGCTGGTGTCTTGTACCTAAGTTCAAGATAAGCTGTGAGTTCTTAGTTCTCTTCTCTTCTCTTGCACCATATTTGCTCTGGAGAACCCAATTTGATTTGTCATTAAACCTTGATTAAAAGCATGGGGTTTGTATGGGCACAGTTATTCTTGATAGTGGAAATTTAGAATATCACATAATTTTCTTCCAATAATAAGCTTCACATCTACTGGGCAGGTCATACTACTTAAATACCCATTTCATGTCTTCATGCAAATATTACGTTCAGACTTTCTCTTTTTTCTTTCCACTTCTTTGAGTATTGAATTTGGAAAGTTGATGAACCTGGTGAGTACATACAGGTGTATGCAGTCTGTTCTCTCATTACCTGAGTTCAAATTGATGGATAGTATGCCCAAACAGAAGGAAAAAAATCATAAGGTTCTATCATCCTGCTTACTAAATAAAAATCTACTTGAGTTCACACTAGCTAGAATAATTTATTCTAATTATTTTCTTGGTGTTTCTCTGCAGGGCCTGTCATCAGTCACAAAGAACAATGGACTACTCAATATCACCTTTAAATATGACAGTAAGTTGAAAGTGTTCACAGAAATCAAGGATTCCATCACAGTTGTCAACATGCAGCAACACTTCTTTTAAAAATGCCTCTAAGAATAGCATAAGCTCTTCAGTATTGGTATGATCTTAAAATCCAGAGTTATGTCTGCTGGGTCTGGTAGGTCTTCCTGTGTGCCAGTAGTTTCACTTTCAGACTGGCCTAGACCATCTGCCCAGTATTCAACTGGAGAACCATAGAAATTATTCTGTGAAAGAATGTAGTCACTGAAGGGTTTAATACAAACTCATAGAAAAGGCTTATTTTGAACTTTATACTGATGAGTAATTTTGGGTGCAAATGGAATAAAGTGTGCAGTTTTTATTTGCATGCAGGTAATACATTAAAAATCCCTTTGCAATGATTAAAATTGAATATGAATATTGAAGAATATTGAATCACATCTCTTCATCTAGTTGAAGCAGTTAGAACTTTTCTTTAGCTACAATCTTCAAGGCCCAGGCCAGTGGAGAGCTGCTGTGTTTTCAGTGGAGACAGATGGGTTTAGAGCTGCAGCAGATGTGGTCTGTTTTGCAGTTAAACTAAGAACAAAGTAATCTCTGGCATAATAACAGTGATAAGCAGTTTGCAACAGTAATACTTCAGACCTCTTCAAACATCTGCTAAATGGCTGTATCTTATTGTTGGGGTTTTTGTAAAAGGGTTTTGTCATCTTTGTTATCGTAGGACTGTTGACTGTGTTAGGAATTTATCCTTATTTGGGCAGGTAATGGCCATCATCAATATAAACTCAATGTACAGTCAAGGTTCTAATTTACAGCAGTAATGTTTGTTTTAATGCCAGTGCAAGTCACAGGTTGTTTTTTTCTGCCTACCCAAAAAAATTGCCTCAGATGCTGCCTGTAGGTAAAATTTCATCATCAAGATTATGCCTCAGGAAATTCAACAATAGTGATTTGTTTCACTCTGATCATCCTTTTGTTCCTCTATTTTTGTTAATTTCTGAATTTGCAGTCCTTCACCAGAAATTCTTTTTTAATCTAATTTGATCTTAGTATTTTAAATGAGCAAAATCTAACTGTCAGATTATACAAGAGGTAGGTGGTCACTACAAAAGAGGTATGATTTTTTTATCTACATAAAAACAGGAAATAAAACCAGTCAGAACAGAGATCCCTACCTTTAGTTAACACAATGAGTCTGTTTAAGTCCCAGTATGTGTCATGCTTTTTCCATTAATTCTGGCACCAGAAACAGTGTTTAACCAACGAGAAGTATTAACTCACAATTCTGTTGGCACTGAATGCTTCCTGGACAAAGGAGTTATTTGAGTTCTGCAGTACTAGGAAAGGAGTTCACTGATATGAAGACTGAAGAGCTCACATCATATGAAAATACATACTTACTGTGAATAAGGCAGCACAAAAGATAATTTGGCTTGCTAGCTGTGATTTAAAGGCTTTTATTTTGCCACGTAGCCACTCTAGCAAACTGTGGTTTATGTAGTTAAAGTCATTGGTTAGATTATTTGTTCAGGTGAAACACAAATGTTGGCATTTTTTTATTACATCACTTGTGTTCAAGTAAAAGAAATGGTTTTCTGAAAAGTGTGATTTTTTTTTTCCATGCTATTTTCTTCCTAAATCTGTTGTTCTTTAAAAACCTGAATCAGTGACTTGCAGTCAAACTTCAGACATTTGTGCTATATTCCATTTTGGCAAATTGTCATTTGACCATAAAATTCTAGTAACCGGGATCCAAAATCTTGGGCTTGCTATTAATTAGATCCAGACATAGCAAAAGGCAGTTACTTCAAACTTTCCATTGAAAGGGATCCTCTCCCCTCCTGAGGGGAAGTTCATGCTGTCACTGCCTTCACTCTTAGCAACAGAGTTCTACAAACAGCAGTGGAAGTACCAGTGCCCAGCTTTTGTCAAAGGCACTGCTGTACAAACTGTTCTCTTCTTGTGTCTGGGACAGTTATAAGACCCCTTGCTGTAGTTATTTGTAGTAAAAAGCCATTTTCTAGAAACTCTTCACAGTTAATAATTTTTCTTTCCTTGCCTTTAAGATCACACCTCTGAATTAAACTCAAATTTCCTGTACTGGCGTATCATAACACTTGATTTTTCATGCTACTTTTCTACAAGCTCTGCATAGACAAACACATAGCATATAGATTATCTCAGTTTTTTAGAATTAATCATCAGTCAGTAATAAATAGAATCTACTGGTCAACTTGTGGATTTTGTTGGCTTCACTAGTTCAGAAGCAGAGTGTGCACACACATCTTCATGTGTACTGTGCTCCAGAACTATTGAATTCCCTGACCGCTACTTCTCCTGCCACAAAATATGAGCTTAAATACTGTAAGGCTTTAAAAGGAATAAAAATTGAGATTATTTGTTTTCTTATTTTGAATGCATAAAGATGTGGCTAAGTTCAACAACAAAGTCAGGAATGTTTTTCTTCTGAATTGTTTCTTTAATGAAGACCAAAGTGTTCTATAATCACACAGTTGTGGAGCTGTAACTTTGGGAATACACTGTATTTTGTGATGATGATAAGACAAAACCTGTCCTGAGTGCATCCAGTGGCAGTACAATGGTCTGCAGGGATGTAGCTACTGAATGGATGGCAGGAGGGAGATGGGTTTAGGCAGTGGGTTCTGTATGGTCAGGACCAAGCAATATCGTGGTTAAAAAGCACTTCTTGAGCACCAGTTCTCAAGCTTTATGTGGTTTATTGTTCTCATATGTGCCTGATCACTGACCAGCATTCTCTTCCTCTGAGCACTGCACATGCACAAAATTAATGTCAGTCCTCGTATTCTTTTGAACAATTACAAGAAAAAGTTGCTCTCTTTTGGGAGTCCCAACAAGTGTCATGTGGAACAGGCTGCACTGATGGTGTCAACTGGTAATGTCCTTGGGAGTCCTGTAAACCAGAGCTTTGCAACTGTTGTGCTCAATTTGTGAAGTTTTATGGGATTTTGTATCTTGAGATAAAAACTTCCGTATAGATTTACTATACAGTACTTACATTTTATAGAAAACAACTCACTTGTATTTTTACTTTGCTCAGTCTTGAAGAAATGTTAGGAAATTTTTGTCAGCTAGAATGTTTTTCTTAATTTTCTTAACATTTCTTAAATGTTTTTCTTGTCTTGATTTCTCTATACTTTAGACTGCACACCTTACTTGAATTCAGTGGGAAGGCACATGATTGGAGATGTGCAGAACATCACTATCAGCCAGTATGCCTGCCAGGAACAGGTCGCTGTGATGGTACTTTGGACAGCAAATGCCATCGGTGAGTAATAGAGGGAAATGGGATTTTAATTTTTGGTTTGACAAGCATAGCATAAACAAAGTAATTAATTTTTGATTGATGTAGCATTTAGCTTACAAAAGCTGTGTCTGTGATAAATATTTGTTCTGTCTTACGTAATGCTATTGAAAAGATGTCATTAGGTGGAGTAGTGATAGCTAGTGTTGAAGGGCAATGCAGTGCCTTTGATGCCTGAGCCACAAAACTGTCCCAGGGTAACACTGGCATCATCCTGGGACATTCACGGCACTGGGACTCAGTTTAGTCATGTAATGAAGTAATTCTGTGATGAGAACATTGTAAAGACACTGTTTTAGAGTAACTTGAACAAAATGGGTGTAGTTCTGGCATCAGTTACAAATAACTGGAAGTATACACACACTGGAATAAATTCCATTCCATTTAAGTCAGGTTTTCTATTATCCCACACTGTACTAGAACTAAAGAAGTTCTAACAATCACTATCACTTTAATCTGGTAGTCTCAGAAATTATGGGGAAATGTTATAAAGGAATAGCTCTATAATTTTTCAGCAAAACGTATTTCATTACTAACAGTGGAAATGTGAAGTTACCGTGAAATATTCCTGAGGATGAAGAAGATAATGATAACTTACATTGCAGTGATAATTTGGAAGCCCCAGCTGAGCTGTGGGCGCCTCTGCTCTAAGCATTGCACAAGCATGTAGTAATTGCAGCCTTTGCCAAAGACTGAGTTGTAGATAGGCAAGATAGGATGTGTGGGAAGAACTGATGTACATCACTGCGTATTAAATGCAAACATTTCATATGACTGGTAAGTTCTGTTTTAAAAAACAACTATATTTGAATTACATAAAATACCACATTATGCATTTTGAAATTTTTGTTTTCTTTCTGTTTGTAGGAATTGAATACCTGAAAGGATTTCGAGTAATACTTGAGGAGTTAAAATCAGAGGGCAGACAATGCCAGCAGATGATTTTGAAAGATCCAAAGCAGCTCAGCCCCAGTTTTAAGCGAACAGTAAGTGCTTTGTTTCAAGAAAAGTTTCACTGTTATTTGACTGTGTGAGTATTCTCAAAAGTGTTTATCATTATGGAATTGTTTGGATTGGGTAGAACCTCAGAGCTCATCTCTTTCCAACCCCCTGCCGTGGGCAGGAACCTTCCACTAGCCCAGGTTGCTCTCAGCCCCAGCCAGCCTGGCCTTCAACACTTCTAGGGGTGGGGCATGCACAACTTCCCTGGGCAACCCGTGCCAGGGCCTCCCCACTCTCAAAGTGAAGAATTTCTTCCTAATATCTAATCTAAACCTCCTTGTCCTGTCAATTCAGGCCCTTGTAAATAGTTTCTCTCCAGCTTTCTTGCAGAATCCCTTCAGCTACTGGAGGGCCCCAATTAGGTCACCCCAAAGTCTTCTCTTTCCCAGGCTGATGCAGAATCCAAATCCTCCCAGCCTTTCCTGGTAGGAGAGGTATCCACATCCAGCTCTGTATTGAGATTCCTCATGTCAAAGTGGAATGGAGGAGCAGATAAGAATTCTTAGTGTCTTAATTTCTGCTTTTGATTGCAAAACTGTGGGCTTGTTTTGAAAAATACTTTCAGTTACAGCATTTGTTTTTAAAATATGTTGCAATCTTGTCTTTTTTTTT
>VXAU01000298.1:26319-56365 GCA_013399695.1 Formicarius rufipectus | reverse complement strand
TGCAATTTTTTTTTTTTTTTTTTTTTTTTTTTTGGTAGGGAATGGAATCCCAGCCCTTTGTAAATTTGAAGTTTGAAACAGATTACTTTGTAAAGATTGTCCCTTTTCCTTCCATTAAAAATGAAAGTAATTATCACCCATTTTTCTTCCGAACTAGACGTAAGTATTGCATGTGATACAGCACTGCGTACTATCACTGATACAGCATTGCATATTATCACTTCAGTGGGGCCCCTTCCCCCTGGCTTTTTGGTTTTCCCATCAAAGGAGTGTAGTGGATGATGATGTTAATGAGTCTGGGTTAAGACTGAATCACAGAATATATTCTGAGTTGGAAGGGACCCATGAGGATCATCAAGCCCATCTCTCAAGTGAATGGCCCATACAGGGATCAAACCCACCACCTTGGTATTATTAGCACCATTCTGATCAACTGAGCTAGCTAATCTCAGACTGACACAGTCTTGTAAGGAGAATCTGGGTGTTAAGTGGAAAGAATTTGTGTGCCATAGATGAATGTGCAGTGTAGAATTCATGTTAGGCAGCAATCAGAAGAAAAGTCTCATGTAGACCTGAGATTATCTCAGGTTTCCCTACAGCAGGATTGCTCTTGTGGTTCTCAGGAACATTAAAGTCATGAAGATGGTTTGCCCCTCTCTGGACATGGTGAAGAAGTGCAGGTTGTCTTTTGATTTGAGGTCACAGTTTAAAAACAGATACCTAGAGATAGATGTAGGTGAGTACATCTAAAATTGGGTAGCAACACAGTAAGTTTTATTTCGTGAAATTACTTAGCAGTTCTCATTGGAGGTATGGAGGAGAAACTTGAATAAACTCCTCAGTGCTTACAGAGTATGATGAGAAACTGCAGCTACCCTGTAGGGTGAAATGCTGTTATTTGTTCTTCTTAGGATTTGGTTTTTTCCCTATAAAACTTTCTTGAAGTATTTTTAAGTCTGTTAATGCAGACCACAGGAACATTTGTAATAGTGCTCAGCATACATACTTAGAATAAGTGTATTTAAGCCTGGTTTCAGCTTCCTCTCCTGATGTGCTGTGCTTGGTCTTATCCCTTTTGTCTCACTGAGGAATGTTATTTTCAAATTAGTGGGCCTGTGTTTCTCATATAAAGATGAGAAGGGACTTGAAATTGTAACAGAGAAGCCAAGTTTGCAAAATATATTTAGTCCAGGTTTATTAGAGTCTGGGCGGAAAAAAGTGGAGGTATTCAAAGTGATGAACTCCTTACTTTTCTGCCCATGTTCTTTTTTTGGTTAAATAGCATAGCATATTGATGCAGTATGTGTAATAATTTTTCCGTATATTTGTAGCATGTGAATTGTTGCTACAGCCAGAAAACCTTGTCTGCAAACCCTGTAAGTAAAATGTAATACTTTTTGTATATTCGTCTTACAAAAAGTTACTGTACTTGAAGAGTCATTTTCCAATTCATGAATATCTCCTCTGACAGACTGGAAGCCAAGGAATGTGAATGTTACCCAGCAGGGTTTCAACATGCAAGTGTCCTTTGATCATGCACCTCACAACTTCGGGTTTAGGTATTACTTTCTTCACTACAAACTCAAGCATGAAGGGCTGTTTAAGCAAAAAACCTGCAAACAGGTATGGGCCAAGTTCTGCATCTCTTAAAAGCACCAAACCTATTAACATGAGGTGTTCTGAGCTCTTAAAGAAACTTTAATTAACTAATATATCATCAGTTTTAAAATTTTAAAACTGTGTGGTATTATATATGTGAATACTAATTGTTCTGTGATAGAACTAACCAGTCAAAACCAGGCTTGAGAGCTGTTTTGGACCTGGATATTGTGAGCAAATGAGACAAGACTGTTCTCTCTCTTGAAAACTCTACAACTAATTAGTACTTCAAACTGCAGCTTTGTTATTTTTGTTATACATATTATTTTCTACTTTTGAATTTTGCCTTTGCACCAGATTTGACCACTTAGTAGATTACCCACCTAGAACTGCTGTCGGGGGTAGCTCTTGGTTTAGTCTGTGTTTGGCTCTCTGTGGTTTGTACAGCACGTGCCCAAGTCTTGGTATGGGAGCTGCAATTTGCAGGGTTGTCTTCTTAACTTTGGTTATTATCCAATGGCAAGTTTGTTCTCACTGGCCAACCTTTCATCCTCAGTCTCTGAAAGCTGTGGACTTCAGGACATACTGTAGAGTTCATGTATTAGGTTGACTGAGGGATTTTGTTTAATAATTAATCTTGTTTTAGTTCTGCAGGCAGAGTGTTGTATAGTTGAATGAAGAGAGCTAGTTTTGCTGTTTTAAGCTGTGTTAATAGAAGAGGGCACTGCATATTTCTAAATCAACGTGAATGTATTCTTTATTAGGTTTTAAAAGTATGTGAATGGCTTGCAAAGTATTCTTTCTTTGATGCAGGAACAAAACACAGACACTACCAGTTGTGTTCTTCAAAATGTATCTCCAGGGGATTATATAATTGAGGTAATATTTATAAATTGTCTTTTTTTTTTTTCTTCCAACAGCTAAATGAGTATGTTAACGGAAAAACTAACTAAAATGCAAGTATTTAAAATCTCATTAATAATCAATAAAATTGGACTAAAGGTATCCCTACTGAAGTACCTTGGACATGTAAATTTTTTGGATTGTTCTTGACCTTTCCATAACTTTGCTTCCCTGAGTGGAGAACAGTTTCATATGTGCCTTAAATTGAAGTTGTGGGCCTACATAATTCCTGGACTTAGATTTTTATATTTTATTAATTGTGACTCTGTAGTTTAGTCAGTTTTTAATATACTAGTTTGTGCTATTCTTTAGTTTTAACTTTTTGAACAATAAGTACCCTCACATTTGGTCCTGAAAGCTTTTACAGTTTTTTACCTATTGCAGAAAATTAATAAAATTCTTGTTTTACTTTTCAAAGCTGGTTGATGACACTAATACAACAAGAAAAACAATGCACTATGCGCTGAAACCAGGTATGAGTTGTGTTTTTTAAACAATTTACTATATTTACCTTATTAATTTAATTTCAATTTTAATTTTGTTGGAAATAAGTCTCAATTTGACCTTTGTCTGTTTGCCATAATGAAGACTATTGGGACAATTATGCTGTGATTTTTTTGACCTAATTAAAAGAGTGGACACTCACACTTGCACATACACAAGTGCAGCTCTGTGTGTTTCTGTTTAGTGCAATTTAGATCAGAAAATCTATATGAGAAAGTGGCTTCTGGTGGATATGTGGATATGAAGAATCATAACCTCAACTGCATCCAACTGACATGTGCAATAGTGTGGAAGTGTGAGAGCAGCCCAGACACGTCACCTGCCTGGTCCTTCAGCCCTGAAATCAAACCAAGTGGTCTGGAAAACCTGTCCAGGTTTTGCATGCCAGTGGATCAGACCTGTGTTTGAGGAGCTACACAGGGATTTCAGGATGTAGCTGCAGACACAGAACAGCCTGAGGTGGAGGCAGTGGGCAGAATAGACTGCATCCTACTGGCCTTTGCTAAAGGTCATACCTGCAGCAAGGAAGTTCTATCTAAGTGGCTGCTTCAGCACTCTGGAATAAGACCACGTCAGGTCCAAATGACCATTGCATCTCTTACCAAAACTACCCCTGGTAGTGTAACGTTGTTCTCTTGGGGAGGTATGAGGTGACATGCAGCTCTTGGTACTTGTGTCAGTCCAATGCTGTGGTGATGGAGAGGCAACCAGCATAAAACCTATTAAAAATGGAGCAGAACATGATGTTTGATCCTACTGTAAATTTGAGAATTACCTGAAATAGTGTCCTGCAGCAGTTTTGCATTCCCAGTGTGATTAACCATAACCCAGTGTGGTTAGGTAATTGTAACATAGCCAATTTGCATATGAATAATGGTGCTTTATTTTTCCCAGTGCATTCTCCGTGGGCTGGACCAATAAGAGCCATTGCCATCACAGTCCCTTTAGTTGTCATTTCAGCATTTGCAACACTTTTCACGGTGATGTGCCGCAAGAAACAGCAAGGTAAGAGGGGTTATTCAACACAGAGTTCCATTTTAAGGTACCCTCTTACAACAAAAATAGTCTTAATTGGTAGGCTAATCCTAAAAATAGCTTCATCTGAAGAGCTTTCTTTTATTTTTCTCTGTCCTGACTCCTCACAGCTTTTTTGTGTGCTGAAACTTGTAGCAAGTTCTTATTCAGTGCTTGGTGGTAATTTGTTGCTTAGACAGAATTGTATCATAAATCAAGACTTCACTGGAGGAACAAAAGGACTACTATTAGGAAATATTTTTTGTTTCATGTGGTTTTTTATTTGAGAAAGTACTGTATAGTCATGTAGAGTACAAACAGATTTGTAAATTGATACGTTTTAAACATTCCCTTATTTCACTCAGAAGGGTCTAATTCATATTTATTTATTTTAAATCAGAAGGAAAGTAAAGCCCTGTGATGGCAATACAACTCAGAGTGCTGTCTGTAATATATCTGTTATTCCAGATTTGCTCACTTTACTGGAAGTTTCCTTTACATTTCATCCTGTGCCGTCTTCCTAAATTTACTCTAAGACTTGCTTGCAGCTGTTTTTCTAACTTAGATTCCATCCCCCCTTGCTGACTTTTCTCTGTATCCAGGAGCTGGCCAGCAGCACTTGATACATTGAGACATTAAAAATCCATCAGCATTTTATATAGAATTTAGAGAATCATGTGGTTTCATGAATATGGAAAAAGAGATTACTTCTCCAAACCTCTCATATCTGTGCTATCCACCTGAATTTTGGCACTGAGATATACTGCAAGTGCTGTTTGCCAGCTGAGTTAAATCCTTTTACCTTCTGGTCTTCTGTAGCTATCCCTTTGCTCACAGTTAGCATAGTTCCAGCAAAAAACCCAGACAGATCACTGGGGGTTTGTCTACAGACAGAGTTGTTCCAGAATACTTATTCCTGATGAATTGTTCTAAATTAAGTCCCTAGATGGATATTTGTATTTTGAAATACTCATGCTTTATTCCAAATTAGCTTAATCAGCTGTAGAACTAGATTGAATTAGTCTGGCATAAGGCCAGACTTCTATGTTCCAGCATAAAAGCATTTATGCAAGGAAAGAAACACCAATACCTATTTTGATTTAAATTAATCATATATTAATTCAATTTAATGTCCAAACACATATGTGTATGTATGCACTAGAGAGATCCTGTAAGATATTCTGAAGGAGTCTGTGTTCCTGGAGTTTAATTTACTTACCTGGCTTGTGTTGTGGTTTGTTATTTTTTTTAAACAAGAGACTGTTAGGAAACTCTTAATGATGATACATCTTTTATGCTTATAATATTTGAACAGAGATGTGAAGACTGTTGAAGCTGGATGAAGGTGAAACCAACCTCATTCTATTTATAAAATAAGCCTTTCTTGAGTTTTCTGAGTTGTACAGAAATAACTGCACATTTCACTTTCAAAGTGAGTCCCACCTGTAGCAACTCATTAGCTGGATAAATAGAGTGTGTGCAACTTTCCTTTTTCAGGATGGAAAGGAAAGAATAATCTTCAGAAAAAAAGTCCTTACTGTGTGCATTAGTAAAGAGCCTAAAAAGCCAAAACAAAACCAGGCTTTATAGTGTGAACTCTCTTTTCTCTTCCAATTTAGAAAATATATATTCCCATCTAGATGAGGAGAGCTCAGAATCCTCAGCATATGCTGCAGGTCTCCATGTGGAAAGGCTTCATCCCCGGCCAAAAGTGTTCATCTGCTATTCCAGTAAGGATTGCCAGAAGCACATTAATGTCATCCAGTGCTTTGCTTACTTTCTTCAGGACTTCTGTGGCTGTGAGGTAAACTCATTTCTTCTGTAAACAACTTTTCCTTAATTGAAACAGCACTCCCAAAAATAGGTGCTTGAAAATGGGGTATTTCCATCTCTCCTATTCACAGCTCAGAAATAATTTGTTTTTCTAAATATTGTCTGTATAAAGTTTCTTTACTTGGAGAAATAAACAGATCATATCCAATGTTTAAAAAAAAAAAAAAAGAAAGGCAAGAGAATAGTGGAAAACAAGGCAGTTAGGATTCCAGGACCTTCCTTCAGACATGCTCACCTTGTTTTGTATTAAGTACTTTTTCTTTATAGGAGGACTCAAATCTTTATAATCAGCATCCACAAAGAGGTGTTAGTGTCTGCCTAGTATACTTCAGTATTTCTAAAATATGGATTGTAATTTAAAAATAGTTGAATCTGCCAAAACTCCTACTCATAAAGCAAAATCTATAATTTGGATTAATTGTTAACCTTTTACATTAATTTTAATTGATTTTTTTCTTCTGTTAATGCTGTAAAATCAGCAACTCTTTTTCTTGGTTTTGATTGAAAGCTAGGAGAGGGGCATTCCAGTAGTTACTTGGGCTGACTGGGCTCAGAATCTCATACTGCTTCCTAAAATATAATCGATGTGTGGCCAGTCTTTCACACTCCAAATGGAAAAAGGCAGGACAGTTGTTGGTCTCCTTGTGCTGCATTTCCCCTCCACCACTGGGCTGTGAACTGGAGGAGCTGGAGCTGGGTTTCCTTACAGCAGGTCTGCTCCCTGCTGCTCAAACACAGTAACACAGCCAAGGCCTCGTCTTTAGTGGGGTCACAATTCATTCATCTGCTTAACGTAGTTTAGGTAAGGTGCTTTATAACTAATTTTCTTGAATTCCCCTTTTAGGGATGTACTTTAGCCCTGCCACACTGTACCTCTTTGGAATAGTTTTAGGGGGAGCTGGTGCTGCTAGAACTGTGTACCATGGAATATCTGGTCTCAGGCATCATTTAAAATTTATTTAACAAATGTTGATAGCATCTACATACAGAAATAATGTATGTTGTTATTAAAGCTGTGGAGTTTAATATAAAAAGTGTTGTTTAATGCTAGCAACAGTATTTTTCATGTGGAATAGGAATGTTTTCTCATAAAGGAGAAAACCAGTGGCATTTCATAGCCATTTAAAATAATAATGTAACCATAATAAGAATCCTTTCTCACAGATAGTAGATCAGACTGGATTTTGAAGAATAAACCCAAAAAGATACACAAAACTACTGGCATTTCACCTTTCTTAGAGTAGCTCCCAAGAGCAGTAAAAGGACTTCTCTCCCCCCTGCACAGTACAGAATTGTCCAGTTGGAAGAACCCCCAAGGATCATCCAGTCCAACTGCCTGACACTTCAGGCAGGATCACTTTCCTCCTGCAACCCACTCTGTGGTAACAGTTTTGATGAGTCCTTGTGTTCTGGGCATCCATCTGCTCTGTTTTCTGACAGGGCAAAGTTTTACACTCTGCTGAGGGTGATACAGCAGAACAAAAATCATTATTCTCTGGAAAAATGCTTCAAAGAAGATTGTACAAGTGGTTTTGATGTGCGTCTACTATGCAAGTTTTTTACATCTATTTTTAATGTTACCCTGTTACTCCTTCCTCTTTCTGTGAGGTAAAGCACTGTGTCCTTCTTGGTGTACACAGGAAATTCAGACCATGTAGGATGGTCAGAAAGTTTGACAAAGTACAAAATAAAATGACTCTTAGGATAAAATTTTCAGAACTTTGCAGATAAAGCTGCTGCTGTTTTGATTCCTAACTGGCATGACTTAATATTATAGCCAGTAATTGTGTTTCTGTCTAGATATGAGAATTCTTGGCATCAGACTACACTAATATGCAAAAGATAAGTGAATATGACACTTAGGAGCATGTTTAGTGGTGGACTTGGCAGTGCTGGGCTAGTGGTTGGACTTGAGCGTAAAGGTCTTTTTCAATCTAAACAATTCTGTGATTCTTTTATTTCCTTTACATTCAGCACATTATGGACCCAGATATACAATGGTAAAGTTGTTTTAGGCAGGCACAATTGTTTATTGTAGACTGATAAGATCTAATTTGATCACATAAGTAAATCATAATTTACTTGATCCAACCCCATTTTCTATGTTCTTCAGCCAACAAGCCAAGTTTAGAATGAATGTGATGCTGTGCTTCTGTTGGTGAATAACTAGTGACATAATTCATCTCACTAATTCCAGTTTGTCCAGTCAGTGTTAATTATTACTGATTTTTCTTGTAAAACAGCCTGCGTTTGCATCAGGGACAAGCTGTAGTTAAACTTATCAGTAATTCTCAATTGTCAGATAAATACAGGCTGACTCAATATAGCTCATTTAAGTTTTATTAGCAGATATATCTAATAATTTAAAAATTAATATCAACAAGACTGGTTTTTTTTTTTCTTTTCCAGGTGGCTCTAGATTTGTGGGAAGATCTAAAAAATTGTAAAGAAGATCAGAAAGAGTGGCTTATTAAACAAATGAATGAGTCCCAGTTTATCATCATTGTATGTTCCAAAGGAATGAAATACTTTGTTGAAAAAAAGAATTGGAAGCACAGAGGGGTAACCAAAGATGCAGGAGAGGGAGAACTCTTTCTGTTCGCTGTGTTGACTGTGGCAGAGAAGCTTCGTCAAGCAAAGCAGAATTCAGCTGAGCTGTGCAAGTTCATTGCAGTCTACTTTGATTACTCCTGTGAAGGAGACATCCCTGCCATTCTGGATCTGAGCACAAAATACAAACTCATGGACAATCTCCCTCAGCTCTATTCACATTTACACTCCAGAGATCTCAGTGTACAGGATTCAGAAGTGTTTCCTGTTAACATTAGTAAAAGGAATTATTTCAGGAGCAAATCTGGGCGATCCCTTTATGTTGCTATTTGCAATATGCATCAGTTCATTGATCAAGAGCCAGATTGGTTTGAGAAACAATTTATTCCCTTCCCTCCACCTTCTTTACATTACTCGGAGCCTGTCATGGAAAAATTTGATTCAGGCTTGGTTTTAGATGACTTAGTGAATAAACAGGTGATGGATGGCGAATTTTACCTGAAAACAGATGTAAATATTATTTCAGCAGGGAATTCAGACTCTCACTGTATAATTCAGCACTTAAACCTTGGAGAAGATATGGAAACTCAGGACATTCAAGGTGGTGGCAGCTCTGTCCTTCAGCCGTTGTTACACATTGGTAAAGCTTCAAAAGACATGCCTCGAGATTCTGGAATCTATGATTCATCTGTTCCTTCATCTGAATTATCTTTGCCTTTAATGGAAGGACTACTGACAGACCAAATGGAAACATCTTCCATTACAGGAAGTGTTTCTTCATCATCAGGTTTAGGTAAGATACAGCAGTGTTTCAAGAATTATATTGAGTTACTGGGAGTATGTTTCTACCATCTGCAAATAGGTAAGATGATATGTGAGGAGCCATATAGGAGGCTGCAGAGAAAGGTGAGCAGTGTATAAAGATGGTAAAACAGGTTTCAGTAAGTTTAGAAAAATGAAGTTTTGTTAACTTAGAGTGGGGGTGGAGGGAATCTCAGTGAGGTAAGATTTCACTAAAATTCTATTAATAAGTTTCATCTCACCAATTAACCCATTCTTGGAGAGATGGATTCTATTTTCCAGGGACTCCTTGGCAGCTGGGATTTCAGCTGACAGCTGTGTGGTTTAATCAAGAGAGTGATCTGGTGAAGCATTCTCACAGACAGCCATAAATCTAAACCTGACACCCTATTTTACTCCAGCACATACTAAAGCCTTTAGGGATATCATCTGTACTGGGCTAACTCAGGCTTCAGAGTGACATCAGGCTTCTCATCAGATACAGGGCTGAGGGAATGAACAAATGGGTTTCAGTGGAGGAATTTAAATGCTTGGAAGGTACTGTCCAAAATAGATACCCAGCTTAGACACCTCCTGTTAGATGGTGTAAATTTTGCCTCAGGCTATATAAAAAAAACCCGCTCTGACTTTACCAGTTACAGTATATTGAACTGGCATCACAAGCACATCAGTGTGGAATGTTGCAGCAATTGTGTCCAAAGTGCTCTTTGCTGAGATTTTCCTTAAGCAGCTACAATAGGTGAATATTGCATTTGGATGGTGGGATGCTGTTCTGCTTTCTGCAGTGAGTGTTGGCAGTGAGCTAATTTGTTGGACTTTTGGCTAATGAATTAATTTTTTATTATTAGTAAGATAATTCATAGTTACAGTTTGATGCCAGAATTATCTTGGATGAGGAGAGTACAGATGTTTATTTACAGATACAGCATCTGGATTTATAACCTAGATAGTCTATAGGACAAAACAGTTAAGACCTGAAAAAAATTCATCTGGAAAAAATACAGATTAACTGATTTAATTACTTAGGCCTCAAGTACTCTGTTTTCAAAATTAATACTGTATTCTTTGATTTCCTACCATCTCTGACTTAAGCTTTTTCTCACATTTATGGGATGCTGGTGTCTGTAACAGTTCTAGTGTTGGATGGCAGTAGGATGCTAGTTCAGAATGTATGGCCAGTCTGTAAGAATGCTTTCCCAGTGTTCCCCTCCCCATTCAGTCACTGAGCTGTCAGCTGGGTGTCCCAGCTGCAAGGGGGCACTGGAAGAAAGAACCAGTCTTTCCACTAATTAATTCTCAAGTCACATACCTACTTGTTAACATGCTTGAACTGGAGAGGTTAAGCATTATAGCCCTGGATAGCAGAGTTGGATCTTAGCACTGATGTTCTCATGTCTTAAGAAACCACGATAATTTCTGCCCTTTTCCCATTTACTGTCCTTGTGCAGGGGCACCCTCCTGACTGACTCTCCCTCAAACCACCCTCACTGAAACCAGATCCTTTTTAGGTACAGGATGCAAAGGAGTCAGTATCTAGAACTAAGCATCATCTGCCTATTAGAGTGCCACCCATTAAATCTCTTTACTGTCCCAGACATACAAAATATTTATAGCCCTAATATATATATATATATTCCTGCTAATGAGAAGGGTAAATAGATTTTTTTTTTTTAGCTTTTATTCTTGTTGTAAGAAATGGACATGTCAAAGTTATTACACTGAGTTCACATTCCCATTTCTGTTCTGGCTGCCTGTTTTTTACCCATTACTTGCTCAGAACAGACATGAATTACACTGTCATTGAGCATCTCAAAGTAGATCTTTCTTCTTTGGAGGACAGTTTTATTTAATCTTTGGAATTAAAATCATAAGTCACATAATTTGGAATACTTTCTTTCAATGCAGTTCCTGTGCAGACTACTGATCTGCAAAGAAAAGATTCCCAAAGAGATCATCACGTTGGGCATCCTCAGCTGAAGTTCAAACCAGTTTAATTTTGAGGAAGCATGTCAACCAAATCTTTACTAGGTCCATTTACTACTCAAGGCTTCCCTAAGAAGGCCTGTCTGGGGAGTATCATTTCTTTAGATAAAGTGTTGCTGAGTGTGGTAGTTCAGGGATGTACAGCAGGATGGTCCAAAGGGTTTTCATAAGTTTTCTTTGCATTGTTTCTGAAATGTTGACCAAGTATAAAATCAGTGTTGCAATTGATGAAGCTGACTTTTATTTTTTTTCCCCATTTACAGGGGAAGAAGAACCTCCTGTAATCACTGCCACAAAGTTCTTGGTGCCTGGAATATGTAAAGCAGAACTTCATTGCCATATCCATACTGATGAACTGCAGGCAATTGCTCCTTTGTAATACATTACAACGTTGCTATGCATTGCCACTTTATCAACAGCCTCTGTTTGTGCTTTAACTGCCACACTGTCTCAGCACTAAGCCTACTTGAAGGAGCAAATATTCCCTGAAGATCAGTTATTCCATTTTTTTTGTGGCCAGTAAACTTTAATCTATTGTTTTTTTATAAAAAGTCTTTCATTATTTGAAAAATGCAGCATGGAAAAGTAGAAGGGAATACATTTCAAAATTACTCCTATTACAGTTTAAATGTCATGATGTTACACTGTTTACAGATGCCATAATCAAAATTTACTGTTTTTTTGCTAGAACTGATTTTGCAACTGGACATAAAATAGCTTGGAACATTGTCTCAGTAAATTTTGTAGTCCAGCCCCTATTTTTAAGTGCTGAACTTATACTTGATGGCAGGAGTGTTGTAGTGAATGAAAGCTGGATTTTTTCAGAAGCAAAATAAAATGCCAAAGGTGAGATCAAGAAACTCTCCATCAGAAGAAATAATTTTCTTTCAGAAATGCTTGAGCTCCTTTCCTCAGCCTCCTCTTTTTCCCAGATATTAATGTCTCAGTATTTCATTTCAGATGAGTTCATGTCTCCCTCTTCTGCATTAAGCTCCTATCTCTCCTCCCCAGTCTGGCTATGATGACTCACAAATAACACCATACTGAGGCTGAAGTATCATTTTTATAATAGACAAAAATATAGGTCCTCCATATGCTAAGTGATACCATGGAAACAAAGTTTCCTATTTTCTTCCTGGAAGGGCTAATATAAAGAATACTTCAAAAGAGATGATGGGGGAAGGAAGAGAGGGGTTTAGATTGAAGATAGTATTCTGGATTTGTTCAGCCATGAGATGAGGATGCTGTATGGAGGTTCATATTATCCTTCAAGGACATGATGCTACAAAATCACCTGAGGTAAAACAAGCCAAGGCAGGTGACAGGCAGAAATACTTTGTTTTGTGCCAACCAGTAAACAGAAGCCTGTGTGTCACTTCACAGTTCATGATGTTTATCATTACTTCATGATTTAGAGAGTGTACTTGTACTGGTGTTCTATTAAGAAAAAAAGCAAAATTACAACTGGACATGTTTACTTACAGGCACAGAGCATGCATGTCCTGTTTTCTGCAGTGACCCAGTGGGTAAATCTTCATCCAAAATGTCCCTCCTGTTTTCAAAGAGCAACTTTTCATTCTTTAAACACATCTATGTAACTGCAGTTCTAGGCACCATTATAACAATAACAACAAGTAGTAAAGGACACCTCACCAATGTGACTTTGCTAATTTTGCTCATGGAGGCAGATTCTGTCTCATTTAACCTGTATTCACATTCCACTAGCAGGAGGCTACTTTAGGGAGAAACAAGGGAGAACTCCAATACCTCAAATATTCACTCAGTTTTGATAGATGAGGATTAGGCATTGCTAACTATTACATTGTATTATTCATTTTAATAGCATGAGATAGGACTATTGAACAAGGGATGATTTTGGCTAACTGAATAACTTAACAGCTCCTGGGTTGTTTTTGTTTTGGTTTGGGATTTGTTTGGGGTTTTTGTGTCAGTTTATATTTAATCATTTGAATTTACAAATAAAACACTCCTGAGATGGTTGTCACAGGTGGAATAAGAAAGTGCTGTAACAATTATTCGAACATCACCAGTGATGGCAGAATGTGCTTTGCAACTGTAATATGGAATTCTGTGATCAATTAGATGTACATGTTGGATCTGGAGGGCCTTGTCCATTAATATAATGTTCCTTACTCTTCCTGCCTTCTTAATTTCAAAGAAAACTAACTAGAAAATCTTAAAACTTGCAGTATCTCAGTAAGTTTAGGTAGTTTTGCCTATATAATGAATCATCTGCACCTTCACTGATATTTTTGCTGTGCCTTGGGCTGTGCCAAAGGCAAAATTCTCTGTGTTTTCCTGTTCCTTGAAGTTGAAAAATTACTGAAAAGTTGTCAAACCAGGCAGAATTGTTCAGAGGTAAATGCTCCTCCACTAAATTCATCTATGAAGGATCTTGATTGGGTGCAATTCTCATTATTTTACTTAGAGAACGAGTTTTGACTGGTAAGATGCAGGCGAAGGTGATGGTTTGTTGTGCTGGAGATCTGCTGAGCGTAGAAATGCCAAAGCTGCAAGGCATGAGGAGGCAATTCTTAGGTAGCTGGTGAAAGTAATGCTGCTTTCAGCCCTGGGAAGTCCCAGCTCACATAATGTTATTTTATGCTAGACTGAAGATTGGGAAGATTTCTTTGTTCCATTAAATTCAGTAGCAGAATTGGTATTAGGAATGTAAGTTTTCATTTTGAGCTCTAAGAAAGCTGAGTTTTTAAAAGGGACAAAGGCATTTACACAAAGAATGGAATGTCATTAATGTTTTTCTTTCTTCAAAATTTTCTGAAAAATCCTGCAAATCTCATTTGTTAATTATAAAAGGACTATGCAGATGACAGTCAAATCCATTAGAGAGGGGGAGGGCAAAAAAATTCCTTAATTCTTTCTTAGCTTCAGGTGGTAACAGAATAAAAGTATGTACTAAGAAGAAAGATGGTATAATTAATTAAAAAATTAGATTAGGACAGTCCACACTTAAAATGTACAAAAGTGAGAGAAGTTATACTTAATCTGATTTAGTGTAGTTTTTTTTAAAAAAGCCACAGTTCTTGAAACAATTAGAAAAATATTGTGTATATTGAGATGCTGGAAGGACATAGTACTGAATTGACAAGAATTCTTTATAACAGCAAAAATCCTTGTAAAAATTACTTCTTAAAAGACAAATATGCTAACACACCTATTAAAGGTTAGCTTGCTACTGTTTTCAAGCATTAGTAAACTCTAAACAGAATGTTTATAGTAAAAGGAACCCTTTAATTTCTGCTCAACTCAAGTATGTGGACACTGTTTGGATATTTTATAGTGTGTTTTCTGGGAGGTGAAAAAGACATCAGAAAACTGAAGGCTCAGTATATGGTGGTGTGTTCAGTGTTTTGAATGATGAGTATCATTGTTGCCATAATTTGTACCTGTGCATGAACACATCAGTTGTTGAAAATAGAATGCAGCTGACCTTTGTAGAAATAAATTTTTTATGAAACTATATTTTTGAAGTTAAATATCAAAATAAAATATTTTTGTTCAGTTTCATTCATTGGATTTTTCTTAATGGTGTAAGAAGAAATGGCTTAAAACTGCAATAGTTTTATCCTTTACACTTTACACACAGCATGCAACTAACCAGACTTGCAAACTGCTGCTCACACCCTACAGCTGGAAGGGAAACAGCTACTTTGGTGGGTGTTTATTATAATTAAGCAACTGTAAGAAACTTTCTAAAACTTCTGTATTGGACAGACTGATTTTATTTTATTTTTTAATAAAATTGCCTTAATGTGATTTTATGTAATTACTTCCCCTATATCCTCCTTGAAGGTCTCCTAGCAGTACATGGTTATTGCACATGACGAGTGAAAACTATCCACACCAGCTACAAAACTGTGATTACCTGGACAGGATTCATATTGTCAAAGAGGATGTGATGAATACCTAAGATTTCTATGGGTTATTTTTATTCAAGTGGATTTCAAAGCGCTGTTCCAGTCAGTGAACTCTGCTAACTAATTTCAGGGATGAGCCTGGAAACCACTCTGATTCCTTATGTTGCTCAGGTAAATGAAGGTTTTTATAATGGACTTTTGATCTGACGCAGGCAAACTTAAAATGCTCTAGGAAAATCTGTAATGAGTCTAAAACTTCCTGATCACTTGAACTGCTTAGGTGATTTCGGATAGTTTGCTATGTGCATTGACAGGATGGTGTGTACAATCCTTACACCTCTGTTGCATCTTTGGGTTTCTGTCCCACAGTTCCTATTCCTGCTTCAATCTCCAAGTAAATCAGAAGCATTCCGAAGGGTCACAAAGGGAAGTGGCCTTAAACAGCAACAAGGGAGGTGTAGATTAGATATTAGGAAGAAATTTTTTAACTCAAAGGGCAGTGAGGCATTGGACAATACTGCCTAGGGAAGTGGTGGAGTCGCCCTCCCTGGAAGTGTTCCGAAGGTGTGTGGCTGTGGCACTTGGGGATATGGTTACGTGGTGAACAGTTGGGCTCAGTGATCTTAGAGGTCATTTCCAACCTCAACAGTTCTACGGTTCTAATCACGTGAGTAGTGCTAGTAATTCAAAGAGAATTTGGTAAGTTATTCCTCAGACACAAAAAACAACAATGATCAATTTATATGTTTTATGATGAGGTACAGTTTTGTTCTTTACTCTCCTAGAACTGAATTAATAAAGTGTGATTTCCCTCTGATGTAATGGGCAGCTGTGCTGTGGACAGTGTTTTCACATTTGTAGAAGTCTCTGGAAAAAGGAGATTGGTCATAGTGTCCTGCTCATAAAGAGCAGAGGAAAAAGGAAATGTTCTTCCCTCAGTGTCAGATGTCACCTGGATGACCAGGAACTGATGCTTGCCCTTACCTATCTCAGTGCTAAAAGCTCAGTTGTTTGGGATTTTGGTGTTTTACTTGGATGCAGATACTGTGGGAAGGCTGGGAGTTTGAAAACATTATGTGAAAATATTAAAGACATAAAATATGAAAATATGAAAATATGAAAATATGAAAATATTAAAGACAAGGGAAGTTTAGTTATATATTGATGTAGTAATTTATAATAGTTGTGGAAGTAAACATCCATGCAAGAAGAGTATCTGGATAATTTTCTTTATCAGCTAATAAAAAAACTTAAGGTGCAGCTGTAACAACCAAGGCTGATTTACAACAGAAATCAAACCTTTTTCCAGACTCTACTGGGAGGGTCACAGGCCTTGACAACAGATGGAAGATTGAACTAGTGTGAGTGTATGGAACGCTGTCCTGTTAGGCTGCTGATTTACTTGGAATTCGAACTATTTAGTTGCTATTGGGGTGCAAAAAGATCTACCTGAAGAGAGGTTTGTTGATTATATGAGTCAGGTAAGTTTATTTCAGAATAGTCCATCAGTTTGGCATTTTGTCTCCACAGGGAAAGTGCGTCTGTGGTATCAGGTAGTTCTAAATGCTGCTCCCTGTGCAAATTCTATATTAACACTTTGACTGTAAATCAACATCAAATTGCTCTTCAAACTTACTCAGAATTTCTGTAATAGCCAACCAGGTTTAAGATGAGGTTTTATTCAACCAAAACCACTTGGCTATTTAAAATCATAATCTAGTTTTGCTGGGGAACAGTGTTTCTTACTAATAGACATAGAACCTGAGATTATACAAAGGGCCTGGGAGACCGTTACAGTGGGTTTTTCCATTTCAGAGTAAATTAGCCTTTGGAGGCTGCACTCTGCCCTTTATTGGGATATTGACTATTCCCAACAACTGTAAACTTACCTTTGACAGTACAGTAAAAATACAGATCAAAACTAAAATAAAAACTTACATTTTCATAGCTGAAGAATTCTTCTTTCTAACCCAGTTACAGAGGATTAAACTTGTCAAAAGACTGGATGCCTTGCATAGCAAAAGGGAAAATTAAACACTTGGAGAACAAACTTGTTTTATTTATTTATTTAATATGTAATTACTGAACTGTGTTTTGAAGACTAAAGTCTCACAAAGATTTTGCATGAAGGAAACCAGTGCCAGGAGTATTTTCAGGGCAGATAGCTACTGCCTGGTAAAAATAATTTGCAGTGCAAGTTGTGGAACTGTAATCACAATATAAAAGTTCTTCTTGGCAAGGTTTTCTAAACCTTTTCAGAATGCTGTGGCCACACCCTTTTTTTAGTAATGCTTTATTTCTCAGGTGATTCAACCAATGTCAGTGGCTCTGGTTATGAAATCAGATACTGATAATGGGAGTGGGACATACATCAGAGCAGTTGTTTAGTGTGTCACAACTCAGATATTTTTACTTCACGAGTTCCCAACAGGTCATATAAAGGCCATAAGCAAGTGTTGCTGTCTTTGTCTTAGATGAGAAGTGGGTAGGAACCAGGTAAGAAATAGATCCCCTTCAGAACAGAGATGGGACTGGTGTCAACTGAAGACAGAACACAGAGTTTCATGTCTTAGTCTGGAACCATAACGGTACTTCTTTCAACAGTCCATGACCAGTCAGTGGATTTGGTTACAGAGATTATTATTGCAGCTTTTGCCATTTTGCAATAACTCTTGTAACAGAACAGCAGGGCACTGGTTCATGTTCCAGAGTTCTGTGGCACCCCTGCAGCAAGTCATCACTGATGGAGCATGGAGGGAAACAGAGGGCAGCACAGCAATAACTGCAAGAGGAGGAGGTCGGTTTGGGGCAGATGTGAAGCCACGTGTTTTATTTCCTTTCCAACACTCCACAGAGACCTCTGAAATGTGAGTTACCTTGGGGCAGACTCTGCAGGGGCCTGTTTCAGCCCCATAGCACTCCTTGGTATTACCCCTCTGCATGTACATTGCTCGTTGGGAACCTGGTTTGCAAAAATGATTCCTTTATAATTTTGGTGAAAATCAGGAGTGACTTCATGGCTGTCAGTTACATCACACTTATTTCAAAATAATTAAAAGTGGAAATAGAATTAGACCTACTTGTCTTTAGCAATGTCTAATACAGGGGATGCACCCATAAAAGTCATGAGTCATCAACAGAAAGGAAATTGTGCTCTTTATTGTAGCTTTTGCAAACATGCCAAGGTGTGCATTAGGAAGGAAATCACCATCCCTTTGCAGAACAGTTGGACAATGCTCATCTGCTGAGGGTGGAGTGGGAATAATGGTGACAGTGAATCAGGAAAGCAGGGCAGCATTCATATCTAAATTTTACTCTCTGCTTAGACTGCCTTCAGACCTGAGAAATGCAAGTACGTTTAATTGAATATTCTCGGGTTTACCCTTGAATTGGCTTGTTTAAAACAACCTTTTTATTTTTTTCTTTTTCCTTTTCTTACTTATAAGCAAAATACCACTGGTTTTGAAGATGTTTTAATTGAAATAAGTTTAACTCTTGCATTTTATGTTTTGCATACTAATGAAAATTTTGTGCTTGATAAGATTTAGAAATGCTGAACAATTGCAAGCTGCATTATATAATTTATTGTCTTAAATCTCAGGAATTACAAATTAGTAATTACTAAAAAAGTATTCAGTCTCCCCGGATAACACTTTTAGTTCATGTGGTTGAACAGCTTCCACTTTGTTATTTAATTATAAATGTAGGTCAACTAATTCTTCATTCTCCGTGTGCATAAGTGAGTAGAAATTTTATGGACACACATAAAATAGGCTAAAAGTTTCAGGAGTCTGGGCTACAAAGCATGGGGAGCTACTTCATTACGGCTTTTCCATTGGCTGTTTTATGTCGGCAGTGCGACTGTTGCAAGAGACCTACCACCTGAATTTCATTTGAACTTGCATTTAAGTGATGTAATTGTTATTATTTATTATTATACCAATCTAGTACATATGGGCTGTGCTCCCAGAACAGGAGATTGTCAAACACAGTACAAATGCGTACCAGATAGTGGCTGATCTAAAGCGCTACTTTAGTCCCTCTACTTCCTTCCATATTCACATCGCTATTTTTTTCCTGATCAGTAGGACTTTTGAATATATTTCCATACTACTTCTCTCGTCCGAAACACACATTCCTGTTGCCACCTGTACAGTATTTGTCATACTTTCTCCGGGTTTTTGACCTAATGGAACCCATTCCTGGTCGCTTGTTGTTGATGTCGTTTGAGTTTCTTAGCGTGGGGCCGGTGCCCTTGACCTATTTTCGGTGGGTCTGCCTCCAGAACTGTTCCAACACCAGCGCGTCTTCCCGGGCGGACGCGATGGGTGGCAGAGCGGCCAAGGAGTTCAGGAGGGATCGGGAGCGGAAAGGGAGGACAGGACGCCCATCCGAGGAGCGGGCGGGAAGGGCGGAGAGCCGGGCGGGGCTGCCGAGCACTCACAGGGACACACACACACAATCCTCCCTCCCTCTCTCCGTGCCGGCGCCCGCCCTGCCAGCCGCCGGGAGCCGCGGAGCCCCCGGTCCCGCCCGCCCTGCGCCGCCCTGCCGGGTCGGGAGCCGAGCAGGAGCAGCGGGGCGCCAGGTGAGTGCTGTCCCTCGGGGCTGGCCAGGTGGGCGCTGTCCGGGGCAGCCGTGACGGAGCTGACCCCGCGGGGACCCCCACGGAGCGGGGGCGGTGCGGGAAAAGGGGCTCCCGGCAGCTCCTGCTGAGGGGAAGGGCACACGGTCCACCTGCATCTCCTCACGCCCCCCAGTCCATCCATCTCCTCATACCCTCGCCCCGCTCCGGCCGTGCCCGGGCAGCGGGAGGCATGGGGGGAGCGTACCCCGCATCCCCGGGGGCGGCCGCAGCTCCACTCGCTCCCTGTCGGGGCTCAGTAGCCCCTGTGCATTGATTTGTTTGTGTTTCTGAAGAGCTTTTTAAGTTTGTGTAGCGGCAGATGTCACCCCGGGGTCGGTTTAGGGGGACGGGCCGGGCGCTGCCGCCTCCCCCAGTACCCACCGCGCACCCGCCGTGCCACGGCGCTGGTGGGCCTGGAGCACCTGGGGAAGGTTTCGAGCCTAAAGGAAAGTGGAAAAAAACCATCCCGGAGCGTAATGACTTACACCTGTGGAGCGAGGCACGGCAGCCCGTGAGGGGCTGTAATGAGGGCCAGCGCTAATTAGCGTAGCACGGACCAGCGCCCCGGTGTCCGCCGTCCGTGCAGGTTCGGTCGGGGCCGCGGGTGTCACCGCTCATCCCTGTGCTGTCCTTGGCACAAATCCGTGATTTGCTGAGGAACCATTTGCATTAATGCAGGACATCCAACTTCGGTAATGAATGTCTTTATTTTCTTTATAATTCTTATATCTTGTGAATGTATGAATCTTAACATATAGCTTTTTCATGTTTGTGTACACTTATTAATATAATTTCTGATTAAATGTTATCCTTCAATGCGTTTTTACTGGGAAAGGGCAGAGAAAGTTCCTTTATCCTAATAGACTTGACACAGTATTAATTTAGTTGGATACTTAGTTCTGTAGCACATACAGAGGTCTGTGAAGTGCAAGAAGTTAGGAGAGGGATGCTGTCTCTGTAGAGAATTTGAGTTCAGAAGAAGCCATGGGATTTGGAAACGAATGGAGGTAAAACACTTATTGCAGAATAATTGGGTTTGCATAATACAGGTAGCTGAGTGTGAGAAATGGAGCTGACCCTGTGCAGATGAAGTCAGGGAACGTACAAGAGCAGCTTTGGCTTGTCATTTAAGTGGATTTAGTCCTTCTGTTTAAAAATTCTTTGTGAGATGATACCTGTTTTCAGTAAATATTTATTACCCAGTGTCAGTAAACAAAATACCCTCCTGTTTTGATCAGAAATCCCATACAGTTGCCCATTAGGGTCGTGGGTTTGGGTTTGCAGCGTGACAGGGCCTGGTGTTGCGTGAAGGGTCTGTAACCCTCGGTCTCGTTCCCTGCACAGTCTCCCAGAGCTCTGCTCTGTTCTCAATAGCTGCTTCTTCTCGGCACCGCTTTTGTGCGGACAGTTGTTCTGGCGTCGTTCCAAGCTGTGGGAGTCACATGTGAGCATGATTTGGAGGTGTATTCTCTGGAGTCACTTCCAGCAAGTGGCCACTGAGACCACACGGCCTGAAACAGAACTGTTTTGTTTTGCTGCTCATGCACTGAGGTGGGTGATAGCTGCTTCTCCAGAGCTCACATGTAGTTTCTTCATATTAACTCAGGGCTTAATTTTTCTCGTGTTAAATCTCTTGCTTTAAGTGTTAAAGAAAATGAACCTGACCTCTTAAATTTTGTTTATGCTAGAGTTTTTTTTGGGTGTTTTTAGTCTTTTAGGTTTTTGAACAGTCTCTTTTGATGAAACATATTTGCTGAGTATTTTTGAGGAAGCATCTGTTTACTTCTACAAATGCTGTAATGAGCAAATTAGAATCCCTTTGGAACATTTGTGTACATGTATTGTATTGCAGGCACCTTACGCTCAGCGCATAAGTGTGAGTTGCATTTGGAGAAGTAATTAGCTAAGAGTTGCTGTTTTCTTTGTGTGTAATATGTAGGGAAATTTTATGTTTATGGAAGACTAAAAGACCTGGGGTTCTAAACCACACATTGGTTTATTTTGTTTGTCTTAATTAGTTTCTATGTAAACCCATCAGGTTTTTTACCAAGTTATGCCTCTCAATTTGTGAGGGTGTTGTGGATTTCAGTTGTCCAGGTCATATGAAATCTGGAGTTAACAAATTACTGCAGTCTTGCCCAAGTCTTTAGGAGGATGTAGAATTACAGTAGGTAAATAATTGGAAAATAAAAGACTTAGTAAATATGCTGCAGTAACCTGTGATTAACACACACCTCGTGCTGTGCTTTTGCCAAAGCAGCTGTACTGAAATAAATGGTTATATAGCAGGTGACTGGGGGTGTCCACCCCCAAATGTAACAGGATGTGCAAACAAGCCATAAGTGTTCTCCCATGCAGTGCCTGCCAGGCTGGACGTGCAGTGACTGTCAGGTACTGAGATGCGGGCAATGATTAACTTGCAAGGGTTCCAGGACTTCACCGGGCAGCGCATTAGGCTGTTAATACCTAAACACAAGGGCACATGTACCTGTAGATTTATTTTCTCCCTAATCACGTGCTGATGAGTAGCCTGAGGATTTCAGATCTGAGAAGGTATTTGAGGTAATGTATCATACAGACCACTGCTGAGGGCAGTGCTTGAGGGCATGGCCAGTAGTGAAATCCATCAATTCCCTTCAAAACATTGTTTAAACTGGACAAGAAGCAGAAGCTTTATGTTCTTGACAATAAAAGAGAAGTTTTTTTTCTTTTCATATGAAGTCATTAGATATACAATCAGAAATGTAACTGGAAAGGTGTCCTATACTGTTATTTTTAATTTTCCCCTTTCTGTATAATTACTCTCACAGTCCTGTAGTTCCCCTCAGAACTCTGCAGGTGGAATCAAAGGTGGTACAACTTGTATTCAAAATGTTTTACTGGCTTTTATACCACTGAAGCTTGCATAAACCTGGAAAATTGGCAGAAATTATCTGGAGTTGTGTGGTTTCTGTAGAACAAGAACAGCTACTCTGCTGGTATCCTCTCTTAGATGTTTTAGTTGTCAAATAGACATTTCATTAGTTTATTTTTAAACATTTCACCAATTTTCCCAACTGAATTTTCAGGATTATAACTAGGACTATGTCCATTACACTGTACTGTATCAGAAATCCTACTGATTTTATTTTAGGTACAACAGTATGTCTGACTAGTGTTCCCACAGAAGGTTTTGTCTGGACCATCACCTCTTTCCTGAAGACAACAATGAGCTATTTGGACAGTGTGTATTTTGGGGGTGACTAGTTCTGCTTATGTATGACCCTGACTGGTGCATCCACAGAGGAGGTGGCTGGGAGAGGTCACAGACATGCAGGAATGGCAGCACCACCACACTCATATTGACACATGCTATGATGAGGGTATCACAAACCTGGTGTCCCCCTGTAGACAGTGAAGTTTTTCTGAGTATGATCCCTAAAATCTTTGCCTGAAGAAATGGGTGCTGTCAAAATTAGCATTTGTTGATACTCCACAGATAAGTAATTAATGTCCTAGAAAAAACTCTCTCAAGTGAGTTGATTGCTGTGTGGAGAGATGATCTTGCAGACTTTCCCATGTGGGTTTGGATTCTGACTGTGCTTAGCAATTGCAGGTGAAAAACTGCAAAGACTGAAAAGATGGTAAGTTTAGGGCAAGACATCTTTTTATTTGCCATGTAATGTATTAAATAACCAAGAAAAGAAATGCAAAATCAACCTGAAAAACCTCAAACTATGCAGCAGTCCTGAATGAGCTAGTCATAATTATTAAGACAGTAGGCTGAAAGGATCATCACTTGAATGTTAAGGAGGAAATGTGACACCCTTCCAGGCAGACAAAATCTTGAACCTGCTGCTGTTCCCTGGCAGTGATGATTCTGATAAAGGAGGAAATGGGTTGTGTTTGTCTCAGCTGGGTGGTATTTCTCTTTGGTTTCATTTGTTCTTAATGCATTCTTTTTGGAGGATAAAATTCTTTATTATGAGGGAGGCAGGCATATGTTGAAAGGAAGAGAAGAATATGAAGAAGTGGGGCAGTGTTTGCATTAATTTTACACTGTGCATGCATGCTGGGTCTCATTTTTCTTTTCTTTTCTTTTTTTTTTTTTTTTTTTTTTTTTTCCTGAGCCTGGCATTACACTAAAAAAGACTTAATTTCAGTGCTAGTTTCAGAAAATGCATCTTTCTTGTGTAGTAAATTGTCCCTTAAATTTGCTTACCTTTGTATAGCCCTCCTAATATTGTTTACAGATATAACACAAGTATTTCTGGAAATAGTTTTCCTCTACATAAAATCTAGATTTAAAAAAATTATAGAAAAAGTCTTTGTGCTTATTGTTACAACTTTAGAATAACAACTTAGTGTCTGCTTTCAAGTTCAGAAGTTTGAGGAGGATAGAGTTAAATGAATCTCAAATTGCTGAATGTATGAGTCACTAAATTGGGAACATAAATACTCATATTCTTTGGAAAGAACCTCTCAACATTGTTTTCCTGCACAGTGTCAACTGCAAAACACAATGCAGTATGTTTAGCTTAAAAGTAGTTGTATTTGCATTTGAAATCATAGTTTATGATAAAAGTCAGATAACTTTTTGCCCCTTTTTGCTTGTCAAACTGGTTAAAGGCTAGCACTAGGTCTCCAGTAGAAGCTACATTATTATGCTGTTGTGTTTTCTTTGCTTGCTTTGTGGAAAAGAAAGAAAAACTTGGAGGGGGGGAAAAGGGTAGAGAAAGAGCCAGTGTTGGAGGACTCTCCTTGCACACTGATACAGATGATAGGTTGTTTTGTTTACTGGCTGGTGCTGAAGCCAGATACTTGAAATAGGAACATCTGGATCTTTTAGTCCACAGGGAAACAGATTTGTGTCAGAATGACATATGTAATTTCAACATCAGTGACAAGAAAAGCCTTCATATCTGTTAATGTTGAATAGAATGTAGTACTTAGTGTTCTCTGTATTCTCTTTAAAATGTTCTGTTCAAGTCTTTGCAAGTGTTTCATAATGGTAGATTTTTTCCTAATCAGGTAAGAGAGGTTTGCATGTTGTTAAGACACAAAGTACTTGCTATGAAAATCAACTACCATCCCTAAAAGTGACAAAGAAGCTCCATAACATTCCATATTGGGCCCTACACTGCTCCACTTTGAGGTGCAACCACTAAAAGACAGAAAGCTTCTGATAACTTTGCAGCTTGGACAGTGTGGATGAGTCCTTGTCTTCTATTTACTGCACTGATGTACAGGATTATATAATGTTCTGATGGTCAGGATAGGCAAAATCAGCACTCTCAGTTCTTACTTGTTCTTTCCTGAGCAATAACCTACTTAGGGAAGTCTGTGTTTGTATTTTGGGAGTAGAATGTGTGCATGTACTTGCTTATGGTGTCCCTCTTGTTGGTGTCTGACCATGCACATGTATTGAACTGGCTCTGAAAGATACCCGAGTTGTAACCATGCCCTCTTCAGTGCTGGTGAGCTTCTCCATGTGCTGTCATTGACGGTTATGTGGCATGAATTGTGACAGAGTTGGTTGTCTTCTATTTCTTTTGGTATTTTTTAGGGAAAAGAGCTGAGTCTCAGTAAACTAAAGGACTGGTTCTGTGGAAAATGGTGTCTCCTAGTAGGCTGTATTTCTGCAGCATGTAACAGTTCAATGTGAGTGCTCTGGCTTCAGCCTGGAATGAACTAATTTATTTGTTTGTTTGTTTAACTGTTGTCTTTTATATTTTAATATATGTTGTGCTGAGAATAAATACAACATTCATGCTATTTAGAAAAGAAACATTGTCTTTTATACATGGCTGGATAGACTGTCTCATTGTCTACAGTGTGTGTGAGGGAGCCAAACTTGACACTCCCTGTGAGGCAGGATCATTATTTTAAATCTCCTTCTCTGTCATCTCTAAAAGCTCTGACAGACTCACCAAAATGTGCAGCGCCTCTGAGCTACTTCCTACAGATGTCTTTGTATACACTTGTGTGAGGTACCTATATAAAACTTAACTGCACTTGTGAAGAGGAGAGAAGGTGACTATTTTATTGAGATGCCTTAAGAACAGGAGTAAAAGCTCTCAAAAATATGTACTTGAAAAGGTCCTCCAAACCCTCATTCTTTTCAGTGCATTTTTAGAGAGAGTATGTTGTGCCATGTGTTCACAGGGGTCAAAACTTGGTGTGTGTGAAACAAAGTTTATGGCAAGCGGGGCTCGGATTGAAGTGTTTATGCAGTGTGGAATTCTCGGCACTGGCAGCTGCATTTAGTTGCAGTCAGGGGAAATGTTCCTGAAGAGCTCCTTGAGTTCTCTAGGATTTCAAGAGTGTGCAGTAGTGGCACAAAGATTTTTCTGAGGTTTTAAGATATGGCAGTTGCAAAACAATTTGAAGAAAATATTGCTTTTAGAATTTGTTGTTACGCAGTTTAAAGTTCACATCTGCCCTTCCACAGGCTGTTTGCCCAAGGTGGGAGCAGGCTGGGAGCTTAGTGCTTTCACAGTGGGAGATACTATGTGCTTGCTGACTTTGGGTGGGGAAATGTGACTTTTCAGAAAGTAATTAATGAGTAAATATGTTTATTCACTAGAAATGACAGACTTTTTGCAGCTAGTAAGGAAATGGAGGATTGGCCTTTTAAAGATGTTCCAACACATGGTTGCTAACTGGGAATCTGTGTTCAGGTTTTGTGAGCACACACACGTTTGAGAGAATGATGGTGTGTAACAAATTTTTGTCTTTGTAGTAGGTGCACATGAGTGATGCTACTGCCTTCTTTTTCATTAAAAGGCATAGTGGTTTCTGCATTGAGGAGTCTCAGGGTTCAGTAAAGCACTTCTCCACAGTTCTCTTATCAACTAAGTATAACAAGATATTATTTCAACAGTGAAGCATTTTAGTGAAGGTGAGGAGCTGTGGGAGCATGTTTCATCGGAAGATATTAGCTATTTTTACTTTAACTGTAGTGAACAGCTGTTGAATGATACATTATTTTTTAACAACAGCTACTGTGTCTCGAGATACAAATAGGGAGTGGAGGGAAAGGCAAAAAATATTTTTAGCCCGAGGATTAAAGTGTATCTACTTCGTAACACAAAGAGAGGGTGAAAAAAAGGAGGAGAAAATGGGCTTTCTGTAGGGAATCAGTTTTAACAAGATTGACTAACACCTACCCCATTCTGTTAGATACAAGTCACAGGCTGGTCTGAGCCTGTGGGATGTTGTGACTTCAGTACTTTTCTGGAACCTTATATTTTCGGTTCAAGTGATCCTGCAATGCTCTTCTGTGCAGGTTTGCAGAGGCTCGAGTGCTGTGCTATACTGGATTCTTTCCCCCCTGCTTTATTTTCATCCATTTAAGGGCATTTGTAGAACTCCCAGAATTAAATACCAATGAATAAAATACACTTAAATATAACATATTTAACAGTTGTTGAGTTTAGTGGCTTACCTTTGCTAGGCTTTTCTCTCCATTGTGTGGCGTGCGAATCTACTCTAAGGCAGATGGACTGATAATGCTTCAGATAATCGAAGTTAATGTTTTTAATAGAAGCATAAAAATGTGTTTCTTTGTGGAGATAAGGTCAGAGAATTTTGGGGTGCCTGCTTCCTTCTGGGGACCCTGGTGTTAAATAAGCTGTACCTTCCCATAGGAGACAAGTATGCTGAATTTGAGATGTCTCCTCAAAACCAGCAAGGATGTTTCCTCAAGGCTGCTTCCTTAGTAAGATACTGGCAGTATTTTCAAGCATAGCTGCTATAAATAAAGTCTTTGGCATTGTTTTCCTATGTTTTTGTTCTGGAATTGCCTTTTGCCTCCTTCCTGCAGTTACAGCAGAGCATGATCTCTAGGACAACACCTAATCCACGAGCCTGTCCCTTATCTAGAACAGACAAGATTCAGTGTGCAGAGGCTGAGGAACATCTGAAGCAGAGTCTCTTAAATTAATATTCATTGACTTGTCTTGGCATCTGGCTTCAGATTACCAAGAGGGTAGTTGATAGATTTATTTTCCTCTCTCAGGTTTCATCATGTATCTTGCCTATGCTGTAAAGTTCAAGTCCAAACAAGAGCTGGATGGTGATACAGAAAGAGGCACCTGTGAACAGTGTAATTTTTTTTTTCCTGAACATAGTTCCTTTGCTTCTTGAATTGCATTTCATTTTCTAAGAAGTTATTATTACTGGAGGATGATTTCTGAGGATACTGGTAGTATTCTGATTGTGTAAAATAGATATATTTTCTAAAATACATACAAAATTTTCCTTTGTTAGTTTTAGCTTTAATTTTAAACATAAACAATGTTTTTCAGAGTATAAGCCTTATATTGCCTTTTCTTTCCACCACAGAACAATTTAATTTTATTTCAGACCTACTGAAGCACTTTGTGTTCACTAGAAAACGTCTGTAAAACATTCTTAATGCTTAAAAAATATATCCCCCTTGTACAACTCGAAATAGAGAAGTTTTTATTTTAAACATTATTTATTCCTAAGAAAGGTTCTGAAGAGCAGTCTGTGACACATGATTCAGGAGAGAATCTACAGGCTGAGAATTTTTCATTGCAATTGCTTTCAAGTAAGGGAAATAGTGGTAGTACTTTGTATTCATGGCTTTGGAGAGCGTTGACAGATCCCAATTTTCCTTTTGTCATTGAGAAACTAAAAAACTTCTGATATTTTGACAAGACCATAAAACTTGTCCATGATGAGGGGATCAGCTGTTTAATTACCTGTTGCTCTGGGTAGAGAGTGAAGTGGGACCTGTGCAGACCTGTTGGCAGGAACGGGATGACAAGAGTATCCCTGCAGCTTGTCTGACTCACTGCTCTCCAGCCTCTAGAGAGGGAGTGAGGATTGCTGCTGGATGGCAACCCTGCATGGACACTTGGCCTCAGAGCTTTGACAGGGTCCTCTATCTCCAAAGCCAGCAAGGGAGGAGGAGAGTGATGTGAAAGGAACTGGCTGATACAGACAAAAGCCACTCAAGGTGCCAGGAGTTCATGCTACAGCAGACAGGAATTCCATGGTGGGTGTCGCTGGAGCATTGTGCGTTTATTGGTGTGGGAGGGAGATTAGAGGGATGATTTGTACCACATGTGCCCATCCTGAGGGAGTGGGGCACAGGGTGGGCACGGTGGTGTTTGCCACCCTGTGTGTTGGTGGCAGCTGAGGGGAAGGACCCTTGCCCAGCGCTGCCTGTCCCACCTCTCCCCACATGTGCAAGGGAGGAGTGTGTTTGGTTGGTTTGTGGGGGACTTGGCAGATCTCTGGTGTCACTGGAAATGGAGCAAGGGAGGCTACAAGAGCCAGTGTGTCTTGAAGGAATAGGACTCCTGGTATCCAAAAGTCCAGCTGCCTAATCCAGCAGATAGGTAGCTTCCTGGAGGCATGGAGGATGAGATCTTGCTATCAGAACAAATAAGTGCTGGCCTCTTGATGCCCTCCTTTGGTGTTGCGGAACACGCAAGAAGCTGATCTGTTAGAGATGCTGCGGTGGAGGAGGAGTACAGTGTGTTACCGACATTTTCAGGTACTAGGCTGGGAATGTGAGGAAGCTGGCAAGTTGGGTAAGATGTATTCCTCCTTGTATTGCTTTACCTGGCTTTGTTTTGCACAACATCTGAGAACATTAATTGTGTTAATACCATATTTCATTTATTGTCTGTTAGATCCACATGCACTTTTATCATCAGTTGTTCACAGGAAATTTCATAGCAGTAACTTCTTTCAGTTCTGTCCTCAGTTTTTGCTCTAGTTTGAGTGTGGAAGTCTCAATGCAAAGGGATGTGTGGAGTGTTGGCTTAGATGTTTGTCAGGGTGGGGAGGGGAGTACCAAAACCAGGTTGTGTGGTTTTTATGGTTGGTGTTTTTTTTTGTTTGGTTGTTGTTGTTGTTTTTTTTTTTAATGTCGTACATGAACAGCTGTACTGTTGTAGTACTGGCTCACAAGGGAACAGGGCAAGTTGTACCTTTTTTTTTTTTTTTTTTTTTCTCCTCTGGAATAGCAACCCTGTTGTTTTGTAATTTGAGTCTTTCAGCTTCCAACTTTGAGAATTAATGGTCTGCTTTTAACCTTCCCACTGAACCTTTGATCTTACTGGTATGGGTGATTGTAAGAGGAGGCAAAACTCTTGCTGCCATAAGCTGCATGATCATTGAAGCATCTGGGCTTTCCCTGTGTTAGGAAATCGCTTCCTGAGAAAGGGGAACTTTGCAGAAGATGTTGAGGTACAGGCTCTTGCACTGTTGCTTCAAAATGTGCTTAAGAGCAACTCCCCTCTTCCTGTGCTATTATAGACCAGAGAGGCAGGTAATGATTTCATTTTCTACACCTGCTGCTGCTTCTAGAATTACCAGG
>VXAU01000298.1:0-26280 GCA_013399695.1 Formicarius rufipectus | reverse complement strand
TTTTTTTTTTTTTGTGGGGGTTTTTTTTTTTTTTTTTTTTTTTTTTTTTTTTTTTTTTTTTTTTTTTTTTTTTTTTTTTTTTTTTTTTTTTTTTTTTTTTGTTTTGTTTTTCGAAATGGTCGACTTGAAACTCAGGAGTGCCTGAGGCCAGGCACTGATGCAAAAAGAAGTGAGGTGCCTGAGTATCTGTTCCCACTCTCACAGAGGTGAGCTTTTCTCCTTCTCCCATTCAGAGTAGATTTTTGGATCTTTAAAACTGGCTTTCACGAAAAAAATTTGATCAGAAATAAATTTTTATTCCTTTCTATTATGAGGGGATGTTAAAAATGCAAGATTAAGAACCTGTTCTTGTAGGTCCATTCTGTTTGTTCTGAAGTGGCAGTGCTGCCTGCTCTGGTCACAGCAAAGACCAGGACAAATAAGAGGGTAAGGACCAAATTTTGGTTGTTGATTTTGGGATTTCTGTCCAACAGACATGCTTGCCAGTGATGTTTGTCTACTCTTGCATGGGCAGAATTTTGAAACCATGATGGGCATTCTCTTCAGAGCACTTATTTTATGAAAGTTGGCCTTATCTGCATTCCACTGATGAGACACGTGCCTTGTGCTCAACCTTTCACACTGTCCCTGCTGTTTGTCAAGGGAGATTTTGACACAGGCCAGACCAGCTTTTTAATGGTTTTTTGTACCTTCTTGAAAAATCAAGGGATGATTATCTTGACAAACACAAGTTTGTTATGTTATGTTATTTTGTTATGTTCTAGCAGGTATTAATTAATACAGAGTTGAACCTGTTTTCTATTAATCAATTAGGTCTTTGTGCTGACCGTAATAGAAAACAGGTGTCAATTCAAGTCAAATAAGATGACTTTGATGGCTAAAAATATTGTCCCATCTCCCTCCTTTCCTTTAAAATGAAAGAGGAAAAAAAAAAAAAAAGCTGTAGAGCTAAGAAGTTTCATGTTAACATTGTGATCCCATTACCAGAAAATAATAGTGTTTCATAGTGGGATTAATTTGCTTTCTATAGAGTCTGTGTTTGTTCTTGCCATGCAAGTCATTTACTGGAAACATCTTTGACCGTATAGACCTTCTGGAAGTGTAACTTGGGAATGGCTATTGCCAGCATTGGAATATCTGCTGTTTTTGAGAATGACTTCAACCATGAATGAATTGTTATTTTCTGCAAATCTGCAAAGTTATTAAAATATGCTGAAAAGCTTCTGTAAATCTTTACATATCAGAAATTGAAGTTTTCTCCCCCATGTTGTGTGGATCATTCCATGGCAACACTGGCTCTGACTGCTGGTCTGAATTAACAGAACTGACACGATGCACAGCCCTGGATTCAGGCTTGCTTACATCAACTCTCCTGGCCTGTGTTCAGAGAAGTAAACAAAAGACAATCAGTGTTGAGTTTGGCACAACTAGCAAGTCCATAAAACTGCCAAATCCTTCTCAGGGTATTCATCCAATTAATCCCATTGATGTAGGCCATTTACTTAAGTGAGTAAAATATACTGTATTTGGTTTTAAAAGTTATTGTCCTAAAGTTTTGGTTTTCTAGTTAATTAGTAACCACAATCTTCATTCATATAGCACTTTTCTTATTTTTTGATGTTCTTTTCTTGTAGAAAAAAGATGAATTCTGAAAGCTCAGCACTTACCATGAGTAGCCCTGCTGTAATAAACCAATGTGCCACAAGAGGAATGGAACAAGAAAAACTTTGGTAAGCTTTACTTCTAATTTTCAAAGAGGTTGGTAGACAGCAATACTGGGAGATGTAGTTTTGAAAATTAAGTAATCACCTGTTTTAACTGGTGCATTAATTCTTCAGTATTTAACATAGAAGGAAAAAGGGAGATGCTTTTTCAGTTTGGCTTTGAGTTTTCAGCCGATGAGGTGGTGTATGGAGGGTGTCATGGGGGATGGGCAATGGAAAAACTCCTGTTCACTTGAGCAGTGCACCAGTTGCACTCATGGAATCTTTCACATATGGCAAATGTCTTAATCTCCCCAAGCTGTTGCTGTGTAGTGCTGGTACCAGCACCCTCCAGTGATTTGTGCTGAGATTTGTGCCCTGGAAGACATTAAAAAGCCAAGAGTTTTTACTTAGGATATAAAAAAACACCCCCTTACTCTGTACTGGAGGTAAAACCCAATTACACCATTGAATGATAGATGTGGACAGATGCTTACACTTTGTGCCAATTGCCACTGACCACACAGTTTTTAGCTCCTGGGTTGGTGTTTTCATGATCAGAACGGGGTGTTGAGAAGGCTTTGAGATTATTTCAGTTGGGTAAATGAGAGCCTTTTATTGGTTGCCTACTGATTTTTACTTGTTGTTGCTCATGAGGGTTTTTAACACATATACCATGTAGAAAACAACCAAAACGTGTGGATGTATGCTTGATAAATATTTTCAATCAGTAAGAAATATGTGAAATAAACATTTTATATTTGAATCTCTCTGTGTAGTATGTGACAGTTCATGGAGTGCCAATCAGGGGCCATAGAAACTTGGACTGACTTGTCTTGGCACTGAAGAGTTTATTAATGAAAGATAAGTTGTTTAAGGATATATTGAAACTTAACTCTTCTGCAGGCAGAGAGTAATATATGCTGTTACAAGTTTTGTGATATGCTTTTATATTCAAGTACTAGGTATTAAGTTATAGCAGTGGTATAAAAGTTACTTTGTGTAAGTTGTGGGGCTTGTCCTGATTTACAAGAAGGTAAAAATCTGGTGTGCTTTGTACTTCCACAGATGTCTTTACACCTGTATATCAAAAATACCACTTTCACTTTTGATAACTTCCTACTTTGTAACCCCAAAACTTTTTTTGTTGAAAAGAGCATCATGTTTGCAATCAGTGGCATTTCAGGTGGGTTTTTGAATTGAGCAGCTCAGTAGCAGAGTGGTGCACAGGTGGTGTCAGCAATGCAAGATGGGACTGACCTCAGTTCTTTACTATGTGTGACTCAGATGTTACTTGGTGGGGGCAGTAAATACAGTGGTAAAAATTTCAAATGTTTGTGGTATATATTTGAAGACTTCTAAAATGCTGTTTTTTATTTGGTGTTCTGGGGTTCTGTGGATACTGGAGCTGAATGGGCATTAGTTTTCTTAGCCTAATAAAGTGCAATGTTGCATTGCCTTACTGCATCATGCATTTATTTCTCTTTATTCATTGTCTGATTCTTGAAACATTCAGATAGTTCTCAGTTTATTTTCATGAAAATATGACTATTAGTAAGGATTGGTTTTAGTCATAGCAAGATTATGAATGTATACTATTAAAAGTAACAGTGTAAAATATTCAGCCAAGTCAAAGGCCTGCACAGAGAAAATCCCTGAGCAAGACCTTAACAAGCAGTTAAAGATCACTTATGAGGCATGTAAAAGGCTTTGATGTTGCATAAGGCTCCCTAGAAACAGAGGGGAGAGTAAATAATTGACGGATTCCCAGTTACCTTGTATAGCCATTTACCAAGGCTGCCATTCTGGTTCATCAGTGGTTTGTATCTGCATAGTTTGATGCCTCTACCAGATTAAAAAAATAACTGAATTCTCAAACTTGCAATGCTTCACTTGCTTCTGTTGCTTTTTCCCCCCCAACACACATAATCAAGATTATAGCAGCAAAAAAGTGCTGGTAGCAGCATGGGTGTGATAGCTGGAGGGCAGCACAACAGAGCTCGTGTGTGAACCAAATTCAGCTGTTCTTGATAAGCAGGAATACTGAGGAGCTGAGCTCATACTATGGATGTGATGACCATTCCCTGTCTGAGCTCTACGGCATAGTGGGGAACAAATCAAGGCTTGAGAGCCTGGAAATTCCAGAAGCTCCTGATTTGGCCCATTCTCACTTTCTTAATATTGAAAATTGCAAGAAGGAACTGAAGATAAGGGAGGAAGTGGGAACTGTGTCAATTCATCTATGTGTACTCTGAAAGTAGCTGGCTGGCATACTGTTTTTCCACACAAATGTGCAGGAGAACTGGAAATTTTCCAGGTTTTGTTATTGTGTGTGGATTTATAACATGCTTTCTCTAGGCTGGATGAAATCTTGCTAGTCACTCCATCATGTTACTTAGGATTAAATACTTCCTAACTTAATCCTTTTGAAACTAATAATTGAAATTTGTGGTTCTGGATGTCTTTCATGACAGAATTTATGATGCCTTTGCTTTTCATTTCTTCTCCAAATACTCTGCCATGTTGCTTACCAAGTTCTCTTATTTCTATGACAAAGTTGCCATCACTTTTGGACAATATTTCTCTGAAAATTGTCCATATCATGAATGAGTAAGTCTATAGATCTTAGAACTAACCAAACAAGCATTGCTGTATATGGTCTCCAGTGCCTTCTGAGTTTACATTTATGACTTGGCTTAAACTGAGTTTGAGGACAGAAACTTCTTTAAATCTTTTTTGTTTGTTTTTGTCTTATGCTGTAACAGAGAGTGGCTTTTGTTTCAGCTTTCCTTTCCAGTCTGAGATGGAAGTATTTTTTTTTTTTTAATCTGTAAAAGCATATGGGTATTGGTACTAATCTTGACTGAGAGCAGTGGTGTGCTAATCACATTAAATATTTTACTTGCAATCTCTCCCATTTTGGAAGAGTTATCTGTTTCACTGGGGGTCTGAATTACAGTCAGGTTTTTGCACTATGCTTTAACAGACAAATAACTTGCTTTTTGATAAATCTACTCTTGAGAAATCAACAACTTGTAACTTATTTTTGGTGACTTTCTGGGGAAAGGAACTTATTGAAAATCCAACCTGTATAATAAGAAGGAAATCAAGCTTAGATATTACAGAAACTAATTGTAAAACCAGCTCCATAATTGCATACATTGAAAGAGAAAAGTGTATTTTTATGGTGTGCATGTGTCTGGGGTGCCCACATATGGATTATGTTTAAATCTGTTCATTATTGTTTTATCCAAGCTGTAAAAAATTTGGAAACTGTTTAGGAAAAGTAGTTATTCTGGGGTATTGTGCAACCTGTATTTGAAGCTGCTGCTTTTTTTTTTTTTTTTTAATTCATCTATTTAAAAGTCAAATAGAAATAATACGGTCAACTGAGATTGAAAAATACTTGAACTGACATGCCCATGACACTGAGGAGAAGCAAGATAGGAAAGCAGTGGTGAGCAGCTGAAAATCTGCATCTTCATGGTGAGGCACTGTGTAGATAGCACACAGATACCTTAATGCCTGTGGTTTTAATCACACAACCTTCCTTCATGAGCATCAGAATAGGGCAGTAAATTGCTACATACTGTAGCTCAAAGACAGACAAGTGCTCAAGCTGATTTCTAACTTGTGTGGGAAGGAAGGTTTCATGCCATAAATCATCATAATTCTCTTGCAGCTTTTGCCAGCTGCTGGTTGATGAAGGAAGAAGTATGTCTGGAATTACAGTAAGAAGAGAAACAAGTTTCACAACTTTCCCTGTTTCCCTATATCCTTATTTAATCTGTAGAAATGAGTCATCCTGAAGGGCTGAATAAAACTGGCTCTATTCAAGTGCAGTTTAACTGCAGATGTTTGTGATTACAAAAGGCACATACATGTTTGGCAAATACAAGATTACAGTGTGTGCAAAAAGGAAACCCTATAAACTACAGACTAACACTTTAGATAGCTGGGTAAAATTAATTTTATTTGCAAAAGGCCTGTAATTGGTTGTTTTCTAGTAATGTCTTATTACAAAGACAATATATACTTCTCTCAGAAAGCTGAAGAATATTCAGGGTAGTTAGTATAATATAACAAATATGACTGATTATTTTGAATAAAGCTCATAAATATTTACTATATATCTATATATATAATTGACTTCTATCTTACCTAACTTTCCTGGTTTGTTTAAAGTACTTCTCTGCCCATAAAAGGAGTAGTAGAATTGCAAATTGTTATGAGGGAATCCCTTGCATTGGGATTTGCAGTCTGAGAGCCTTTCCCTTAAAGGAAGTGGATGAAGATCCAGGAGAACATGGGGCAGGTGACTCATGTCAGGTCCTGCAGCACACCCAGGACCAGCCAGAATGGGAATGTACTGAAATGGTTAAAGCAAATGCAGTCACTAACTGCTGACTTGCCTCATGCACTCATGAAATGGGCTTTGTAACTGAAGAAAACATGCCCCGGAGGCAAGTACAAGTTTAAACATATGTTTAATCATCATGTCTTACAAAACTAAGTATGGGTTGCATTTCCTGGTCCTGGCCGAGCTGCTGATGCCGCCCCGAGCAGGAAGGCGGACGCGCCCCACGAGGTGGCAGCGTCGGCCCGAGCGGGCGGCTGCTCCAGCCCTTGTGCTGCTGCGTGTTCTCCTTCCCCCGCCCCACCTCGCCCTTTGCTTTTTACGGGGCCCCCACAAAGCAACAGAAGCCGAGGTGAGAGTTCCTGAGTGCTTGTTTCTAAAGCCATCCCGCTAGGCTGAGGCTGCTGCTTGTAGGCAGGGCTTGGGGGTTTTGTACCGCGTTTTTCTTCTTTTTTTTTGATGAGGGATTCCTGGATAGAGCTGTCATCTGCATTTTGTACGTGTGATTACATTGTCTCTAGGTCATACTTCAAATAATTTCTGTTGACATTAGGTGTCTTAAAGTAGTTGCTACATACTTGTTATGACTCTTGTATTCCTCCTTTTTCACTGTTACACCTCTCTTTATTGTAACTGTTCCCTTAGGGAGGGAGTTAAACACTTCTGAAATACCTAATTTGTTCCAATTCAGTGTCAAGAAGTTTTTATCCAAGAACAAGGTAATGCCATATTTAGGTTGTCCCCCAATGGTATTTTGTTTATAAATGTGTATTAGTGAACAGTCTGGTGATGTGGCTTTTATACTCTGATGTAGAAGTAAATGGAATGTCCACTGAGAGAGCGAGATACGTTTATTAAAGAGCTGAAGAGTGTTTAAAAACTGTAACTTTTAGTTACACTGATGTAGGAAAGGAGGCAGTCCACTTGCCTTTAAAAGTATCTTCTTCCATCTGGATGCACTGTATTGGTAAGATTTTCCTCTTTTGTAGTTGTGGCTTTAGCCCTACGTGAAAACCAAGGCGACAGTGATTGTAATGAGAAGGACAGAGAGAAACAAGGGATGCACAGTACAGTTGCTCACCAGGCCTGACCATGCCCAGCCCATCCCTGTGCAGCCATTGGCCCCTCCAGCTCACTTACATACTGGGCATGACCCCCTGTGTTATGGGATATCCCCAGTTCAGGGCACCTGTCCTGGCCATTTCCATCCCAGTTTCTCATGTAGCTGCTCACTAGCAGAGCATGTGACACTGAGAAGTCTTTAGCACAGGATAAGATCTACCGAGCAACAACCCAAACACCAGCATGTTATCAGCATTATTTGTGTGCTAAATCCAAAACACAGCACAGTTCCAGCTACCAAGAAGAAAACTAATTCTATCTTAGCTGAAACCTGTTTCAATAAGGGTAAAAAAGAACTTGTGGCGATAGCAAATTAATATTAATAAGGGAATTGTAATGTTTTTAGGTTGTCTAAATTCCTTAATTTCCATTTCTCTACCAAAAATGTTTGACTCTGTCTAAATGAAATATGTAATTGTGATTCCATAAGCATTTAATATATACAGATCTTAAATGCTGTAGTAAAAGAGCTCTTACCTTAGTTACTCATTACCAATATCCCAAAAAAATCATCCTTCAAGGCCCACCACTGAAGCTGCTTTAACACATCACATTTGATGTGCACCTTGTAGAAAAAATGCTCATATTTAAAGATCTCCCTCAGATGGATTTGATCTATTAAATATTGTACATAGTTTTACATCTGAGCAAGTCACTGTTTTGAACAAGATGAGGAGCAGGGCAAGTTTTTTTTCTATTTCTGCTTTAAGAGGCTGCAGGATCTGCCATTAAACAGATGATATTGGAAGTACTAATGGAAGATTTAATCAAATACATATGAAGTTGACTGCTGTCTTCAGGGGATGCCTCTGCTGCTTGTCAGCCCTGTACCCATTAATTGCTATCAGTACTCCAGGAGCAATGAGCCCTCCAGGAGGATAACTCCTGGGGGCAGCTGCTCACCACTTACTGCAGTTCAGTCTGCCACTGTATTCAAAACATACTGTTTCTGTGATAACTAACATCTTCCAGGCCTTTGCAACAATTATATTCCTCTAGGTTGTATTATAGCTTTATTATCATTGTCACCTTTTGACCATAGGGGTTTTCTGTTGCTTCTTTTAGCTGGGGTGGAAAAAGTTCTCCACAAATTGAGAAGTTGATATTTGGTTTAAATCTCTGTTCTGTTACCTCTGCAATATTGTGATGAGTTTCGCTTTTGGATTTTTTTATTATTTGTACCTCGAAATCAGTTTTTTAGGGTTTTCGGGGGTTTTTTTGTTGTGTTTAAAGTGATATTTGGCTGATGAGCTCCAGCAAAATCCTCCCTGCTCAGTTACCTTGGGGTTAGCTCCCTGCCTTAGCCAGTACCTTTCACTGTCCCATAAGACACCCTTGGGCAGTGGAGCACACCAGATTGCATTCCATGGATTATGCTTTAGGCAAGAACTCCTAACTGAAACCCACTAAATAACTTAAAAACAAGCAAATGACCTCAAAATATATTGCAATAAAACACACAACTAAATATATGTAAAATGTAGGATAGAGTTTGTCTAACCATTTTGAAACATCTTGATTCTCTGAGTGGGTGTATGTGCAAGGGTCTGTATGAAGTGTGACTATTTTGTTTTAAGTGTAAAAAACCATCAGTGATCCACTGAGGGTAGATCCAGTGATCTACCACCAGATGGTAACCATGTGTTTTGTGTATACTTACCCTGCTTCTCTTTTAGAGATTTTTGTCCTTGTTCAGGATTCCTTTTCACCTTTTTCACCTCCTTTTCATCTAATAGGAAGATGCATTTCTCCTTCCCACCCCTTGCCCAAAAGAAAAAAAAGAGTGATTAGATATGTTTAGTAAATTCTCCGTCTGTAGAGGGAGCTCATGATAAAGTTTTTAAGGAAAACAAACTTGGTGTTTCTATGGGAATATTTATACAATGGAGTATTTGGAAAACAAAATATCAGAAACAAAAGGCTGACTTGCTCTTTCCTGTGCAGGGGGGAAAGGCTGGAGAGTATGTGAATGGTTTAATTACTTGCATTTTCCTGTGGGCCCTGAGAATTTCTACCAAAAATATTTTGAGAGGATGATTTGAATATGTATGTTTTGAGCCTAGTACATTTGGTCACCTGTGAATCTCTCAGATACAAAAGTCAGCTTTTCTGTACTATGTTGTCATTGCATTGCCTAAAATTACACAAGGCAATATCTCAGCTGTAGTTTTGTTTCTTTTGTTGTAGAAAAGGAAAAGCTGGATTAATAGAAATAGCTCTTATTAAGGTCAGTATGAACAGAAATTCAGTAAGACTTTGTTACTAAAATAACATTGCAAAGTATTGAAAAAAATACCTGCAGATATTTCAGAATACCTGCTTTTGTTTGTTCATATGAACACCTATTTTTCTTCCCCTGACTTTGCATTTAAGTATCATTTTAAGAAGAATAAATTAAAATTTAGAGCTTTTAGCAGGAACATTGTTACTCTGTTCCTGCTCTGTGGTCCCCTCTGTTGTGCTTTACAGTTGGTGGTGAAGGTTTGATATTCTGCTGGTTTATTATTCTGGAAATAGCAGAATGATAACCAACTCCTCCAACTCTTGCCTTCCACCCTGTTAGAATATGACCTGGTGATGGTCCCGTTTTGATACCTGTTGCATGGCATCTTCCCAGTCAATCCTTGTAGGAGCTATCTCAAATCCAAACCTCCTTTAATGGTCCCTTTATTCTGTGATTAGTTTTCCCCCTTAATATTTCTTGTTTAATCCACAACTCGGCTGGCACAAGGCAACCTTTGCTTGTTTGCGCCTTCAATACCTATTCCTTTAGAATCTTTTTGTTCTGCCTTTACCGGAGTAGGAGAATTGTGGGGAAACTGAGCTGTAGTTCTGGCTGACCGTGAGGATGTTGCATGCAAATGGGAGCCCGGGGTCATTCCCAGCGGGCTCCCGGAGCGCAGGGCAGGGAGCTCTTTGCCGTCGTCACCTCCCCAGCTGTGCGTTTGCTTTGCTGTGCTTGCACAGGGGCGTTTGCTTTAATAAATGACTCACGTTTTAATTCCATGTAAGCCTTAGCCAAGCATCTCCCACTTCCTGGTGTTTGTCTTTTGTTTTGGAGGACTTAATATTACAATACTTGGTTTCTTGGTAGTTTTTCGGTGTCTATATCAAGGTATTGCAAAGGTAAATTCTTCCAGTGCCTTGACTGTTCCTTCTGTGCCTTTCCGAAGGTTCTGCCTGTGTGGCTTTGCTCGCAGTGTGTCTGTGTGCTGTGCAGGTAAGACTGGACTTTTCTGGCCACCGGTGTCCTTCAGGTCTGTGTGTGTGCTCTGCAGAGTGTCCTCTTGTCAGGCTCAGGAGGTTTCTTTTACAGCTGCTAAATAGTCTATTTACAAGAAGACAAATGTGAAATGTCCCCTCACTCTGTACACTGTGATTTGCAAAAGCTGTGTATGGGAACTTCAGCGTGGGTAAAACCCTCCCAAATCTTTGTTCAAGAAGTATAGCCATGAATGAAATGAATATGGGAACTTCGTAGCCATAAATGCAAGAGTGATTTCTTATCTTCCTCTACTGATGTGCAGCTTCATGTACCTGAAACAGCTGATCCTCCCTGAGTAACTCAGTCCATGACTGTTCAGTCTCTTTGTTTTTCTCATAAACAGTACAGGTAGGACCCGAGCATGTTTTTCTCTTACCATGCTCCTGCCTCAGGCTTTTCATCAACTGCCTTGTACCTACAGAAACACATAATTGTCACAAAGGAAGAAAGATTGGCCGAGAATTCTACAACTGGCAGAAACTTGTTTTGGATTCCAGATCTCTGGTATTCTTATTTAAAGGAAATGGTCTTCTGTTCCGTTGAAGTTCTTGAGTATTATTTCCTTGCCCATTTCAATTCAGGCTGTTTCAATCAGTCATTAAAATATTTTGGTTTTTTTCCCAGCAAGGAATCTTACTCTTCTGCCAAGGTATTGGCAGTCCCAGGAACTGTCTAATCCATCATCAGATCACAGTTGATTTAGGATTTTGCATCTGTTGGGTGAATAGATGAGGCTAATTAGTAGTCCGGTGAAACAACAAGCTGTTTCCCCTGAGGAAGCTGCTACTCTGTTTTCTCAGCCTAACCGAGCAGTTTAGTAATTCCTCCGGTAAACAAAACTGGTGCTGCTGAGCAAGATTTGGGATCAGAATGGATGCCTGTTGTCTTGCTTTGTTGCAGAGTTGATGAAGCGGAAATTTTAACAAAACACATGGATTACTTTTGTTTACAGTGCTGACTTGTGTAGGAAGTTTGTACGAAAAGTTGTTATACAAGTACCTGTATTTATTTGAAAGTCAAATATCTAAGATTTCAGATTGTTTACACAGTACTTTGTAGATATTTTGAGATTTCTGTAAGAATAGAAAGGAGTTTGTGTAAAGCTGTTGTAAAACTCTAGTAACACCCGTTTTTTTTTATGTGTTAATGTCTGTTAGACCTTGTAGAGAAAGACACTATATCAGAGCATGCTCACAATAAAAATCTTCTGTAGTAATTTAATGCCTTAATATCCTTTTAGCAGACAATTACATCACCAATGCGCTGTAAGGCACCTTTCTGTTTGCTGAGGCTTTTGCTCTCAGTGAACTTCATTACAAGTGTAATGTAACTCTATTTATATTCTACTAAAGCGAAGATAGAACTCTTCTGATCAGATTTCCAGTTCAAGATAACTTCAAAATACTGTGGTGTTCCTTTTCTGCATTCCCAGTGCAGTTGAGTTTAGAGTTAGCATCTTAAAGCTCTTTGTTTACATACCAGACACTGTTAATGTTTATTTCCTTCTGGATAAGCTTTAACATTCAATATTTTCCCCTTGCTAGCAATTTTAAGTTTTTCTCTCTTGAGAAGAGCCATCTGCTTTCAGGAACTTAAAGAAAAAAACTTATTGCATTTTTTCCCCTTAGTATGGTGGTTGATTCATTATGGTAATTTAGAAACCAGACTTTTAAAAACCCCCAATTCCATAGATTAACTTAAAGAAAAAAAGTTATGAGATTTTTTTTTTTTTGTTTAAAACCAAATAAACGCCCCCAACTTCTGTCTCTCTCAATAGGACATGAAGCACATGGCAGCTCGGAGATATGAAACCATTTTTTTTCTTTTGCTTTTCGAGGCACGCAGGCAAGTCAGCTTTGCAGAAAGGTGTGTGAGGTTTGAAGAAAGCCTTCGGTTTCCTCAGGAAATGACATGACTGTGCCGTCGGTCTCTTGCCAGTAACTTTTGAACTCGCTGCCTAGTTTCGTTTTTTGAAAGATTAAAAAAAAAAAATCAGAGCAAATAAAGTCCAGTTTTAACATAATTGGGTACGGGCTGAGGTGAGAGCCCCCGATTGGTATGGCATGGCAAGAAGCGAAGCCATTCGAGCCCTCGGGGCAGAGCCCACCGGCAGAGGTGCTGCCGTGGACTGCTCACATGGCTCTCCTGACAGGAGCATTCCAGAGTGAGCAGTGCTGGGGTGTGGGACTGCTCAGGGGCTGCTCGCTCAGGACACTCACCCAGGGGCTGTTCTGGAGGTGTGTGCAGGCAGTGAGGTGATGCCTCTACTGTTACCGAGTTCTCAAGAGCTAAATCCCTGTTCTGATGGTCACCATGAGGTCAAATGCGGTGCAAGCACGTGAGTGAAGCTTCAACTTATTCTGGTACCACCTTTGATCTCTTAGAAATGAGAAAGCGGCTTTTGTCATCCGTCTTCACTCTAAACAAGGAGCCAACGCTGGAACATCAGACTTGCAAACTTGCTCTTCATTGCAAGACTGTGAGAAACATAGGCTTAATTCGTGTCAAAACTATAACGAAGTACTGTGTGGCTTTCCAAATCATTCGATGGGATTCCGAAAGCATTGAATATTACACATCTGGGCGTTGTGGAATATGCCATAAAAATATAGCAACAGAGCAACTATAAGACATGAACTTAGTTTAACATACAAAACTGGGGTAAAAGAAGAAAGCCAAAGTTAACGTCTCAGCAGCCTTTTGATACAAGATAGATACAATGTAAGCAAAGATTAAGCGGGGTACCTCAACACAATAGGGAGACAGATGCAATTAAGATAAGGAGGGAGTACCCCAGGCAAGCGACATAGAACTTGAGCAACAGAGCGTCTCTAGTAAAAATTTAAGCTAAGAATATCGCAATCCTTCCTGACCCACAATTACCAAGAAGCACCACGCAGAATCAGATGAGAGGATTTAAAAGGCAATCGTTTAACAAGAAATAAAGAATATGTATGTTTTGACTGTATATAAGCAGAGCCTCCGAGCTCTAATGGTGTGCTACTGACAGAGCGGTGACTGCGGTGCACCCAGTGCTGTTTTATTCTGATTTTTCATTACCTATACAATTAAAACTACCCTTTTTGCTGAGTGATTTGGTCATTCCGGGTGGTCATTTATAACAGGGCCACTTCTCCAAGGGATTGACTCATCCTATCCCTGCATAAGCTTTCTGGTTCAGTTCGAGGTTGCCAGGGTCGGGGCATCTGCCTGTAGGGCTGTTAGATAACATTGTCAGCGAACCCTGCAGCATGAAATCCTTGATGTATTCAATGCAAAAGACCCCACTTGAGTCGGAAGTGGGGAGAGTATCAGACGAAGTGAACTCTTTATATCAGTTGTTCATAGAATAATGGTTGTGATACATTTGGAATTAAAAAGTGCTGTCCTGAAAGTAAAACTTTGTTTTATTAATTCAGCTATAGTATAAATGAGGTGGGCGTTGGCCGAGTGGCGTAGGCCCCCGCCTGTGGAGCCGGCTCCTCCTCTGAGGACGCCGGTTCGAATCCTGGAGGAACTCGCTGTCGCTGTCCAAGCATGCTCGGCCGTGGCAAGATGAGCCTCAGGAGTAAAGGGAGTGGGGCCAGTTCTGTGCACACTGTGCCTCACTTAAAAAATCCATTGCGCAGGCTTATCCCAAGATCTCCGTTTGCGAAGTCCAGCCAACAACAACAACAACAACTTTCCATAATACAGTATAAATGATTGGAAAAAAAATCCAACAGTTTGAATCCAGAAACATAATTTATATATTTAAAAGAACTGGAATAACTTACTTTATGTTCCTGTCACTGATGACTACCAGCAGTAGTTCTGGTATCAATGACCATAAAGGAAACAGTAAATATTTTTGCATCATCATTGATCAAATCAACATCTGTTCGGTTTCTTGCCTTGTGGTTTGACCCTTCTGCTTCAGCTGCTTATTAGGAACAGGGAACATTGTCCTTGTGTTCTGGTGCTTTCTGTATTCAGACTGAAAAAACCTGTTCCCTTGGTTTTGTGATGCAGTTTTTTTTCCATGAAATATTGCAGGATATGTCTCTAATGCAACTCTTTAAAACACAAATACATTAGCTATCAGCAAGAGTAGGAACAAAGGTAAATGTGCCCTAATTTAAGGGCATGGCATTAAAAAAATGTTTCAGAGGAAACATAATAGGGGAGAACATCTAGGAACAAACCCCCAAACCTGATGAAGATAAAGGACAAAACTTTGTAGTTGTGCAAGTGCCAATTTCCTTCACTGGTTTCTCAACCCATCACTGGTCTGTTTTACAGCAAAATCCCTTTTCCTGACTGATCCACTGGTCTCACTTTGTGTGTTAATGCCTGGTTTTGCAGGAATTGTAGTAATTGGAAAGGAAAGAAAAAGTGTGTGTATGCATCCACTGAAATGTATTTTATTTTTTATATATACATGTATATGCATTTTGGAAAAAAACTGGCTCCAGATCTCTCCTATCAATAAATGCACTTTTAAAAAAATGTACTTTGACCTGGGAAAAACAAAAAAAAATACACTATCAGAGCCCTCATCTGGTATCATGTTATTTTTTAATTATAGAACACTGTTCCTGTGACAAAGCTATTTTGAAAAAGTTTCATGTATGCTCTTGTAAAATGGTTTTGTAGTTAGTGTATTTATATTGAAGAGACTAGAAATATCTAACATTTTGCTGGCTGAAGTAGAGCCAAGTGAACATCATCTGTCCTGAGTCAGTATTTTGAATGGAGCTTTAATGGCATGACAGTTTCAACAGGTTTTACTCTGTTGCATTCAGGGGTTTCTATAGTAATTACTATGGCAACAGTGATGCAGAAAATGTTCCCACGGGAACCCAGCTGTGAATAACAACCAACTGAAAACATTTTGTTTTTGCATCTCAGGTTAAACATCCCTTCAGTGAAAGTGTGGGGGTCTTGCTTACTCAATAGGAAGTCATTCTTGTACATAAAAATCCAGCTTTATTGAAAAGACTGTCAAGTTTCAGCATGGAAACACCTTTTGAATGTATTGCTGAAGTATCATCCCCAAGGCCAGTGAAATGTTTGAAACATTAGGTGTAAAATTTGGCACCGGTTTAAAATGTTTCATGTTGTAAAGAACCTTCCAAAGTCAAATCTGTAGTATAAAATCTTCTGCTCAGGACTTGTAACTTAGTTTTTATTAACAGTATTATTCATTATGTAAATGGTTTACATAAAAGATAAAACTATCTTGATAACCTTCTGACTTCACTGTGCAACAAAGGTCAAGATCACCGGAGTCGCACGGTGGAGGTCAGTGTTTGTTGACTTCTGTGTCTATTTATAAATTGCCTTCAAAAACTCTTCTGATTTTTGCAGAAATATGTTTGTCAGTGTTTGTATTAAATGAAATACCCTCATGCCAGAGGATACGATATTTGTTGAAACTATTTGTTGTTAAATGTAGCTCTCCTTGTGTGTATAAACTGGCCTTTGTGCATAGAGTTGCCTTGTTTTTATTTATTTCACTTTCATCAGAACAAAGGGGAAACCAGGCCGGTGTTTATGATATGAATAAACTTTTAAACTTGAAAGCATTTTAGGGCTTGATTTAGTAGCTTATGCAGCTCAGGGGATTTGTGGCTACAAGCAAAAGGCCTAATGAGTTATACAAAAAAAGGGAAACTAAAGCAGTAAATATTAAAATGACTGCTAATTATTTTCAAGATCTAAAAAAAATTATTAAAACTGAGTGAAAAACCTGTTAATAACACTTTGTTAAATATGAGAAGAAAAGATTCTAAGGCCAAAGATCTGATAGTTCTCCTAGAGTTACTTATGCAAATTAATAAGAATTTCTATGCAGATGGAAATGTGATGAAATGGAGGTGAAATCACTATTTGTTTAATTTGGGTGCCTGGCGGGTACAACCTGCTGGTAAAGCAGGTGAGTCTACAGGTGAAAAATGTCTTTGTAAATCTAAAAGTTGCACAGTTTGGTCTTGATGACTGGTATGGATATACCACATACTGCTTTAAATTGTGGTTCCATGCCTCTTGTAGTTCATTTTGGTGCACTTAACTGTTCAGAAATTTAATTACACTGGCAGCTTATTAAAGAAAACTGATTATATTAGGTATGTGACTACAAAAAATGTTTGCTTGTCTATAGATGTATCTTAAATATTTTGAGTGTAGTTGTATTTATTGTACCTATTGGTCTTAGTAATCTAATGAATTGGAAGTGTTCTCTCCCAGATTGCATTGGGTGCTTGTCTTGAAAACAGCACCTAAAGGGAAAAAAAGTATTATGACTCCATGATCCTGGATGTATTTTCCAACCTTAATGATGCCTTGATTTCTGACTTTTTTGCACTTCTCAATGCTCTGTTCTTTATTTAACTGACAATGCCCAAAACGTGTGAGAATTCCTGTTGCCCCTGTTGAATCTATGCCATAATACAATACTGCCTGTGTCCTGAGCAGAGCCCCAGGTGCTGCAGAATTTAACCTTTGGGGAGATTTTCATATCCAAGTTGTTGAACTATACAGGACCAAGCAGCTAAATGGAATTAGTCGTGCCAACCTCCAATCCTGGTGGAGAGCAGAACTGGTATAGACACAAGATTGCGGTATCAGTTCACTTCTCTGGAGGGGTAGCTGCAGCACATTGAAGTTAAGTCATGGGAATGTGTGCACTTGCAGAAGTTTAGTTTATTAGCTCTGGTGGTGACAGGCCTGTTAGAATCCCAAGATAAGACATTCTGGAATGTCTGCATAGAAATGACAGGAGTGGTTCTTGTCACTCAGCATAAAACTTCATGCAGGAATAATCTTGCTCGGTGAAAGAGCTTTCTGGATGTTACAGTGCTCAATAACTGATCATATTTAATAAAAGGAGATTTCCTTCCTTGACTGACTGGCTAAGTGCCAGATCCTTGAATGCAGGGTGTGAAAGTCTCACACAGCTCCCTTGTAAAGGTGTGCAGGAGTTTTTTTACTTTTCAACACAGAGAAACCTCTAAACTGACTATAGGTTTAGTGGTATAATGATATCTTTGTTACAAACCTGCATTTTGTGCCTTTTTGGTTGAAATACAAACTATAGTGCAGAAAATATGAAGTTGCAAACAAAGCATAAGGAACTAGCACTACAGGAATTAAAAAACGGTGTATTGAATTGACTTGCCTCCAAATATTTGTTTTAAATAACATTGCCCTCTTTTTTCGGTCCTTCTGATCTCCCTGCATGCCTGTAAGTGACGCACAGCTTCACAGGAACTCGTGTTTACCTTCAGAAAGAGCCTGATGAGGTGAATCCAAACAAAAAGGGTTTTCGGAAGACACTTATTTCCTTTATTAAGAACATGAGGTGATGGCACTTGAATGGGTTTTGGGGTGTTAGGAGGTTCTCTTCAGGAGCTGAAAATGCTGTTTGGTTGGATTTCACCGACAGCTAAGAAATCCCTGGTCTGCTTTCTCTGGGTGAATGTGTTTGTTTCTTTCTAACCAATAAGTAACCACTCTTGCTAAACTAAGTGGATTTCCAAGCCTTAGGTTCTTTCCCTTGAAAACAAAATGGAATAGGCTATTGTCTTTCCTTGAGTATTGTGCGGTTTTTGCCCTAGGCTTGCTTTTTCTGAGCTCTCCTGATGGGGGCATTTAAGCCTTACCATCAGATGTTATTTTTTCCGTGGCCCAGAGGATCTTATCTGGCCTGTCTGACTGTTGGGTGGAGATGAGCAAACATTTCTTTTGAGTGAGCAGTTGTTCTTTCTGTAAAGAATTCAGCATGTCTCTGATACAGAAGTGGGGTGAGGTAATGAAAACTAACAAACCTTGTTGCCATTTCTTCTTCCCAATATAATTGAAATTATATAGGAATAATTTTAGGTTGCATAGTCAAAGTAAGCCAGTGAACAATTTTTATAATCTCAGCTTTTACAAAACTCTGGAAATGGTGATATTTTGTTATAGAAACACGACACAGGATTCTTATCCTCCCCAGCATTAACACAGCTGTATGTTTGTCAAAGAGCAGGAAAGTCTGGGTCCTTCTCTTGGCCTGGAACCAGGGCTTTCTCTTTCAGGTGTGACCAGAGTTCATGTTTGTCAAGGAGGAGATGCTTTTATAGTTGAGTAAATTGATGGAATGTATTGCACCAGCCTGCAGTAACAAATGAAGAAATAAATTATATTTAGAGCTTAAATCAGGCCTGTATTTCTTCAGAAGATGAAATATTACATCGTTAGGAATAGCCAGTTTTTAGACTGAAATGTAGAACTTCAGTCAGCCTTCAGGCTTTTTCCCTTTTTCATCTTTCATAAAACTATTTTGAATTTTTACAGGAAAGCAGTCAAATATAGAAATGAAAAAATGCGTTTTGTACTTCTTTGGGTTTTATTAGTGGTGGGATACTTTACAGTGCAGTGCATTGGTTCATAGTATAAATAAACATGTTGTGCAGAAGGCGTGGGAAAAGGTAGGAGTGGGACAGCTCCATGGTGCAGGTACCCGCTGCAGCAATGCTCTCCATGTACAGCCAGAGGCACAAGGGCTGGGTGTTCCATGTGTTTATAGCAGCTCTTGATGGTAGACAAGGAAAGGTTGTTAACATTTAGGAAGTCAGCACAGCAGCTAAAAATCAGTCATCTGTTTTTTCCTTGGTTGATATTTTTCTCTCAGCCATCCCAGTTCCTCCCCACAGCCATCAGGGCGTGGTGGCCACGGGAGCCTGCGGAGCTGCCGTGTGCGGGATGGGGCCCTGGCACAGCACACCTGCTCGCTGTCCGGGGGTTACTTTGCCTTTACCAAGAAAGGTGTATCAACAAAACTCTCTGTATGAACTTAAAACTTTTCTGAGCCAAACACTGTTATGTTAGATTTGTTTTGCACTTATGGAAAACAAATGAAAATGTCCCCATTCTCCTTTTAGTGCCGTATTGCACAGGCCTGGTATAAAAGAGAAACAGTATTTGAGATTTCAAGTGCCTGAATCAGTCTTTTTTATTATGTAGCTCAAAGCATGGGCTTTCTTTTCAGCTTTTAAAATCAGTACCAAAGGTACATTAATTTTTATTATCTGTAATTGAAAATATCTAAGACAATTAGCATTCAAAACTATTGTTCAAAGCTAAAATTCTCTCACATATCTCAGACTCCACCAGGTAAACCTCTTTGACTGTTTTTTATGTGTGTAGTTTAGTATCACAATTATCCCAGTGTATTAAAATAAATGTGTTTTTGTGAACTGTATCTTAGTGTACAATTTTAATAGGTTAAGCAGATGACATTACAAAGAACAGTTCTGAACAGTAAGGACTATTTATTATTTAACAGTATCTTTGTAAACTATTCACAGCTGTAGTAACAACCTTTATTTTTGTAGATTGAAAAGGATTTTTACTTAGCCTAGTTTGTCTCTGAGTGGTTTGAGCTTTCCTTTTTTTATCTGAGTATTGATGTAGATTTGTTAAATGTGCTTTTATCTGAAAACGGATGTAGCAGCTGAGTATTTTAAACAAAACTTGCACAGCTTGGATATTCATATCTGAAAAAATACTCTTGTAGTCAGTGGTTCTGTGTGGAGATAGACTGGAGGATCAGATGAAGATTAAAAGTTATTTGAGCTTAATATAAACTGCCATAAATTGTTCATTGATCTCATCATCATGCTTCAAGGCAGATAACACACTTTTGTTAGTACCTGTAAAAGAAGCTTCAAAACATTCAGTCCATGTTGTAGTTTTTAGGTTCTTTTATACATTGTTACTTACCGCTGTCATTATATAATTGACCTACAGCACGGTCAGTGTTGCCCAAAAAAGCTCCACCGATTTATTCTGGGAGGCATATTAATCTGGTGTCTAAATAAAGATTTCAATAAGGATATATTTGTCTGACATTAGATACCCATGGTAAGTGTGTGAGGGAATCTAAAGAGAAAATGCTGCCCATCTTAAGGGCAAAAGCATTTTACTCCCCAGAGTACGAAACAGCAGTAGAAGCACCTTGACAGCACCACAGCTCAGGGGATATTGTCAGTGTCGAAAGTTCCTGCAGGATTAAAAGTTTTGTGCAGTAAAATTCTAAATTAGGTTTACTGAACAGCAGGATCTCTGGGAGAGGAGCAGGTGAGCCGGTCAGTGTAGTAAATGTTTCAAGGGGCCTGAGCTGCTGAGACATGATGATGCCTTTTCCAAGGTTTATGTTTCCAGAGCTGGAGCTTAAAGATCGAATGGAAGATAAACAGTTAAACCTCCTGCTAACGAGGAGGAGGAAGAGGATTTTCACACCCAAACTGAGACAGGCTGAATGCTGAGGATCTCCACGGGCTGCCTTTCCAAGGGACAGGCCTCTGCTTGCACTTTTCTCACACTGGAGGGACTTGGTTTCAGTCTTCTCTTTCCCAGGTGAACTTCCCACCGCGATCCCCCAGGCGAGCCCAGCTGGCAGGCTCGGTGAGCCCTCCCTCCCGCAGGCTCAAGGGCTCCTTTACAGCCCCACCTTCCAGTCTTTCAGTCCCAAAACTGCGTACTGAGCACTGAGTGTTTTGGTGCCTTTTAGAGGAAAGAGATCCGTGTTTAAGAAAAGTCGGGTTAGGAAATTACGGCTTTCAGACTACTGTTGCAAGTAATTGTAGGGAGGAACCCCTCTTTTACCTGAGACATTATGGTGTGCTTGCTTTTCTCAGCCACGGTCCAGTCTGTGATAATCTTTGGGGTGCATTTCAAGAGTGTTAATGACAGTGCTTTGCAGTTAGAGGAACCATCCCAGTCTTGTCCTTGACAGTAAAAAAGCGTTACTAGAGAATCTGAGTGATTTCTATTTTAGGCATAAGTGGCTCTAGAGGTCAGGTCTGCTCATCACTGTTTATGCCTATTGATTTGACTCATCTTGTTTTCTTTAAGGTAATGTTTTATTTAGCTCTATCTACTAACTACTTATGCCAGCGATGACACTTCTAATTGGTAAATTGTTTTGTTGTCAAAACAAGTGCATCTAAAGCACCTATTGAGCCAACATCCCTCCTACCAAAGTGTAACATCTATTGGCTGTTTCAAAAATAGAATTCGTTGACAGTTTTGTGTTTGAAATATCAAATAGCAGTTTAGTATTTTAATAGTTTTATAATACAGACTGTTTCTTCATTAGCTTATATAGTACTGCACTTCAGAAAGGATTTATCCAGTAAACAGAATATTCTGAAGTAACAGTAGTTACTGTATAAAAGAAAAGGGCAGCATATTAATTTAAAGCTTGTTTGAAAAAATTCTGCATTACTCTATTTGTTTGTCAGTTCTCACTGGTGTTGGCAGATGGAGAGACCAAGAGATCAAAATAACTTTAAGATAGTGAAGGACCAAACTTAAAATGGTAAATGAGGTTTTGCTTTTAGTAGGACTGTATTATATCTCCTGAAATGCAGGGCCAGGAGTTTGACTTGATGATCCTTGTGGGTCCCTTCCAACTCAGCATATTCTGTGATTCTATGAAATGTATTGCTTATTCAACAAACTTATTGCTTATTACAGAGTTCTCAGTTCTCGTTACAGAATAATTGTGGGGAGATAATTTTTAATGGAGTCTAAATTTACCTTGAAATGTTGTCTAAAATATTGTAACACCTACTATACTGAAGTGGAAATACCTTTTGTTTCCCCTATATTCAGCTTAACTAGTATAAAACTAGTGCAGTTCTTAATCAAATGGTAAAATAAATGCCTGAACAACATTAAAATAGAAGATTAAAATGCTGAAATGGAAGTTTAAACATATTTTTTGAGAAGTGACTAAGGAGCACATCTCTGCAAAGCTCTCAGTACTTTTTTTAAAATCTGACTTGTTCCAGTGTGTGATCATCTGTGAGTAAAAAGGTGCAAAACACCATTAGGACAATGGATTACCTGTGTAACTTCTTTTAATTGCGTTTTGGGTTTGNTGAGGCTTTTATGATAGAAATTCAGTTTCATAGTATTCTAACTTGGAAAGCTGTAGTAGGAAGATTTATTAGTGGGACAGTCTTAATGTTAAAGTCTGTCATGTGTGCTGATTTCTGCTTTTTACTGTCTATCAATGCACTTCAATATTGATAGTCTTTCTGGCTGACAGGCTGGCAGAGTGAAAAACGTAGAAGATTTACATCTCAACCTGTGTTACAAAAATTACTTAATTATCACGATTATAACTTTATTTTTTGCATTATACTGGCACCAATAAACATCTCCTTGATCACAGCTCTAATTAATGAACATAGTAAGAAAAATGTTGATACACCAAGTATTTTACATGAAAATAGAGAAGACAGTGAAAAAAATTCAGTGGAAACTGTTGCTATCCTGACTCTACAGAAAAGCAACTGTGGGACAGCATGTTGGAGTCCTTCAGGAGCTCCGAGTTGTGTGTTAGTTCAGTGCTTTACCTGCTAAATATCTGTCCTGTTATTGGTGGATGGGGAGGTTTGACAAGCAGCCACTTCGTTTGCTGGGTTTTCACCAAGTTTTTGTGTTCCTGTTATTATTCATGGTGGTTTCTGTGAGGTGTATAATTGCATGGTTGGAGTTGTAGTGTGCTCAGCACTTGGGTCCCACTGCCAAACTCTTTGTTGGTCTGGTCGGCTTGAGCAGGTCACTCGAGCTTTGATCTGACTTCACGTTTAAAATCTCAGCAATGTTTGCCTACCTTTGTGAAGTAATTTAAGATCTTACTGGTGAAAAGCTCATTAAGAGTGAAGTGGACAATGTTATGGTTACTTTTCAGAAATAATTGTGCAGTGATAATTATAGAGTAGGAGAAAGGTTTTTTTGGAAGGAGTAAAAACAGCAGTGAGCTTTATTTTTTAGCATCACAGAGGAGCATGGCTGACGTGCCTTGCACTGGTTCTGTGCGTGGCTTCGCTGGCAGGATTAAAGGCTCTTTAGTGTCCCTGCACCATCCTGCATCACGTGGCATAATTGCATCTTCACAGCCTCCTTGGGCCAGGGTTGTCTGTCCTTTTTGAAAACCAGTGGGAGTGAGAAGCTGTTGCCAGGCATAGAGTCGGTGCAACTCTGAGAGCTTGTAGGGCTGCCATGTCCCGGAGCTCTCAGTGTGACCACAAACCTGGAACTGCACCCAGGACAGACACCCGTCCGAGGTACAGCCACGGGCAGGGAAGGTGGCCCAGTGCTCCATCAGTGATTGTGTCTTCGCCCTCGATTGTCATTCTGCTGTTGATACAGAAAATAGGGCAGCTGAAGAGGTAAACGCTTGTCTTTGTCTCACCTTGCAGGCCAAAACAACAGCAACAGAACAATTTTTCCTTGTTTCCTTCCACCAAGGGCTGGAACTTCAGAGGGGTAAGTTTAGTATTGTTTTGTTCACACTTTTACACTCTCTCCTCCTTCATTCTGCTGCTGTGTAACTTGGTACTTAAAGCATGATCTGTGAGGACTAAAATCATGGCAAAACAGACTGGAACTTTCCATTTTGTGCCCTCCTAAAAGGCTTTCTAAAAAATACCAGATTTTTTTTTTAATGTGACTGATTGTGTTATTATGAGGGATGTGGGAGATACGAACACCGTTTGTTGGAAAACTTCATGTGATGATGGTGGTGTTCAGATGGCAGTGGTGTGTTTGCCATGTCTCAGTACTGTAGCCTGGGATACTGTCTAGGAAAAGAAGTTGTCACTTCAATTTGTGTCTAAGTCACAGTAATTATTTGGTTAAAAGAAGGGCTTTTCTGCCTTGCAAACTTCTTTTGGTATATTAAACAGTAAATTACCATTATCTGTAACTTGGACTGACTTGTACTCCTGAGAGCATATAAATTTGTTTTCCAACAAAACATTTAAGTAGACAGACATAAATGCTTTGTTTAAAGGGTAAATGGCACTGACAGATTTACTGGTCTGTGTCACTCATAATATGCTTAACATTAGAATGAAAAATATTTTTTACAGTATTTGGTACTGACTTTTACATTCTAGTTTGGTGTTTTAAACAGGGCATCCACTGTTGTTTACTGTGAGGGAAGAACCTGTGTCAGCTGTTCACTTGGTCTGTTTGGATCCTGAAACCAAGACAGCTGAGCACTGGAAAAAGTGTTTCAGTGTCGGTTGATGTTTGCAGTGTATGAACATTAACTTTATTTTGATGGATGGAAGCACTGTGTTATGAAAAGCCCAGTGAGAAAACTTGAAGTCGTGAAGGTTTTCATAGAGATGGTGAATGATAAAATGTTAGCTTTGATGGCTTTTCTCAAGCAGGACTTAAACCTTACCGGGTAAAAGAACTAAGTTGATGTTGACAGTGGAGCAGAGCCGTGCTTGAGCATGACAAAGACAACTCTGGAGCTGACTTATTCAGAGCTATGTTTTTTTCAACTTCTGTGCTATTGCTATACTACATAATATAGGACATTGTAAGACTATAATACAGGGTCATTGTAACAGTTGCAAAAATTAAAAAATAATAAAGTGATTAAGCACCAAATTGCAATATTGTGTTCTTCCTGTCCTCTTTACAGTCAGTTAATGGATTTTAAATGTGTCTATATCATGCTGATAAGAGGGCATGTTAAAGCATCTTTGAACTTACACTAACATAAACCTCAAAGGAAGATAAGGAAGGTCCAGATGCTACACATTTGCCAAAGAAACTCCTTGCACTTCTTTTCCTCTCCTTCCTTAAATTTGTCAGAAGCAGCTTATTTCTGTCTTGAGGCCCATAATTAGAGATGACATTTAATTATCTCAATGGGGATTTTCATGTCAAGATGATATCATGTGCTTCTAACAATGCTGTCGTTTTTAGACAGTGATAGCAGTTGCTTCCAGAACTTTGGGCAGTGTTTAGGTACAGCGGGGAGAAGGGCGTTTTTGCTTCCTTATTTTTTTTTTAACCTTCAAAAAAAAAAACCAAAACACATAAATCAAACCTTGGTTGAGATTTCATTTAGACTTACAGTTACCAAGCAGTGCAATCTCTGTTATATGCTCTTCCTGTGTATACATGAGGCATCAGGTTAATTTGGGCTTTGAAGAGATTTTACAGTCAGGTGTCCAGCAAATAAACTATTATGGAGGGATTTATAGGGGTATTTATAGTGAGAACTGTCATTTCAAAGGCTCCAACACAGAACCTGTGGAGATTAGAATATGCCTCACTGGAGGGACAGTGCAGTGGTAAGATTAGAACACAGGAGATCAGGTGTTGGGTGTGGTACTTAGAGTAGAAAAGGAATAAAGCAAAGGAAGATACTGGGTATAGGACTGGGAATGAAAGAGAAGGAATCTGCAACTTAGAAAGAATGATAGCCAGAGTGGGAAAGGCAGAGAACCATGAAAGATGTGTGAGAGAAAGAGTGGAAATTAATAAAATGTGGAAATGGAGGAAACCTGGTGAGTGTGAAAGTAGAGAGGTGGGGATACAGAGAGGAGTCAGAAATCTTCTGTGGAACTTGGCATGTTTGTCAGTTCACCCTTTGCAAGTACTGACCTTGGGATGACAAGGTGACATGTGGGTGGGGAGCCATTTGTGGCTGGGGCTTTGTAAGGGAAAGAAACAAAAATATCTGATGGGACAATTCAGAGGCAGGTCCATAATGAATGTAAAGAAAACAACAGCACAAATCTTGGCACAGAGATCAGTATTAATCCTGTTTTTGCTTCACCCTCTGGTGGCCGTCAACTCTCACTCTTCTTCTCATCTCCATGTCACCCTTCCCTTAAAACCTTTATGTGGATGGGTGGCTTTCCTCAGCACCACTCTTTGGTGCTTATACACAAGAGAGCAGGTCCATGTGCTGCTCTTAGTTCTGTGGAAATAACGGGTTATGTTGCCGTGTAAGTGGCAAGCAGCTTGTCTAAGTTTAGAGAGCT
>VXAU01000297.1:135508-249691 GCA_013399695.1 Formicarius rufipectus | reverse complement strand
TTACTGTCTTGTTCGGAGAGATAAAGGTTGTATTTGCCCAGTTAGCTGCTGCAGTTCTGTTTTGGGATTGTACATTCAGGTTATGATTGATGTTTTTCCAAAGATATTTCATCTCTCTGATGATAAGATGTCCTTTTATAATAATTCCTTTCAATAATAACTCCATTTCCGTATGCTGTATGCTGTTTTCTTCCAGATTTCTGTTACTTGATTTAAAGCAATGGGATAGCAGGATAACAACACCAAACCCAACCTAATTCCCAATGAAAAGGGTTCAAAGAATAAGAAGACTACTTTCAAACAAAATTCTGGAATGAGATAGAAATGCATATGACTCTTGCCTTTTGAGTAGTGGCCAGAGCACCTTCCTCATTCTAAAAAAATTATAGCTACAGCTCCGAAAGAAAGGTGTATGCAGTCATCATATTGAGCAACCCTTCTCACTTTACCGAGGAATTACTATTTTCTTACCTCCTCTGATGCCTCTGTGTGGAAAACCTTTCTCTTACCTGGATCATTGTAGCCAAGTGCAACTGCCTCCATAGGGAACATCCAAATGAAGACCTCTGAAATTCTCCATCCATTAACATTTGACTGACATTTCTACCACAAAATTCTCAGGTGGAGGCTTTTGTACCAAAGTCAAAGTGTTGAAGTTTCACTATCCCTTCTGCTAAGAGCTGTTCATTGTACAGCATACATTTGTTCTCCAGAAAACATATTCATAAATGAACTGGAAAAGAGTGTGAGCTCTGAGGTGATAAAGTTTGCTGATGATATGAAGTTATTGAAAATAAAAAAGACAAGAGATCACTATGAAGAATTACATGAGGAAGTTATGAGACTGAGTGGCTGGGCAGTAAAATGAAAGAGGAAATTTGGTGTAGACAAATATCAAGTGATGTATGTGGGGAGAAAGATGCTCCATTTTCTGTACAAAATTATGGACTTCGAGGTGTTCATTAATGCTATAAAAGTAAGACTTGAGGTTCTGAGAGATAGATAATGGAAAAATACACTCAGTACTTGACAGAAAAAAATAATCAATGAACAAAAAAAAACCAACCAAACCAACCAAACAAAAAAAACCCAAAAACAACAGCAGCAAAAAAAACCCCAAAAACCAAAAAACAAACCAACCAACCAAACAACCAAACAAAAACAACAAAAAAACCCCAAAACAAAACAAAACAAACAAACAAACAACAAAACCAAACCCAAAAACAACAAATCACATCCTAGGACTTACTATTCAATTATTTGAGAAAAAAAACAGAAAACAAAATTATATCAAAGTAAAATTCATGGGTTACCCTCATGCTGGATCCATAGAGCATTCAGAGCAAGAGGATTACTGTCTCCATCACATAATGTCCCCTTGTGCAGAAACCAGAACTACAAGAAAACAAAATTACACCCTGATGAGGGGTCAGCTTCAAAATGAATCATGCTGACAACCATGATCTGAAAGCACCATTGCATAAAATAATAAAGCCTTTGTTTCTCTAGCAATAAGAGGTAGAGGTACATACCGTCTTTGAACTGGAATACTTAGTAAAAAGTTTGTGGGAATGAGCAATATTTTTTTGTCTAGGTTTTGTGTATATACATATCTATATATATGTTTCTAAAAGCAGACAACCTTTTGGAGGAGCAAGCTTTTCACTAGGAGAAACACAGTAAATATCAAGCCAAATTCCAGAATGAGCAATTGATACGGACACAATTTACATACCAGAGGAAAAACAGATTTTGTGAAAGGAAAGGTTGGTTGCCATCTATGGGGCAGAGGGAGGAAGTAACTGGAAAACTGTAAAGAGCTGTGAACCAATGTCTCTATTCAGCCTATTGCTCCAGTAATTACAAATTTCGTTACCAAATTCATAATATTCCATGTATTTTGTAGAGGTCCACTGAAGATCAATACTCTGATGTAGCGATTGGTGGAAAAGAAAGGGATCTCCAAAAGCCTATATCTGATCAGGAACCTGCTTATGGAAAGTAAGAATGTAATTTTGCCCCTTGGAGAGTCAAATTTGCTTTAAACTATACTCTTCTTCTCCTAGAATTTAGGAAACTTTTTCCTGACTGAAGAAAGAAATTGAAATCTTAAAACATTTCATCAAGTGAAGTGCCTCACTCAGCTTATTCACAAAACATGACTGAAGAACTACTCAACGTACTTTTATTCAAAAACTGCTAGACTATTGAACTCGTACAACCTGCATAAAACACTTCCAGATTCAGTTCATCCCTCCATGTGATGGAATGCAGTGGTAGCTTACCTATGTAATTAGAGATATTTCTGGATGGTGGACTCAACCAGATAATTTAGTGAAGTTCCTTCACTTTTTCTGAGACAGGCAGATAAACCCTGGGTTGGACTTGGAATGTTCATGGGTTTTGCCTAGAGATAACAAAGGTCAAAAACAGAAAGGACAGAGTTTCATTTTGTTACAGAAAGAGTTATTACAGTGTGAACAGTTTTCCAGATCTTTGTGGTAGGTACAGCTCTAATCTTTCCTTACAGATTCTGGGACCATTTTTTTTACATTGCATGAAACTTGGTTCAGAACGTATGTCCTCAAAACCTCACACTTCTGCCAGGCCAAACCCTCATATTGAGATAGGCAGGACTCTCAGTTTGAGCATCTGAGAAAACACAGGCTTTCTCTAAAAAAATATTGTTTAAGCACTTTCAAGACTGAATCTATGCTAGCCATGGCAATAGTAACATTTATATCTTCTGAGGGGAAGCTACATCACATTATGTGTAATTTTTGCCCTAAAATTTCTAAATGATCCTTCAGATGGGGATGTGTCACATTCCATGTACTCAAAGACAGGCCAAATTAGCACTTACATGCTGTACTTTGCATTACACAGATAGATCCATAAAACATGTGATCGAATCCTAGATTTCATGTCTTAGACTTATAAAATAGTTTAGGTTAGAGGGGTTATTACAGATCACTTAGTCCAACCCTCTTACTATAGGCAGGGACACCCAGCTAGATCAAGTTGCTCAAAGTCCCTGACTTTCAATGATGGAGCATCCACAACTTCTCTCAGCAACCTGCTCCAGGGTCTCACCACTCTCATCATAGGAAATTTCTTGCTCATCTCCACTTTAAACCTACCTTCTTTAAAACCATTGCCTATCCGGGTTGGATATATGTGTGGTGATGAAGCCTCGTTGGTGTGTTGGGTGGTGGGACTGNGGGGAAAGGTTTCAGGCAGAAAGGTGGGTCACGCCCCTCTTGTTCCATGGTGGGTGGTCTTGGAGCGCCGAAAGGACTCTCTGGGAAGGGCACATGGTTTTGGGGAAGTGGTACAAATGGATTCTGGGAAGGGGAAAACATGGATTCCAGAGGGGGGAAGGGGAACACACATTTTAAGCAATATTTATCAGTTACATTCTGCATCATTTCAAGGTATTATCAGTTATATTCTTATTCCATTCCCACAATTTCCCCTTTTCCTGTCACTACAAACCCTGTTAAAAAGTCTTTCTCCATCTTTCTTGTAAGTCACCTTATTGAAGGGCAACAATAAGACCTCCCTGGAGACTTCTAGTAATCCCATCTCTCTCAGCCTTCCTTCACAGGTGTTCCAACCTTCTGATCATTTTCAAGGGCCACCTTTGGACCCACTGTAACAGATCCACCTTTTTCAGTACTTTGGTCTCCACAGCTGATTCTGTACTCTGAGTGGTGTCTTATGAAGGCAGAGAGTAGGGAGATAGAATCACATCCCTCTACTTGCTGGACACTCATGTTTTTATTCAGCCCAGGGTATGATTTGCTTTCTGGGCTGCAGGAGCACATTCCTACCTCAAGCTCAATTTTTCATCCACTGGTATCCCCATATGGACCTTGAGATTGTTACTGGATTCCTTAAAAAAAAAAGAAATAGCAATATTTGTAAGACATATGAGATGTCTTAATAATACCAGTCTCTTCCTTAAACCTGTATAACTTCTGTTTCCATTTGTTTCTGTGAAATTTCTCTCCAGGTTTTCTTTAGGAAGAAGTCATTATTAGAAGGAACATATTGCCACAACTGAAATCACCCTGACCAAATAGTAAAAGACCTCTGGTGGGATGGTGTTCTTAGGATTGACATTGTGTCAGGTAGAACTGCTTACCTTAAAAATCAGTGATAGTGCTCTAGCAAGGTGTCTGACTAATGTATTAACCAAATTCTAAGCAAATAATCAAATAAACAAACCAATAATTTCCATTTCTGATATTTCCATGGAATTCTCATAAGTCTGAAAAATTAAGAAAGACATTACTTTGAAGTCAAATGCTGAAGAGTAAGATAAAATACAAATGGATTATTCATAGTCATTTATGCCTTCTCAGGCAGTAATATGGAGCAAAAGAGCAAACCATCTTATTTCTGTGGTAAAATGAAAGTAGTTGGATATTTTTTAAAAGCTTTCAAGTGTAAGCTAAGATTCCAGAACTAATCAGTTTACTTTTCTCCTCTCCATCTCATTTGACCCTCATTACTTATGTGTTTTACAATGCCACTGAGTAAACATTTTGCACTGTAGAAGTGGAAATGTGAGTCATGGAAAAGTCCATCTTCCTCTTCCAGCCTTTGTAACCAAAAAACTGGTTTCTACACAACACATGGACATGGAAATTAGTGAATACATAGAAAGGAGATCACAATGTCTATGGATTTACTCACTTTACAGCAGCATAGTTATGCATTTTACCAGACAACACAGAAGCAATAGCAACAGTACAGGATTAATTCATTAACTGGAAACTGGGATGCTGGAATACACCACTGGGTATTGAATAGGTATTTCTTTTTGTATACAGTGATGCCCTTTCATGACACAACTTACAGTAAACCTGACAGAAAAACTTTCAGAAGTATTCCAATAGTACAGACTAATTGTTAAACAAGAAATGGTACTTGAATGACACTTTTTAGTGCAATAAAATAGCACTGAACTTTTTTGGTTTTCCCCTTAATAAGTTAGAGGCTTTGTCAGTAAAGAGCAAGAAGCTGAATGAAAGAGAATATAAGTATGCCAAAATGATGTACTTAATAGAGGGATAAGACAGTCTTTGTGATTGTCTGTATACTTCTGTGCTGCAGCAAAGTGCCGGCTCACTAGGGAATCGGGTGGAAGAGTGAATAATATAGAATTATATACTAGGGAAGTAGAAATTATTAATTATTTTTATTAGCAGAAGCTTTTAATGGGCTGTCTTACATTGTCCTTCAAAGGAAAGGAAATCTATATGAAGGACAAGGGTACGAAAAAGGAATTACCCTAATTTTTAACATGGTTTATATATTATTTGCCTTTGCACCTTTTCTTGTTATCTGAAGCTTATCCCTACATTCTTCTTTCCTCTGTTTCTTCTCGTAATTTTTGGTGTCTTCAGTCTCCATATCAAGGTCTACTACCACAACGTATCTGCTAACATCCTCTCATAAACTTACATGAAATGAGTTGCACGTGACTTGTCACAAAGTGTTTGTAATTATGGTGAAGAGGACTAATTTGTGCTACTGATGTTGTATATTAATTAAGTGGTAGGATCTGAAGTGGAAATGCTGAAAAATGGCTTACTCCAGGACAGAAGACTTTAACAACTTATGAATTTCACATACATTTTCTACTTCCTACCACATGGCCTTTTTCCTGAAGGGAAGGAAAAACTATGGGGAGTGAGAGGACAAGAAATTTTTGTGACCCATGTCAAGCTGCAAACAAATAGGGTACAGTAAAAAAGTGGACTTCTGTAAAGTGAGAGTGATATTATCTCACACACCCAATCTCTTATTGTCCTTTGTATTTAGCTTAAAAGCTGTTTGGGACCAGACTTTCTTTTGATAGAGGTTACAGATAGCAACTGCTAGCCTGATGTTCCTGCACAAGGGAATGGATGCCAGCAGTAGAGAAGCAGGATTGCAAGGATGACTCTACCACAATGTGTGAGAAAGGTAGGAACAGATAAGACATGTGTAAGACAATCTTAGAAACTTGAATTTGGATAGCTTAAATGGCAATCTTTGAAAAGAGATCATAGAAATAAAAAGGTCAAATTTTCTGGGACCAAAGATGCTACCGTAAAACACTAACACACATCTTACATTTTCTGCTAAACCTTCGTGTGTAATCTGGCTTCAAAAACCCGGAATGGGTTCTCCTGTTCTTAAGGCAAGGGCATGACAGGGGGAGAATAGTAGTTTTGGCAAGACTGAGAAGCAATCTATTGCTTATTTTTGTTGACCTTTGCATTCACCTTGCTGTTGAAAGCATATTTTTTCAAACTATGTAGAGAGGAAATCAGTTTATATTAAAGTTTTGACGCATTCCCTTCCTGCTCAGATTTTATCCCTGAAAAAGGGTGTTGCTACGTGGTACAAGAAGCCATGGGAACTATAAACACAGTACTGATGTAGTTTTACTGTTCAGGATTCTGAGGCACGTTAGGATAAAATATGAAATAATAAATTAAAAACCGGGCTTTTGATGCTTCTCTTTATATGTATTATTTAATAAATGTCTCATGCAGACTGCCCCCTCTGATACCCAGATCTTTCCTCTCTTGTGTGAGTGTGTAAAACATGAGTCTACAGAATTAAGGGTGTGGGAAGCAGAAAAGTTCATGCAGTTAGAGAACTTGCTCCAAAACCACCAGTCTGTGATCCTTTCTCCTTAGAACTGATTGTGTTAGATTCCTCTTACAGTCAATGGAGAGACACAGGAACATTTGGTGTTGCTATTAATCTTAGTCAAAAGGGTCATCTGCTGTAGAAGTACTGATCACTAACTCAATTGTCTACATATCTATTAAGACACACACCTCTACAAATGTATATGTAGTGTATTCGTCTGTGGTGAAAGGGTACAAATACTAATGCTTAAGGATTTTGGTGGTACACTGATGTTACAAAAACAAAGTCAGTATGAGATGAGTGATAACTGTTGTGTTAGGAGACCTGCAAAAGCAGGCCTCAAGATTCTGAGTCTGGGCAGCCAAAATTTGTAGACACTTTCAACTTTCTGTTCCTAAAGATCCCATTTATCTCTGTGATTAAAATTAGTGCCGATTTGCCTTGGATGATGGTTATAAAATGTGTGAATTTTTATAATTTTGACAATCATCACAGGAAGACCAGAGAAGAAAATAAGTGCAGTAGCTTTGGACCAGGACAAGAGTATCATGCCAAAAAAACCTGAACTGTAGGCCTGTCTACTGAACAACATTTTGTGATCATTCTTAAACTGAATAAAATTCATCCTGTGCAGTGATTGACAATATAGCAGTGATTCTGTTTTCAGGATTTACTGAAAGATAAGAGTTCTCTAATAAGCCATTCATTCATACAATTATTACTTTTGAGATTAAATGCTCTATATAGAGAATGAAGGGTCATCACTAGTGCTAAAGTACAAAAGAAAACCAACGTTTATTGCGTATCTGATTCTGACATGGTTTTGAAACAGTTCAAATGATCACATCCACCAGAGAACAGAATCAAGTCTCTCATGGTACCCGTCAACAAAATATTGTTTGCAAACACATGATGAAGTCTAAATGTAGGAACGCATTTTAAAAATCGAAACATTTATGTAGAAACATATTGCAGATTCCCTGAGATACCTGCCTAGAACTGTCATGTCTACGTCATGTATGTACCACAGGATCTATGGGAGGTCTCTGATATAGACTCTTGGGGTCACGACAGATACCTTAGGATATCTGAAGTGCGCTGCAGACCTCACTACAAGCACACTATTTAATCTGTGCAGAGAGTGGTCAGTTCCTGACTGATAAATACCCAATACCATTTGGGAGGTCTCCATAGTACCTGAGACCCCCAGTCAGGGCAGACCAGCAGTGTTGTTTTTACACCAGCCTTCCCTGTCCTAGTGCAGGGGCTACAGCCCAGGTGAGGCTCCATGCAGCACCTGAAGTGACGCTGCAGAGCCTGTTTCCAGACACCTGAACCCTGCTCTGGGCAGCCAGGTGTGAGTCCACTGGCCATGCACAGAGACAGCAGATCTCTAGGTATAACTGCTGGTATTAAAATAAGGATTTAGTGAACTACCTTCATCTTTCACCCTGGATGATCTGGAGAGGCACATTTTTTTCTCGGGTGTCATGTCCTATCTGCCAGTTTCATGTATAGCCATAGGATATTGGGCTGTTTCACAGCCCAAGTGGCACCAGGTCAGTGTGTCAAACACTTGGATGCTTCCCTGGTGCTGAGATTTATTTGTCTGCACCCTCATGCTCCTCCTTGCTCTACTCAGGTCCTGACAGGAATGAGGAGGTGGGGTGGCACAGGACAGGGAGGAGCTGTGAGGTGACAACAGCACTGGGTCAGCATACTGATCTACAGTCAGGAGAGACCCGACTTCCCCATGGGCTTACTCACTGAGGAAGCAGGATGGCTTCAGCTAAGGATGAACCTGTGTTTTCCTTCCTCTCCTATACTTGTGACACAAAGGTGTTGCCTGCACTAGCTTTTCCTGAAAAATGAAGGAAGCTTAGACAACTTCACCAGGCACCCACTTCCCAAAAACATGATCTACCTCACATAGTTTTGCCTCTCTGGCCACAGCATTTAAAATGACAACTTCTCAGGATGTAATCAGTGTTAATAAAGGAGTTACTTTGAAAGGTAGAGTTCTGCCCATAATAATGTTCAAGTATGGACACAGCTAATATTTTGCCACAGATAACAGCACAAACAAGAGCACTTGGTGTCCAGCTGAGAAAATATTTTTTTCCAATTGAAGCAAAAAGATTTTCATTAGTCACACTGTGCTATTGCTGTTTAACAAGGTTTTTTGTTTATTCTCAACCAGGAAAAGGAGCTTTGGGAGTGCAGAGAGTATGTGTAGTTTCCAGGAAATTCTGTCTTGTGTGTCTTGAACTCTGTTCAAGAACTTGTCCCAGAAAAAGGGTGTCCAAGGCATGTGTCCAAGCTGCAGTTGGTGTAGACTGACAGCAGCATGTAAAAAGCTCATTGGGTTTCAGTCTGAGAACTTTTGCTTTTAGGGGTAGGCAAGACAGAACAAGAAGTTATAAAAGTAGAAAATTAGTTATTTTCCTTGTTTCTTTTGTTGCCACCTGTCTGGCATAATATTAAAATGTTCTCTGTGCCTACACATAGAGGTTGCTGAGATAGTGTACAGACCTTGTGACACTGGAGATAATGTCACCTAGAGAGAGCAGTGAATATGTGGCTTATGGGACATCATCAACAGGACAGTATTTACTGTGTCAGTTTTATACCCTTAGTAACATTAGAGAATTTTTGGGAAAGATGGATAACTTTAGGACCATTATGTCTCTTCATTGTGATAAGTGACACAAGTTAGAAAAGGGTTCTGATATTTCCTTGCCATAAATCTCTGAATAGAATGATAAAAGATAATAGGAAGCTAGATTCAATTGAAATTATATGAAATGCAGACATCTTAGTTTCTTTCAAAAAATTCACATATGCAACATTTGCTTCTTAAAACCTGGACTGTCTTGTAATAATTTTATTTTTTTCATCCAAGAAAGAGGAAAGAAAAGGATGCCAGTTCTTGAAAGATCTGAAGTAAGATTTTCTGCTTCAGATGTTTTTGCCATTATGTGGCACATTTAGAAGTTAGGCTGGAGAGCCACTATGCTTTGTGTTCCTCGTATTAATGTATACTATTATTAAGATCCTTTACCATGGTTAATGTGACATGCTTCATCTCTGTGTACACCTACCAAGTCAAGGTGATTTTAGTCTTAGTGACCCAGCATGTAAATAGTCACTAAGAAAGTTAGCTGACAAAGTCAAAACTGGAAAGTGCATGTGTGCTTGAGGTGTCATGACTGAAACTTCATCACGGATTATTTGAAATAAGACTCTCATTTTGTGGAATAGGTGGGTTCTCATTTGTTTTTATTATTTCTCTGAATTGCATTGAATGGTGCTCAAGGACAGTGCACCTTTTTTTTTTTTTTCAACACTAGAGTGTCATGTAATACTCGTGTATTACAAAAGTGAAACAGAGGTTCAAGAAACTGAGAAGGAGATTGACTAGCGAATGTAAACACATTGCAGAGTAAGCTGTAAATATGAAGAGATGGTAGAAATCATTGAGGAAAGTACTTCAGCAGAGACAGCAAAATCTTTTAACCCAGTAAAACAGGAGCTTAGAAGTTCTGGGTGTGCTGTATGGAAATATATTAGGAGAAGAAAAGAAAAAAAAAACAAAACAAACAAAACACGAACCTGCTTTGGTCCAAAGACAGTCCTCAAATATGAAGATAGTTTTCTGATCTTTGTAATAAAAAGGGATGCATCTGATAACCTCAGAGTTCTTTTCAGGCTTGGGAAGACACGAGAAATAACTAATCTGTTTTTGTCTTTAGACTTTGAAACTTTCCTAGGGCAAGAGACTGTCTTTATATTCAGATGAGACATAGCTCTGAACCTTCTGTCAGGTCTTCATTGGAACGAATACCAACATCATATGCTTTTCAGTTTGCCAGGAGTAACTGAATACAGAGTATGTAGTAGCTTACAGAAATTGCCAGTCATGGGTGGGATTACAGCCATGGCACAACTACTTAATTTGTACCAGAGCTATGAAAATCAGGTTAACAACCTTTGTTTTCCCACTGTTAGGAAGGCTTTGTAGTTGTAATGCTTCCCAAAAGGAGAAGTTTCTGGTATCACCATGTCCATTTGCTTTTTCACATCCAAAGCAGTGAGTCTGGCTCTCCAGGTTACTGTCTCAACTTCATCCCTTCTCTCTTGCTCTCCCTCCCTCACTTCTCTGACCCTTGTTTGGCTCCAATCTTTCTTCATTAGGGAAAATGGCAAAGGGAATTTAGATGTTGCCAAAAAGTGTTGAGCCAATGCTGGCAAAAATAAAAGCTTCAAGTTGTACAATATGGCACATGCCTGAAACCTTCTGCTGTCTGTTTTCAGTAGAAACACTTAATCTCAAGTATTTGTCAACTATGAGTTCCACAGAACAGTGCTGATTTAGGCAACTGACTATAAGTGCAGCAGTGAATTGAATTAAAGGCTTGGCATTTCTCTCTGGTCTATTAGCATTCCAAATATATGTGTCTTTTGTGTTGGGTTCCCTCTTCCTCCAAATTTAAGATGGCTTTATTTGATGCAGAACTGATGTAGTGGTAAAATAATTGTGTGCCTCTGGTAGTATGGCATCCTTGTCCCTCTCTCCTGCTGTAAAGCAATGACTCATAATATTTTATCAGGAAAAAACTTATAAAGAATTTTTAAAAGGGTGGTTGATGTCATTAATGTCAACAATTTATGTTTCTGTTTCTTTGTTACTGGGAGAAGTTTTCTAACAATTATTATTAGTACAAAAATATAAAAGATTCTTCTGATATTTGTGGATGCTGAATTTTTCTAAAAAGTTATTGATAAGACACACATGATATGAATATCATGCTAATCAGTCCAATACAACTAAGTATGGTAATTACTATCCAGGAGATAAAACTAGTACATGATTGAGATATGGAAAGAAAAAAAAATCCTGAGAAACAGCCATCAGTTGAATACTTTTAGTTTAGAGAATTTAAAGTAGAGGGGAGATGTGTTACTCTTAAACATGGAAAATATTGAAACAAACACATTGGAAATAAATGTTTGACAGCAGACTTGGGCAGAAGAAAATGAATGGGCAGAAACAGGAATATGAGAGATTTAGTTTAGAAAACAGAAAATGTTTTAATGGTGAGGAAACTGGACACTAAAATAGATTGCTTGGGAGGACTGTAAGATCTCCATTTTTAAGGATTTTTAAGAACAGGGTTAATAAGCATTAGTCAGGAGTAATTTAGGCAGACGTGATTGTATCCAGGGATGCATTACATAACCCTTTGGGAGTTATGTTACTTTATGTTTCTTTATTGAGGACTCTTGCGGAGTCCAGGAATCATGTCTTGAGAGTGACTGTCCCTAGTGACAGTATTATCAGTATAGCTGCAGTTTGTATTAACAGTGCTCTTCCTCTTGGAAGATGTCTACAGACAACTCTAACAGAATTTGTGGTATTTCATAAGGACTTTGGAAAGGGAACACTGTAATTTGCACAGGAGAGTAATCAGAAATTTTGGCCAAAAACTTTGAAGAGCTTGTGCACTTTTGATTACGTTTATAAAAATTGTAGTCATTCTCTTTCTGTAAAAATTTCACTGATGTTTATCAAGGACTGCAAAAACACTTCAGAAGTGATCTGAAACTTGTTTATGCCATTTTCACATTACTTCTTAATGGGCTTTAGGTAAGGCTTTTTCTGAGCTTTTCATGTAGTGACTGCTTTTTCCTTACTAGGAATAAACATCCAGCATGACAAATATCACTTTTACCATGGTCAAAGTATGTTTTTTTCCAAATCCATGGTCAGCTGCATATGTCCAACACCATGTTCCTGGGCTGTGTTTAGGGAAGTTGTGATAGATCTCTTGAGTCCGATCTATTTGCCTCCGTGACTGCAAAAGACTTTGACTATTTATGCCTGTTAAGAGACCATGAAAAGACATGCTTATGAAAAGACAAGCTCTGTTATTAAAAAACTCTTAATCACACAGAAAACAAACAAACTAACAAACAAACAAAAAAATCAAACCCCCTTATCTTGTTTGTTTAAAGGCATCTCAGATTAAATTTAATGGTGCTATTTTTACCCAAACACGTTTGAGACTATACCTGCTTCTGATTGACATAGACAAACCTCTTAACACAAAAATTTTAATCTTTGTTAAGATCAGAAGTTTGCAAACATGTAAATGCTGTTTAACTTTGTCTTATTTTTTAAAATGTCTACATTTCTACAAATGAACACTTTTTTCCCCCATTCTCTGTGCCTCTATGTGTGTCTTTCCCCTCTTCTCCCCTCCTCCCTCTCCAAAGGCAGTTATTTGCTGAATTTTGTATACTAGGAACACCTGCTTTGTATGCATTACTAGAAAATAGTTAATATTTTTTTAAAAAATCAAAAGAAGTAGGAATTACATTAGAATGGAATACTTGGAGTGCCCAGACATAGAACCAATACAACTCAACAGTGCTTTGTCAGGAATAGTAGAGAACTAGAAGAATAATTATTATTGAAGAAGTTAAAGACATCATTAATTTGAAGGTAGATTGATTCAGGCTCTGCATAACGTTTTCAATACTCCCCTGCAGTCCAGTACAGTTGCTGTTATCTCTTCAGGTTCCTTGTTAGCATCTTTTCCAAGAAAAGCAGAAAAATTTGACAAATTTACATACTTCCAAGTAGCAGTGCTGCCCAAAGACACATTTATTTCATACGTACTGTTTCTGATAGTGAGCCAGTGAATGATGATGCCTTGAAATGGCATCAACTTGTATTAACTTGTGCCTCATCAAAATCCAGGGGTGTCTACAGGAGGGAAACTCCAGGGTGAACGCAACCTGTTGGTTGCTGAAGGCACCGGCTGTGACACAGAGGTCACAAGTTGAGGTCACAGAGTTCCTTCCCTCAGAGATGTCTGCTGGCGCACAGGGTCAGAACTCTGAATGTTTGCCTCCCTGTGGCCTGCTCTTGACTGAAATCGAACACCTGTGCTTACTGTCAAATTGCAATTTCAAACAGGTTGCAGGAGTTTAGGGGGTGATGGCAGAATGTCAGTCATGGTTTTGAAACAGTGATAGGGAGACACTTTTAGTGTGTTTCAGTGTTGCAGGGAAGAGGTAAGAGCCAGAGGCTGTGAGGGAAAGCCAGTTTTGTTTAAGGGTCTGGTTTTCTGACCACAAAAAAAGTGTATGGCTGGGAAAAACTGCCATAAGGAATGTTGGGTTCTTGATATTGAGAGTCTGTACGCTTTATTTCAGGTAAATAATGGGAATAAGAATTATAGAATGTGCTATAGAGAAAGTTGGAAGCTTGTTCTAGCTTTACTTATTTCACATGGAGTGATTGCTCATTTACCACATGCCTCTCAAGTCTGCTTCTGATAAACATGTCATGACTATTTCTAAATTGGAGTATTTTCTGCCAATACAGACCCAGCCTCTTCTGCAACAGTGCCAACAGGTGAGGTGAGTGAGCAAATGAAGGTGTCTGGGCTTGAAGCAGGTGTGAGTCTTTAGTTTGTTTTCTGGAATTACAGAGAAATTACTTTAGGTATTCTAAGCCACATTAAATGTAATATAAGAGTCAGAATTTCAGTCTTTATGGTAAGAGGATTTCAATGCTTCTATTTTAGAAAAACCTACTCTCAAATTCCTATATATTATTAATAGTTAAATTTCCTTAACTGCAGTATGGAGATAATATATATAGAGATTTGCACTTTATGAACAACTGATAAAGTTATGCCATCTTTATGCCACCTATTTATGGAGTTACACTGTAACCTGCTACCAGGTCATTGCATTTGTTTTTATTTTAGATATTCTAGACAGGTTACACACAGAGTGCCTTTTTGTGTCCTCCTTCTCTATCTCCAACTTTTAAAGTTTTTTTGGCTTTGTTTTCCTAAAATTTTTGAAGTCTAGGAGCAAGAATAGCGTTTGAACTTTTAAGAAATAAGGCGTAGATGGCTAAATGATTTGTCATTTTTGCAGTCACACTGATGTTCACAGTCTTTCAAACATAATGCTAATAAGAATGAACTATATTTAAACTGTTGTTTGATTCTTATCAGAACAATATTCAGCTTCTAAATACTGAGTAAGCTATAACTAATAGAGTGTGTGTCAAAATAGCTGGCTGGTTTGGCAAAATTAGCTACAGTATTAAACCACAGCCATTTGTCTCTCCTTGTAAGTTTCTCCCTAGCTCTATAATCTCTTAGTCATCCAACTGTAACTGATTTTTTTAATACTTTTTTCACTGCTAAGTCTGCAATATGATGTATGGTATTTTTAAAACAGATGTTCTTTGAATGATGTAGTCAGCTCCAGTTACTGACAAGAAATGATTGAAATTCCTGCTTGATTTGTGGAATATATTTCTGAAGAAAGTGAAAAACTGAAGGTGTTTCTGCATAAAAAGTAGCATTTTTTGGCTTTAATAAAAGATATATTAAAAACAAAACTAATAAAAAAAAAGCTTTGTCACCTGCTCAATGTTGCGGATGCATTTTATTTTATTGTTGCCTGGTTTCTTTTTTTCTTTCTAATTCTTTTCAGCAAAGATTCACTAGTGCTGTTTAGCAGCAAAATAATGTAGCCAGAGCAACTGGGCAGCTACTGGAAAGAGACAGTTCCTGATATTAATGTGCATTCATTTAATATCCTTTTGCTAGGACATTTGCAGAAACATGTGACTTTGATTGGAGCTAGAGGCAAGAGCAGTGTGCTTTTACCATGTCCCTCAAATGGGTCAAAAGGGGATTCTGAAGACTGGTTCCCTGAGGTGGCCTTGAGCATGACAAGAAAAGATGTGGTCTTCACAGGTTTGTTTACACCCCTCTGAACAGAAAGTGTAATTCACCCTCTCTTACCCCACTTTGATTGTATGGCTTTGTTATACCTCATCTTCTTTTCTTTTTTTTTTTTTTACTTCTGAAATAAATCTTCTCATACTTTTTTCATGACTTTTTGGGACTTTTTGATCTCTTTTCTCCTCTTGTGTTTTGCCTCTCCTTCTGTGTAGAAACTGAGGCAGCAGCAAAACAGTTCCTTCTTTCTACCTCAGTGTTCACTGCCATGCCCATGTGGACAGTACATGCAAGGGCTTTTGAAGTGATACTTCTAAATCTCTATTCCACAACACATGATTTGTGTTTCTTTTGCATAAATCAGACTGTGCCATAAAAGTTTTGAGAAGTTAAAGATCCATATCTTTTTTCACTAGTGCCTGCAATGTGTTGAACTTCTGTGGTTTGGGAACTGAAACAGTGTGCTAACCATCCAGCAAAAAACATTCCTATTTTGAACATTCCAATTGCCATTCAAAATAGATTATTAGAAATGATTATACAAAGGACTTTGAGCAGTGACTATATTGCTGCAAAACTCACAATCTATTAAGGGATAATTTGTGAGCTGAAAATTTATGCAGGAATACAGTGCATAATAAAGCAATCTCCACAACAGCCACAGTCAGTTTTCCTATTTGGTGTATGTTTTGTTACACTGCGACAGTGTAACAGCCAAGCTAGAACAGCAGTATCAGGAAATGTACAGATGCTTCTGTAGATGCAGAGCTCACCAAACCGTACATCAGCTACAAGCAGGAGGAGATCACTAAATTATTTTTCAGTGTTTTACCAAATGTTTCAGAAAGAGGTTGCTAATATTTTACAAGTTCTTTAGAGAATTCATCTCTGGGTCTAGGTAGTTTCTCTGGTACCACAAAGGAAGTCGTGTTTTATTGGGTCCCAGCAGTGCACAGAGCAGAGAGCATCCCATCATTTCCTGATGCTGTCATTTGCTGCAGAGAAGCAGCACTGACAGGTTACTGTAGAGAACAGAGAGCTGTTGGTAAGCCTATTTGATTTTCAATTTTCTTTTACTATGTGCAGCATGGCTGGGTATCCCCCACTCTTTTGTATGCTGTAAATAATGCCAGTCAGTTTCACAGATGAATTAGAACATAAAGTTCCATCTCTAAGGATGAAGCTAAAGAAGGAATGATTGCAATTGAAAAAGCAGATTTCAGTGCATGTGTTATGTGGGGTGTTGTAAGGTGGAGGGTGTTTCTTCATTGACTGTTGATTACTATGTCTGCTGAGGTCACCAAGGGCACAGAGAGGTTTCAACATAAGGGGAGGGCACAAGATCAAAACTCCCCACTTTTTCCTGCTGAAAACAAGGACACATTCCACCTTTGTATCTGCAGAGAACTTGTTTTTTTCACTCTATACTGCTATAATTACTTGAGAGTGCATGCATTCTGCTTGCTGCACTGTATAACCCCTCTGAGCTTCTTGTTTGCACTAGTAAGATTTGTCTTCAGAGTGGCTAAGACTCAAGTTAGAGACTGAGCACCGGCTTCAACACTTATGTCTACCAGACATGACTTGGTGACCTGGGCTTTTCCAATTCTGCTGAAGTGGGCCTCCCCCTGTCCATACTTACTGCCTGGCAGATACATAGCAGATACCTCTTATAAGGTGCTGTTGTGAGGGCTCACTGCTATTAACATTTGCTTCTCTGGCTCATATTTGACCTTATTGTACTGTGCATTTTTAAGTCAGTAACCATGTCAAAAGACTGATGTCATTGCAGGGCAAAACAGTGGAAAGAATGGGGTCAGAGTGAAAGCTTTTATTCCAGTATAAATATCTGAAATAACACAGGCACTCCCAAGCCTTGACAATGCATTTCTCTTTCCATGTGTGTTTCCTTTTCTTTTCAATAAAACATGCTCTGTTCCCAAATTCCCACCTCTGCCATGGAAGTGTTAGAATTGGATGAGCTACACATTAACCTCTTGAAAGATTAGCAATTCTCTAAGAGAGATTTTAATGGCTCATTAGTGTGAAAGGAAGTATTTCTGGACTGATGGGACATAAACATTATTCATAATAAAAAATAATATCTTGCTCTGAATTCTCTTGTTAACTCCCTCTGGCTAAAAGGGCAAAGTGCAGCCATTAAAAGGTAGAAACCAAGAAAATACTGACAACTGCTTCTGACCTGAGTGCTATGCAGGCAAACTCTCATCACTGAAGGAGGTTGGATTGTTTTACGGGTCTGAGTGGGTGCAGCTCTGTGGGATTATATAGAGCTACTCAGCTTTACAACAGCTGAGAATGTAACACCAAATATTTAATAGTTTGATACACAGCTCAGAGACTAGAAATCTGCTGTCCATCACTTAGTTGTATTGAACATTGGAACCATCCATGTGTTTTCTGATGTCTCCAGCTCACGTTGTGACATCAAAGGAAAACACTTGGAATATAAACAATGAGATCTAAAAAGTCTAAAAAGTAAATGTTGAAGATAAGTTTTTATTTGAACTGTTTGCTTTGTTTCTTCTGTGAGCAGATCATAGGTACATATATGTACATATTGTCTTTAATAGCTGAGGAAGTATGTTTTTGTCTTGTGAATATTTTATTTACATTGAAAGAGTTGTCCATTAAAAATTATTTCTAATTGACAGTACTGACCCTTTATGTATATACACCATCTGGCATCTTTTTTTTCTTGCCGGTCTTCTGCTAAAAATTTTAAGTATTATTAGCTCTGATTCACATTTTTTCCTCCAAATGGATTATAGATACAAACAATAAGTTTTGATAGGTTAAGAACTTCTCAGACTCTAATGACTGATATAATTGATACATCTGGAGCAGTTTCTAAACAAATGCATTTAATTAATGGAAAAAGTATTCCTGAATTCCTAGCCTGTCTGAAATAATTCATATTAGACATCTACTAAGGTGTCCCACCTCATGAGTTTTGATGTTACCTGCCTTAGTTTTAAACCAGCAGTTGTGATATAGTGAAGATGGTCTATTCGAATTTCATCCAAGTAGATGTGGCTCTAGTGATGGTCTCCCTTGCACTGAGCTGATGCCTTGAGGTCTGGTTTATGGCTATGTGGGGAGGCAATGCTGTATCCCATGGTGGTATTTGAACCTCAGTGATACTTGAAATTAAGTGGGATAAATTCCAGTCCAAGATGGTCAGCATGCCTGTTTGACTTCCCCTGTTCCATGAGGAATACCTAGAAACCTTGGATTTGTGTTCTGATGCAGAACAATTAAAAAATATTTGAACTGTTCAAGGCAAAAAAACATGGTAAAAAGTATCAGGAGAGGAGTGATGAGGTATGACTTTTTAAATGAGGAATCAGTTTTCAACTACTTGAGGGGATACACAGAAGCAAGAATTTTTAGTAGTTGCCATAATGGATTTAATATGCATGCTGTATCTGTTCCTCAAAAAATATCCTGTTCTTGGAAGAGCTTAGTTTTATTAATTTATTTATTTTTTTAAGAACATTGAATCTGTATGTGTCTTAAAGTCTACTGATTGTTGTGTGGAGACCTGACAAACAAGGATGGTTTCCAAATGGAGTTTCTAAGTATATTAACATAATGATGGTATTGTGCCTACATTTATTTTCCAAACAGTTGTGTTCCCTCCAAAGTGCAAACTATGTAGATAAGGTAAGTTTATGGTAGATAGCTCTAAACAAAATGGTGGAGAAAATGCTGCAATTTACTGCTATGGGTTTAACCTAGGAGATCAAGCTGAATGCACTGTGTAATTAATACATTCCAATGAATGCACTGGATGATATCACTTAATAGGAGGAACTTGTGCTAACCATCATTATCAATACTGCATGCTTTTTCAATTTCAGACTGTGGTTAACTGATTTGACATTAAATTCCCCTTTACTTTTGTCCTGCACTGGAGAGATTAATTGTTTTGTGGCCAGAGATCAACCGAATATTGATCTACAAGTCCAATCTGTCTACACACCTTTTACATGCTTTTCTGCTTACTACATGGGGGAGTAAATTAAACTGATCTGCTAGTGTAAGCTTCTATTTCAAAATAAATCTTTCCTTTTATCTTAAGCTCTTTATCACAGTCTTAGCAGTGAATTCTGCTCACTAAGTTACTCCTGTCTCTTCAGATTCACCTGTTCTAGGATCCTGCATGCCAGACAGTATCTGCTTCAGTAGAATTGGAATAATTTAGCAGCTTTGAAAATGCTACTGTCATTTATTCTAGGAGTCAGCTGTCTTAGAAGGATCCAGGAAAGGCCAAAGTAGTTTGCATTTATTGGCAAACTATCACTTGTGTTAGTACTGTCTTAATTTTACTGCAAAGAGGAGAAAGTAAACACTATTTTGGCAACTTTAATCAATAGAGGTTGTTGAGGAATATTTTCCTTACTTAGAAAACAATAAACCAAATGTAAATATGGGAATTCCAAATTAATCAGAAAAAGGCTAATCTACTAAAGGCTGGAATTCAAAGGCTGGAACAAAGAAAGGCTGGAAATAATATCCTCAAAATGCTTTGGGGACAAAGTTGGTCCTTATATGCATATATTTATGTAATTGAAATAGACTGTTTCATGAGCAGATGAACAAAGTGCTGGCAAGAAAAAAAAAAAGCTATCCAACAGTATCTATCTTGTGAAAAATACAAGGTCTGTCTTTAAGTCAGAATAGTGACAGTTCAAGAAAAGTCAAAAATTCAATCATGAATCCAGAAAGATCCAGTCTGTGTGTCTTGTGTTTTGCCAGGGAGGTTTATAAAACCAGCCCTGCCTCTCCTTGGAAAGGAATTTGTGAATAAATCCACAGCATGCTGTTGTCAATGACAAATGTCACCAGGCAGAATCAGTATGAATTTGTGATTTATGCACCCATATTCATTTGCAGTTGCTGCAAGGAGGGCTGGGAAATGAAAAAAATACTTTGTTGAGAACTCAGAATTCTTTGTACATAAATTATGGGAAAGTCCAAATTTGGTGACTAAATAAGAAACATCACCCATCTAGAAAGAGAAAAACAGACAAAATTAAGACAGTTTTTGCTGTAATGTGTGGATAATGTAGAGTGGAAGGGAATGAAACACCAGTACCCATTGATTTTAATAAAATTGTACCTGACTTGCCCTTACAGAAATAATGCCTTTCAACCCTACTTGTTTATAGAAATAAAATAAATGTTACGAAAAGGACGTGTTTATTTACAAGTGTATCAATTAATGTTGCCATATACTTTAGGAGTTTCTAGACAGTGAGACATGAGGTCTCTTTTAAGAGTTCAACCTATCTTGGCATATCAAAATGAGCTATGATATAACAGATATCACTTAGCAATTTTTCAGCTTTTCCTATACCACCTTTCAGACTGTATACTCATGCATGGTGGTCTTATATAGGAAAGTGTGATGGAAGAATATTAGTGTTGCATATCACTGCTCAAGATGGGTATAAATCATCTTAGCAAGACTTTGCAGATGTTACATCAACTAATTTGTATTAGAATTGTAAAAAGTAATTATTCTGCTGCTTCTGACTGCAGAGATGATTAATAAAACTTTTAAGAATATTTTAGCAGTACAGATAGAGATAAAAATTCTGGATTTTATAATGGTTCTGGGGCTCTTCATAATTCTGCATCAACTTTGAAAAATAATTTGTTTTGGATATATGCTTTCTGACAAGGTGGTCAAAATATTCCAGTGGTATTGAAGTATTCTGGAGTTAATACAAGAAAACAGCTAGTAAGCAAAACAGATTTGACCAGTGTTTGAATATAGTAACTTGGTGAAATTTGTTAATGGTTTTAGAAATCTTGACCACTTTTTATTTTGATACTCTTTCTGGTAGTGACTGTGGCTTTGTGAGAAGGAACTCTGCTTCAATTAGATAATCTCAAGCATCAGTAGCTGTCTTTCTCTTCACCCTGAGTCAAAGTTGTCTTGTAGGTTGAAGAAGGAAAGTTTTTAAGTTCTTTAGTGCATTTCTTTAATGGACAACAATTTTAATTTTTTCAGTATTGTCAAGTCTTATGGATTTTATAAATTCTTGGGATTTTTGAATCACCATAAGATTTAATATTCTCTTTGGAGTCTGAGTTCTGGTAATTTGGGACTTATATGAAAATCCTGGACTGTACCAAGGGAAGGTTGGGCTTTTTTGGTGGTTTGGGTTGGGGTTTTTTTGTTTGTGTGTTTTTTGTTTGTTTGGGTTTTTTTGTTTGTTGGTTGGGTTTTTTTTTTCTCCTGATTTTTTAGTTTAGTTTTTGAGGGAGGAGTTTAAAGTGTGTGCCCTAACAGGTCCATGGATCTCAAAAAGCAATTAAAGCAACTTCCTCTCCCTTCTTTCATGCTGTTGTGTTGCAAGAGAGGAAGAACAGAAAGCAGAGTCAAGCTTGATCATTTAAGAATTACTGCTGACTTTCAACATGTTCAGCCAGAAAATAACCCTTTTTCTATTCACTCTGCCTTCTCTGTGGGATTTGCCTGGTGGACAACAAAGATATCTTCAAGAGGAGGTAAAAATAACACTATAGGAAAAGTCTAGTCTTGAAGTCTGAGATTCTCACTGGTATCAGGAAGGTGCACCCTGGAAGGGTATGGATAACCTGAGATCCTTGAATACCAGAAAGACCATCTCACACTTTCTGGAGGATTAGTAAAGAGGGCACCAATCAAAACAGACAGATCTGTGCTATTTGTAATAGCACTTCAGGGTAGTTTCTCTCATAAAAAGTCAATTTATGCATATAAGATGGTCGCAATAATGTTGTATTTCACCAGCATGAGCAAATGCTACTTCCAGTAACTTTGTTTTCCTGCAAAACTGTAGGCAGCAGAAAGGGGCACTATGTCATCTCCATGACATTTTTATAATCATTAGCGTTTCAACTTGAAATTCTCAATAGCTGGAGAGAGGCTCAGTTGCTGAAATAAAAGTGTCCACAACACTGATTAGAAGCTGAAAGGATTAGCTTGATGTCTCTGATGTTGATGCTTGCTGAAATGAAAAGGAAAAAAATGTTCAAAGGCCCAGATCTAATGTACCTGACTTCCCCAGACCTATCAGAGGGTTAACATCAATAACCAAGTAATGGCTGCTTTATAGTGTGAATTTTCTGACCCAATATTTTCAAAAGGCTAATAAAAAGTCACACTGCCCAGAGGAAATTTGAGGTTGGAATAATTGTAAAAATAAAGTAGTAATGATAAAGCAATTTGTTTCGGTCTAGGAGCAGAAGTTAAACCTATAACTGTCACTCTTAAAGAGCCAGATGGAAAAAAAAAAAGAAAAAGCTTCATGTTTTCATGTGCATAGCTAAGCATGCTAAAATGTGAGGTCTGTATAAGAAAGAAATTTTTGAAAATGTTGTTGTTAAAGCTCTCCATTTCATGGAAAACGTCCATTTTCACTCTGCAAGAGGGTCTTAACAACTATCAAAGTGTAGGTCGTTCAAAACAGTAATTTTTAAGATGCTGACTGCAATGTAGGCTACTTAGGCTTTAGTCATGCAAACAGTTGTTCAACTAGATATAGTTCATGTTCATTTAGTTCCATGTATACATGGAACTGGATGTATAATTTAGAAAATGTTCTGTTTACAAAAAGGACAGTTTGGACCTATAAAAATGTGATAACTCACTCACTTGAGCCATAGAATCAGTGAAGTTATATTCCTTGGAATCAACTTGTGTATGTGTGACATGCTGCTGCGTTACCAGTAGCTATAGCAGCCTCACTTTAAAAATTAACATAATTTCTGTGTCTGTTTCAAGTTTGCATAGTATTGACAATAAATCCTAGGGAAGGGAAACCAATTATATTGGTTATACTGCCTCTTATTAATTAGTTTGTATTTTCTCCCTTCAATTTGTGGGCAATAAATGCTTACAATTATAAAGAACATATGGAAGAAAAGTGATTTTCTCTCTCTGATGTAATACACAGTTCCCTTCTCTTTTTGTACAAAGCTTGAAAAATCTTCTATCTAGATAAAAGAATGCAGAAAAACAGTTGGTTACATTATACATACTTCTTGAAAACAAGCTTCTGCAGCTCTGTCAGATAATGCCATCACCACTTCTGGAGCTTGCATATACCTTTCAGATTATAAAAGATATGATGGGACTCCTTTGGATCTCACTTGGCTCAGAGAAGTTGTACCAAAAGTTGAAATATCAGAAATCATATTTTCAGCTATAACAATGTGAATTGTGAAGACTGAGGTATCTCTGAATTATTATCCCCCATTCTACATTCAGAAATCAGGTCACATACTGTCTGCTGCACTCTTTTTCTCCTTTTGTATTTGGGATGACATCTGAAAGACTTATTTTCCCTTCATAAATGTAGTCCCTGGAATACTCAAGTGCACTTCTTCTCACAGGACTAATAATGTGGAGTAATGGGAAGAGAAATGCTTTAATCCTTCCTTTCACAAAGCAGATTATTTCTCCTCTTGTTGAATATTTTTCTTTTATGTCTCAATCACATTTATCCAGTTGCATACTCTTGTGTTAATTATGGTGGAACTGAGAAGTGGTATCTGCCTTTGCAAGGCTAGAACTGGTGGTGCAGCCAAGTATCTTCTTCTCTGTAGGTGGCTTCTCTCATATAACTGCCGAGTTACACTCATCATTTTCTTTGCAGATTGTATTGGGTCTGGCTGAGGTGGAGTTCATTTTCCCAGAGCAGTTCTCATAGTGCCGTGCTTTGCATTGGTAGCTGGAAGGGTGTAGTTAACACACCAATGTTTTGGCTGCTGCTGAGCACAGCATCAGTACTGTGACATTCCTTCCCCAGCCGAGGGTAAGATTCTGGGAGGGGACATACCCAGGCCAGCTGACCCAAAGTAACCAAAGGGATATTCCATACCTATGACATCAGCTTGGATATAAAAACTAAGAAAATAAGCAGGTAAGGGGGGCATTTGTAGTTTCCAATGGCTGCTTGCTAAGAAACCGTTACATGTGCAGAAGCTCTGCTTCTCAAGACATAGCCAGACATGTCTGCTGATGGGAAGTAGATAATAAACATGGCTATTTTTTGCCTCACTTTTGCTTGTGCAATCTTTTCTTTTTTTCTTTCATAGACTACCTTATCCCAAGCCACAAGTCATTTTCCATCTTATTCTCTCTCCTCTTTTTCGGCTGGGAAGAGGAGTGATAGGCTGGGTGGGAAGTTGGTGTCCAGCCAAGGGCAACACACTACACAGGTTTAGACTTTCAATTTCCACTATGCTAGTTGGCTGTTTTTTCCATTTTTTTCATAGCTTGAAATCTCGCTGCATCAGAAAACTTCATTTAGATTTATACACTTCATAGTCACAAAGGCTTTGTCTGTGAGTTTTCTTGACACTATAGGAGAAACAAAACCCCTCAGTCATAATGAAAGATTAATGAACACAAGCATTCTTTCTTAAAGTTGTGCCATGTGTGATTCAGTCATAGTAAGTATTATGTATATTCAATTCTTTTCTGTGCCTTTCACAGGTTTATTAAGCAGACAAGTTTTTTTGTTAACTGATAGCCAAGGTCATCCTATATTGAATGACAAAATAAACTCGTACATCAAGTATATTGAAAACATTGGATAATTTCCTGTGAGAATCATGAGGTCTGTTACAATGGGCTAAATTTCTGGTTTGATTTTATTTCAATGAAGTTATATCCAATCAGTGGCACAGCATATAAAATGAAAACTAAGATGGTAATTGTAATGTATTTAGAAATAATTTCTCCCAAACATTTATTGTTCAGTGTAAAGTTCCCTGAACAAAACCTTCCATCCTTTTTTGTTTGTTTTGTTTTTCTCTCCAGTGATTAACTCGTGATTTCAATGGTCCTTCCTTACCCCATGCAAAAAATTTGAAAACAGCTGTAGGGTGAGTTATGGGTTTCTGACATGAAAAAATTTGGACTGCTACATTAGTATGCACAGGTAGAAAGACAAACTGAGTAGCTATATTTGAGCTATAAGACCACTGGTATTTTCCAGTCATTCTGTGACACCCATAAAGGGATTGTTTCTTCACAAATTCAGCTGAGCTCACTTGATGCTTCTCTCCAGTCAGACATCTGCAGCTCTACCTTATTTGTAAATATGTGCCTCCCCCTCAAAAAACAAACAAACAAACAAAAAAATCACCACAAACAACAACAAAAACCCCAAACACTCAAAATTTTTCAATGAGGTCACTGCTCACTTTACTATGAAACTCTAGCAGAATGAACACACAGTTGATTTTTACACTGGGTGACATTTTTACCCAGTTTGAGCTTGTCTAGCTGTGACATTAGAAAGACTGTCCTTGTATTCCTTTGCTTTGTTTCCTAAGAATTTTGAATAAATCTTTGTGCATTGTCTAAAATAACCCACCAAAAAAACCCAGCTAACAAAAAACCCCAATTCTGTTCCCCTCTGCGGAATTAGCAGGAAATCGGACAGAGCTCCACAACCAATATGATCTCCGGCTAATGCCAAATTTATTGCTAACAAAACTTATAGTTTTATACAATTTAGAGCATCAGCATCATACATAATGTCAAGCATTTATTGGCTATCACATACTGTTCACGCAATTTCTTTATTCTGTCATTGGCTAAAGTTATGAATAACTATTGCTCTTTATGGTCACAGTCTCTTGTCATGTAGGTATCTTCTTGTTCGTCTATTTTGCAACTTCATCCATCTTTCCCATCCGCAGTCTTCTTTCTCATGTATCTTTTTCAAGGTTCTCACCACACAGCCATATTGTCTCCGAAACTCGGAATATCTGGATTTCTCACATTCACAATATGGCCTTGTTCTTGTAAATATCCCAGACTCCTCCATTTTATTTGACAGCAAAGGCCAAAGTTTATTCTCCTCCTTTCTCTATAGGATCACAGAGCATGTGGATGCTTCACAGTGTCTGTTGTTTCTGCTACCCTTATGAGTTACAGTTGTACTGTTATTCCTGTGTTATTTTAGATGGAGAGCTAAGATGACCTCAATATTGTATAGCTGATCTCAAGGAACTGGGCTTTTCCAGCAAGGATGAGGTGAGGCTCTTAGTGAAGGGAGCCACTTCTCTCCTGAGGTTTCCAGCACTTCTTTTGGCAGAATTTTACCTTAGGGCTGCCAAACAAGGGCATAAACACAATGGGGTTCAAACTTTTTACCTTAAACTCATGAGTATGAAGTCCTATTGTTGCAGTTTTTCTTTCATTTTGTGTTTAAAGAATTTACCTGTGGAACAATTTATGGGTGAAAGATGCCTGATACAGAAAAACAGGCATATTTTTATTCTGCCACAGTTGTTGCAAATTGCCTGTAAATGGATATAAGAGGTATGGAAACCAGGTTCTGCTCTATTCTTTCCATTCTCTCAGTAAGCCACTTGGTTGTCAAAGACCTGCTGTCTTTTCTTCCAGCAAATATGGTAGACCTAACTCCTTTGGAAGAAGGCTTGGGAAAAAACTGCCACAAACACTTCCTTCAGTAGTAACCCCACATTTAAGGAACAACACTTAGTCACACATCTGCTCTTACTGGTTTACCACAAGTTGTTGACAGACCACAGGTGGTTCTTAGCATGCATATTGAAAATAGCATTACTTGTGTGTTTCCAGGCTCTGCTAATAATCAGTGTGCTGCCTACATGATCTCCCAGTTCTGTTTTAGTTGTAGGAGGTTACAGGGGTAGGGAGAGCAAGGTGTGTTGTAGTGTGTTTGTCAAGGTAACTCAAAGACTAATGACCTGAGTCATTCATATGGACCTATACACCATTCCGTCTAACACCTCGTGGCTTCATTGTTCCTCTTGTATTTAATGCCACAATTCCACTGTAGAAATAAAAATATGCTGTACATACAGGGGCTGAAGCACAGAGATCTGTGCTGGCAGTACCAAACAAGCAAGCCAGATAAATATTTGAAGCACTTGATATGCTGATCAGCTGTAGTGCTTAATTGTTAGCACTTGTCATGGCCCAGTTTGGTAGTATTTCAACTAATTTGCTCCTAAGTAAATAGAGAAGGCCAGTCCTAAGCAATGTTCAGATGAATTGGTTAGAGTCACCAGCTCCATGAACTGAACCAGTACCAGAACCTTTTCAGAAGGGCACTATATACATGTAGAGAGATTAAGTGTCTTCCCATATCTGAATCTGTGGCAGAGCTGAGCCATATGTTGGTCTCTGACCTCCAAGAGTAGCACACCAACTTGCAGGCTACTGGTTTTCCTCAACCCTCTGCATGAGCATCATGAATGATTATCATATTATACACTAATGAGTCTGCTTAATCACTCAGTAACAGTAGTAACTCAACCAGTGCAATGTAATTCAATGTCAGAGGAACCTTATCTTGTTGATTTTGTAGATTTTTTACAGCAGAACCATACTTTCCTCTGACTTGAGAAGAAAACAGGGCACTGCATAACCTACTGCAATGTAAATAATTGAAAAAGGAGTTGTATTTTCAATGTTTGAAAGCATTTGCAAAAATGCCCCTTTAAACAAAACTTTACAGGCAACTGTTACTCTGCATGGAAAATACCTCAGTGGGTTGAGTAATTCCTTAATTTTTTATACTGTTCCACTTAAATGAAAAATCATCCTGTAATGCTTGTGTCTTTTAGAAAATTCAATATAATGAGTTTAAAGGCTTTGTTTTCTGTCTTTGCAGGGATACAGTGATAAGTTTCTATGTGGTACCAATTATTGCATAATGGGGAAAAAATCCTAAGTACCGAAAATAAACATTATTTTTCTTTTCATTTTGTATTTATTTTCATGGGTGAGAAAATCAAATTAAGATATTCCATATGAATCTGAGGCAGAGTGCATAATTCCTACACACATTCATGACCAAAGCAAGACAATGACCAAACATAATTCTTTACTGAATTTGTGCTTTCCACCACTCAAAGCTAACAGTAAAATTTCAGTTTATTTGTAAACAAGTTTGTTAGAACTTACATAAAGAATATCTGTTGCTTCAGCTTTTCTTTTCCTTAATCTATCCATCTGACCAACCCAAAAAGAAGACGTCTAGTTAAACCCCTGGACTTCCAGTAATAGCTGCTTGACTTTCAGACAACTCCTTTGTTTCTCAGTGTCCTCTCTATTCATCCTTTACCGTAGATCTGGACTCAAAATACCTGTAAATCAAAAGATGTTGTGTACTCCCCATCCCTAACAGTGTTCAAGGCTGGATGAGGCTCTGAGTAACCTGGCCTAGTGGAAGGTTCCTTCCCAATGACTAGGGAGCTAGAACTAGTTGACATTTAAAGTCCCTTCCAACTCAAAGCATTTTATGATTCTATGCCTGTAATGAACTTAAATGCTCTAGATTTGTTTAACTGATATTTCATACCATGGATTCTACATATTTTCTTTCTTTGGGAATCAAGTAGCATTCTCTCAGTTTTTGCTGTCAGAAATGCTCTTCTGGTCTTATTCCTCTATTCCGGAATAAATCTATCTCTTTTTCCTCCAGAGAGAAAACTGAAGCTGTTGTTACATAAGCTACAATTTTTCCCAACATTTGTTGCTTTCTCATCACTCTGATAATCTCTGGAATTATAAATTGCATATGTCTTCTTAGAACACCTGTTTTTAAAGAGCCAAAACACAAAGATACAAGTGTTGGCCATCATCCTTACAGCTGTATGCCAGACCATCCTGCTTCACTAGCCTTAAGATAGAAAGAACAAAAATATTCAGTGTGGCATTTTCAAAGCATTCACTACAAGTTTGGGAACTTTATACCCACTGTGAAAACATGTTGCATCAGGAATGATTTTGTTCTATCCAAATGAGCCACTGAAGTTAACTGTGGTATAAGAGATATAACCATGACATAACCATTAAAATCTTAAATTGTGAATGTGTAAATATTCTATACACTCTTAAAGAGTAAAAAATACCCAGTGAACAACTTCCTTAGTAGGAATCTGGCAGTGAAATGACTATGTGTGAGCAGAGAGAATCAAAATCTATCCCATAAAATATCTGCTGACAACTATTCCTTACGGCTCTGTGGTGGATGCTTCTGATATTCTGATGTATAAGTATTATTGGGAGTAGGATGATCCAAGTAGTAATCTGAGTACTGGAAATGAAGGGATCTTGGCTTTATGCAGATTTGTATCCCATGGCTTTTTGATTTTAGTGTCTAAGAAAATGCAAGATCCAAGTGAAGTTTTCTCATGATTAGTACCCAGAGGGAAGGAGAGGGAGAAGGAGGAACCTCATCCCTTTTAAGTTTTCTAGCTTTGATGACATCACTAGTTCTTGTGTTGCCATATCGTTTACTTGGGATATTAATAGGTTCTCTCTTCTCTGCTTGATCACAGCTACAAGGGTTCTATATACAGGTGTTTTTAAGCTGTCGACCTTTCCATAAAATAGATTTGAAGCTACTCAGTGAACTGAAAAACTAATGGTGTAAAAAAGGGAGAAACATACAATACAATACTGACAGTGCAAATGCACAAGGCCCCTGAGGGCTGTACCTGCCATGGCAGCCAGAGTGGCAGCACAGAAGATTTAGTGGCCTGAGATCAAGAATACAATTCATACAAAGCAGAAGTGAATGGGGACAGGTGGATGCAGGAGAATGTGGCTTTCAATAGTGGATAGACTGAACTAGGAATGGCTAACAGAGCATAAAGGGAGTGCAAAGAGACAGCTGTAACCAATGAAACACCTTTCTCTCTCTCTCTCTCTTTTTTTTTTTTTTTTTTTTTAATGTGCCACTACAGCCAAGAACATGAGTGTAAAAAGCCTTGTGTAAAAAGCTCACAGTAGGGGAGAATAAACTGCTGCCTGCTTTTTGAAGAAGAGCTTTGCAATTAGCGTGTTCTCTGGCAATACGTACGGAGGCTTGATTCCTGCATTTCCTGGATGGAATTAAACCTAATGTTTCATAGCGCTTAGGTGGTGAGAATTCTAGGCTGACTTTGGAACCGGATACCTACATCAGTCAGCTGGAAAGCTGTCTCACAGTCTAAGCAAAGAATTTGTCAGCTTAGTTGCTGTCAGCCATTGCCTGTCTTCAGTAGCACAACTTCAAGCACCTTCAGAAAGCTTAGTTTCCTGATAAGCCATGTACAAATAAACTGTATGTATGAGACATGGGGAAAGTTGTCAAACTCTTTTGCACGTAAGCCCTTAATGCCTGCACCTAGGACAACTTAGTGCTTCTTTAGATTTCAAGCTAGCTTTCTGCAAAGCATTTTATCTAGTGAGTGGGACTGAAGGAAGAAAAAAATAACTATTCTTTGGGTTTTTTTTTAAACAAAAAGATTATCAAGCAAGTTTTCATCTGTGAAACTGAGCAGTTTCCAAAAAAATATACAGGCAACAATTTTCAAAGAGCTAAAGATAGTAGGAAATGCTCTAAAATTAAATTAGATGAAATCGTATATCTTTGAAGGATGCAATTGCTTGCAAAAATCTAAACATTTTAAGTGTCCTGCCTCTGTTTACTAGCACCCCTTGCTTACACCATTTCTCCTTGATGCTTGAGGTGATTTAATTTTTCTTACTGGCTACTTGAACTCTAATCGGATACAGTGAGAGAGTCTCTGGGGCAACGTGATTCCACTGCAGAGAGAATCTATGATTAGAAGAACTTGCAGACATGTGAACGCACTGTCCCTTAAAGTTAAGGCCTACAAAGCCAAGTATGTATCTATAATTATGTCACTCAGGAAGACTAAACATGAAGGGATATTTTCCAAAACCACAGAAAGAAGAGCAGTCAGGAGTACAACCTGTGTCTTCTATATGTAAGTGCTGTTTACTAATTGTATTGTGAGCCAATATTTGATATGCTACATATTAGTTTTAATTAACCTGGTTGGTAGTTACAATTAAAATATTTTTGAAAGAACCCTCTAAATGACTGTACAAGCACTGAATACTGCACAAAAAATGTTTAATCACCTGTTCTGGTGAAACCACAAGACCACTCCGAGGAACATATGCAATACTGTAGATGCTGAGCATGGACCGCTTATATATTTAATATGTTACATACCTAGTTAACCAAGGAAATAATATCTGGCTATTTGCATGGCCATAAAAAATATATGAACAATTCTGCCTCTAGACAGAAAAACAACATCAGTATTAAAAACTAAGACAATATTTACTTTAGCTTCTTAAGTTTTAAAAATACTTTTCCTGAAAAACCCTAGTATATGAGATGATGGAAAACCACACCTTCATAGGACTTCTGTGAAACCTCAATGATTTATTCTGTCAAATCTGTAGAACTGGTGTGGTATGTCTGCAAAGTAGAATCATAAGAAGACTATCTATAATTTTGCCAGCCCAGTCTAATCTTTGAGTTATTAGTGTCTGTTGTAACGGAGTTTGCTGAGAACAGTGGTCTACTGAAATCATCAATTCATTTTTGTGAAGTTTTGTATCCAGCTGTCAAGTGGTCATAACTTAGTGATGTTTCTGTCTTGGCTGAGTTCGAACTGTCATTGAAAACCAAAGTTATTAGTCACACAGCTATAAATTACTGGAAAATATGTGATGTCTCATGCTCTACTGCATGATAAATTGAGTCTGAAAAATTCCTAGATTCAATTTTATGGAAAGACATACAGGGACTCCCAGAGACAACTGAAGAACTGAAATACTTGACAGTGAGGATGAGGATGGATTGACAAGGCAATAAAAGAATACTGAACTGTTTATCATGTGGTTTTCCCACTCTCAGCAGTCTTTCAGAGGTTTGGTATTCAAGAAAGTGAGTTCAGATATTTTTAACACATTATAATACAGTTTAAATAGTTTCCATGTGGCTGCTATGAATTTACAGTTCAGAGTTACTGCTGTCATCTTTAAATTTCATCAAACAAAGAATGAAAACAAAAAGCTGTCAGTACTGCATCCAGGCCTATTGTCAAACCTGATGGTAAAAAGGGATCTAAAATCAGTCACCAGTAAATCTTCTCTACAAGGTTGTTTCATGCCATATGAAATTGACATTGTGCATTAAATTATTAGCAATGTTGTCTGTTTTATTTTTAGAACCTTATACATTTTTAATGAGGGCTTCATTCCTTGACTAAATCTATACCTAAGTAATTGTGTGATTTCTGCAAATATGGTCATGAGTCACTCTGATTCATGGCCTGTCTGAAGAAGTGGGAGCTAGTCTTATAGCAATGTCAGAGATGGGGAGAACATGAATGGATATAATCAGGTTATCAGTTTCTCCTAAATATTTTTTATAATCTGACTGAACATTCAGAAAGCTAAAAGGTGAATTTGCTAGCGTGACAATTGTATCTGGAAAAAAGTCTGCTCTAACATGTGTATTGTTACCTAATAGACCCTTGCACAAATAGATTTTTCATTTCTTATTGACAGCAATTCCTAGGCATCTTCGAGCAGCACATGCTAACTGGAGGCAATAAATTAGCAAAATAAATACATAAATTTGATTTTTACTCTGTAATCCTTCAGAAGCCAAGTTACTTGAGATTCAGAGATTATTTCTACCTCATATTGTATTCATTTTTCATAGTGAAGTGCTTTTCCTCTTAACATACCCATGGGAAATGCAGTCTGAAAAGATTGTGCAGTGAACTTTAATATCACCTATATGAAATTTGACTAAAGGAGAGGCATACAAATAAAGGCCATATTTAAAATAATTTCTTTTTGTTTTGAAAGCAAAGTATTGACAGGCAATCCCTTGTGAATTGTGACAAACTTGGTGATGAAATGTTATATTCAAGAGTGTATATAAAATAAGACTGGATTGGAAAGTATGAGGTTTGCAGTACTGAATCAGTACTATGAAGTGCTCAGAAAGGGCTCTTCATTTCTTGAGTGCTGAAGTAAATCACGTATAACTTCAGTGAAGTCAGCTGAGAAAGTTAGAGTACTTTGGGGGAAACTGGAACTATGGCATTAATGTAAGGGTTTCACACTGATCCAGAACAGGTTGTATCTCTGCTTTTCATATTTCTTTCAGTCTATAAAAAACATCTGCCAAGGATGTCAGAGGAGGTTTGTACAGGGACAATAGGGAGAACAAGGCCTTAGTGTAGTAATTAAACTTTTTTATTTGTTCCTTAAACCTGGACAGGTTTAACCTTATATTATCATTGAAAAACTACATGGTCTGAAGTTTTGCAGTCTCCTTTTGTAGTTATCGCAACCAGAAAAGGACATCCAGAGGACAACTGATTCAAGTTTCTCAGATATCTTCTGATCAAGTGGAGTCATAGAATCAGAGAATGGTTTGGGTTTAAAGGGACCTTAAAGATCATCTTGTTTCAACCACCCTGCAATAGGCAAGAACACTTTCCACTAGATTAAGTTGCTTAGAGCCCCATCTCAACCTGGCCTTGAGCACTGGGCATTGTCTCGGTGTAAAAGAAACTAAGATGTCTACCACAGAAAGTGAGGAACCCTTCTGGACTAGAAAGGAGGCGTCTTCTCAAAAACCACCCCAACCTTTGAAATTAAGAGACTTTAATCAGAAAATGTTTAGAAAAAGGATAACAGTTCTTTACAATAGCAAACTGTGTCACTGCCAGTCACAAGGCACTATTCCCAGTCTGTCAATTTGTGCAATTTAGCAGGAACTCCATTATATCTGGGCCTAAGCCTAAGAGAAATCTCTCCAGAGGGCGAGAATGATCTTGAAGTTTGCAAGGGCTGGGGGGTCATCCACAATAATAATTGGCTTAATTGTCTGTGACCACCCCATTCTGAGGAGTAAAGAGTGAAAATTAAAGTCAAACAAGCACAATTGTTCCATCTCAACAGTCCTCAAAAGGAAGTTTAATGTTGTATGAGATACGACACTAACAGGTAGACTTTTGGATCATATAAATGCCACTTGTGCCTGTGTTTTATGTGCTGGACTACATCCTCTGTAGCTTTCTGTAGAGACCAGTACTTAGCCTGTCATTACAGCAATGTTGTTATAGGTGTAAATAACTGATGACGTCATTGCCTTTCTGCATTGAAATGTGATCGTACCAATAAAACAGACAACTGACATTGAAAGAAGTGATCTGCACAAGAAGCAGTACTCATCTCTAATTACTCTAAATCAAAAAACTCTTGCACAAATGGGAGATTTGGTTTTAAAATTCTTGTTTATGGTAGGGATTTTTCGAGTTTGGCATTTCTATTGCAAGATATGAACTGTGTTTAGTAGTTTGTTGTTTGCTTATAAGTGGTTGTAAAATACTGAAACTGTGTTAAACCTCATAAATCATACTACAGAATATAGTCTGTAAATGATTAGGAAATTTTCAACTGGTGTTAATAACTTGTTCTATTTATATCAAGAATGTGATTTGCTTGAAAGTATTGGTTCATCCATGGAGCAGTGTAAGGCTTTGATATTTTAATTCACATCCTTCGTATTATTCCAGTTAAATGAACAATGTTGAGATGCTTAAAGAATAAACCAACATCTATCAAATAAGAACTATCAAATCTCTAAAGATACAAGAGTAAATAGCTCAGCAATGCTCAAAAGTTAGTTAACTGCAAAACTGGAAGGACATCTCTCAAAGAAAATGGACATTTTATTAAGTTTCTAGAACCTGACACTATTATCAATATCCCATCCTAAGGCATGATTTAATGGAATTTACCTAATATCATAAAACATTTATATAGCACATGAAAAAGTGGTCTAAGTCATACCCAGAAAAAAAGAGTGATGGTAAGGAAAACACTAAAACCAAGAAATATTTTGCTTTTCTTGTGTCAGCCTTCTTTTTAGATGGTTTCTTCCTCTGTAATATGAAGCATCAGAATTGTCTGGTTTCCTTCTATTTCACAATTATTTCATTATGATGCAAATGATTCTTAACAGTATGAATTTAGGGGACATAAGTCTTATAATGTTCAAAGACCTAGAGCCCAAAGGCCAGAGATTTAAAATCTTCCATTGACTTACTTTTTCACAGAAAGTTCATTTGCCATCTTTATTTTCAAAACCCTGGAAAGCTTTACTAAGACAGGACTTACCTTACATTCTTTCTTTTGTCTTCTGTCCTGGCTTCCAAAACAATTATGATATCCACCTTTTCTTTTCTCAAAATATGGCTTTTTATTGTGTTTTTCCTTCTTCAGTGAGGGACTGGTGATTAATAACTTAAACATTTGATCACCTTTGACCAGTGACTGCCCAGGTGCTGTGAGAGACTGGACTGTTGGTGCTCATGGCTCAATCAGCAGAGTGCTTTGTTAACAATGTGCAGAGAGGCCACCCAGGCCAGGTGCTGAAGGTGTGTACACCTGACACCTTAGGCTACAAGCTGAGCATTACACAAGGTAAGAGGCAAATCCTAAGAGGTGGGGTAGGGTTTCTTTATTCCTTACCTAGATGATTCAGCTGTGATAACTCCCCAGGACATTCACATGCAGCCTGAAGGCGTTGATCTCTTCTTGATGAGCCCCAAGGGACTCAGCTGCACTGATGTAAGAGGCAGCTGCAACATCTTAGAAGGTGTCAAAGACGCCTCAGGTATCTCATGATCCAGCATTACATCATCCAGTGTAAAACTCCCCTCCCCAGGGGAGGTACCAGAGGCCTTCCCTCCTGAATCTTAGCATGTATAATTCTGAGTTTTGGAGCTTCTCAGAACCACCTGGGGTTTTCATCACCATCTCAGCAGATCTGGACAGTGACTTTCTCTGACAGGAGAGCAACTACCACGTTGACCAACAAACATCAAAATTGCAATACCCAAGTCTTGTTACTGGATCCAGTGGGTGTCTGGTGGGTCCTTCCGGTCACTGGGGGATCTGCAGCCCTACTCTGACTGCCTGTACCAGCACTGCAGCCTCATTCCAGTGCCATGCAAGTGTCTGCCAGTATCTGTGGGAGAACACACAAGCTATGAAGATTGGAAGAAACAAATGAAGAAGACCAGGACAACAGATGTCTGAACCTTGTTAAATTAGAGACCTTCTAGAAATTGTCCACTTGTATGGGTTCCCCTTTTAATAGGTACCCAGCAAATGAAACTGTTACAAGTTACCTGAGTTGGACTGCCCATCCAGCCCTGCCTCTGTCCTAACCCTGTTTGCTGTGTCCCTTGTCTATCCCCCAATCCCTGGGGGTCTGTCAGTCTGTGATCCTTCCCTTCTCCCATTGGCTAACCGGGTTCCCTAGCCAATCCCACCCCCTGATGTTTATATAACCCCCTTGTTACTTTAAATAAAGGCTTTTCACCCCTCAACATCAGAGTACCCACGTGTGTATCTGTACCATCTTCAGCACAGGGGTTTCCACCACCAGCCCTGGTCCAGAGGCTGTGAGGAGCTGGCTATCTGCCATTTCATGCCAGCACTGACTTTCCAATCATTTCTACCAGATTTTTTAGGCATGGAGAGAGGAGGACCACATGGAAGGGTGGCCACCTCATCTCTGTCCTGTGGCCACGTGTTTTTTTTCTGTGTGGGGAGGCTGACTACCATCTCAAAATGGTGCAGTTAGCAGGGCTTGGGAAGTTTCTCCTCATTGGTTGGTTTAACCTGGTTTTATCAGTACTGTTATCATCATTCTTCTTGGTAAAGAGTTACTTTTTTCACTTACATCTGGGCGTATTTGGTCTCTGCCCCTCCAAATTGTCTCAGACTGAGACATCTGAATTATCTGAGAACTGTTTCAGGCTAGTTCTGTAGGGTCTCTGAGTAGTTAAAAGATGTCTCCAGAATGCAATTTACTCCAGTTAATGTTTTTCATAATAAATGACTCATAGAAGGTGCTCGGCTCTGTCCCATCCCCTTCATCCACCACACAGTCTACTAGAAGACTCTCAGTTCATATACAAGCATCTTGTTTTTGTTAGGGTGCCCTATTATACCATGGTTGCCAGATAGGGGTGCAGGTCTTCTGTAGCTTTGTTGGCATATCTGAAAGCCTTGTGCAGTTGATTGCCTCACCTTATGGTGTCTTGAGTGACTGTAGCTATCTCCTGTGTGCCTCAGCTGGTTATACTGGGAGCTGAGACGTTGTTGTGGTTTAGTCCCAGACAGCAACCAAGCACCATGCAGCCACTTGCTCACTCCCCCACCAGTGGGATCAAGGAGAGAATTGGAAGGGTAAAAACTGGAGAACTTGTGTGTTGAGATAAAAACAGTTCAATAGGGAAAGAAAAAGCTGCACATGCAAACAAAACAAAACTATGAATTAATTAACTACTTCCCATGGGCAGGCAGGTACTCAGCCACTACCAGGAAAGCAGGGCCCCGTCACGTGTAATGGTTATTTGAGAAGACAAACACCATCACTCCAAATGTGCCCCCTCTTCTTCCTTTCTGTGCCCACTTTTCTTCCTTTCCCTTCCCCCACTTTAGATACTGAGCATGATGTCATATGGAGTAGAATATTCCTCTGGTCGTGTGGGGTCAGCTATCCTTGTTGTATCTCCTCCAAACTTCCCATGCAGCTCCAGTCTTGTGAGCATGGCAGTATGCAAAGAAGAAAAGGCTTTGACTCTGTATAAGCCCTTCTCAGTGGTAACAAAAACCTCTCAATATTATCATTACTGTGTTTAGCACAAATCCCAAACACACCCTCATGCTAGTTACAAGGAAGGTAACTGACCCTACACCAGGAATAAAATAGCACAGATGTTTAGTTCACACCACTTCAGTCTTTTTTTATCTGGTGCTGGCTGTCCCTCAAACAGTCCTTGCTGGCAGGCACTGGCCTTGGTTATACAAGGAAAATAAATGGATCCTTTCAGAAACAATTTTTGCATCAAGGTGCTGTTCTTTCAGTTCTGTTACTAGTTAGTGTCTCTGGATGACTGAGAGTGTTTGGTCTTGCAATTGATCTTGGTTAACCTTTCTAAATCATTTTGCTGTTAAAATTATTACATAAAAAAATTGAGATAATTTTTGCTGATCACATAAAAGTGATAATCATGGTGAATACAAAATATTTGTGGATGAATTTGTTGCAAGATTGGACCAATGAAAGTGGCAAGAAATGTAATAGAATGAGGGGGAAATGCAACAGATAAGTAGGACTAGAAGGTATTTTGGATGGGGAAAGGAGGTAGAGGTAGTCCACTGTATCTTCTAAGATAGATTTACCTTGACATATGATCAGTTAGTTTATCCTTAAACAACTTCTCCCTTTCCCCCTTGCAGATTATTTCAGTTCATTATCTTTATCAAGGGAAAAATATCTTTACAATTCTTCTTGAATTTTTCTTAATACAATTTCAACATCATACTAGCTGTCATTATCATGAAAGACAGATTATTCCCTTCTCTTTTTGGCAGTTATACTTTCTTTTTAGGTACCTCCTCAATCTTCTCATCTTTAGACCAAGCAATTTAATTTTTTTTCAATCTTCCTGATTTTACCTTACACCCTGAGCTAAACAAATAATAGGTGATTTTCCTGTCCTCTCAGCATTCATCTAATTCTCTCACTGGTTCCAGCGTTGCAGCTGCCTCAGTGTGAAATTGTTTCAAGAATTGTGTCTTCTTGTCTTTTTGAATCACCTGGAGAGGACTCTCATTTTTTCACAAGTGTGGCACTATTGAGTCATGTCCAGCTGTCATCTGCTGTAATCCCAGACCCTACTCTGAAGCTGTGTTTCCTAAGCAGTTGTTCTCTATTCTGTTATTCTCTATTCTATTATTCCTGCACAAGAGTAGAACTTGGCCCTCATCTAACTTTGAATTTCATTTATTATTTCTACTCCTTGTATCCAGCTTTTCAAAATTACTTTGAATCCTGTCTTCCACTCCCACTTTCACATTTCTTGCAGGTTTTATAAGCATGAAGTCTATTCCATAATCTCTGTCATAAAGAAAAACAAGGTGAAGCATCATGTTAGACATTCTTCTATTTGGTTGCCAGGAGCACTTTAAAAGGTATTATTTAAAAAAATCCCCAAAACCAAAACAGTATGATATTTTAATCTAGACCATACATGAATAACTTGATAGTGAAAGCATCCTTTGAGTTACCCATAATCAAAATACTTACACAGCAGATAGCTCGTGTCCAGACTTGAGTTTCTGCTATCTGTGTATTCTTGGTTGTAGAAGACAATTAGGCTGATTTAACACAGGGTGTTCTTGACTACTACATGATGGCCATTTTCCATGTCTTTTGCAAGTTGTTTACCAGTGTCTAGACTATTCATTTATGAAATAAAAAGTTGCTGGAGTTGAAGTTGATCAGTGTATAGTTCTCTTATTTTGTTCCTTATTTTAAAAACAACACCATATTCAGTCTTTTTTTTTTTTTTCACATTCCAAGTACTTTGTTGCTTTTTCACTTTGTCACCTTTTCACTTTGTCAGTTCTTGATCAGAATCATTAATGGCTCTGATATTGCTTCAGTCATTTCTTCAGGTGTTGTAGAATTAATTTTATTAGGCCCAAAGGCTGTTGACTTAATACAGAATTTTAGTAGCAGCTGGGTGCTGTTGAATGCAGTGGATAGCAGAAGATAACACCACGATGAGACTATTCCTAAGAGAAGACAATACAAAAATGTAGTCATGCATCTAGAACACAGCAAAACAGGTTTGGTTCTGTTGTTTTTACAAGGACAGGGAAGCATTAAAGCAGTGGCTGCCCTCAAAGCCTCCTGTGCAATTTTCTTCATGGGGCCAAATAGAACATCTGTCTAATGTGAGTTTATGGCTGTAGCTTCTTTTTCTAGAAAAATAAATGCTGAAGGAAGACAGCTTGCTGTTCATATAGATAACTGCAATAAGACAGTGCAGAGATTTTGTGTTTGTTGGTCACCATGGTTATAGCTAATACTTTTGTTAGAACAGCTGCTTTTGATTAGCCAGAGGTGGAGATTCATGCATTTTGCCATCTGGATTGTTTGAGACTACAGTTTAGACTGATAACCTTGGCTTCACAAGAAAGTTGTAGAAACTTCCACTCCATTAAAAAAAAAAAAAAGAGAGAGGGAAAGAGTGGAATATCAGAATATAATTTGAAGTCTGCTCTCCTTACAAGCAGCCAGAAAAATTAATGTAAGCAATGTTTAGCACATTTATCTCCATTATAAGACATTGGTGGCCAAGGAGAAGAGATAATGTATTGCTTTGTATTGCATAAACTGCAAAGCAGATTAATGATTCTTAGAAAAATAATGTTCAGAAAAATTATAAAGATTTTTCTTTCTTATAGATAGACAGTTTAACCTGCTGTAACAGCACTGCCAAACAGACAGGAACATCTGTTTGTGCTGGTTTGACAGGAAATGGTTTTAAAGACACTAGGTGTCAGGATTATGCACCACTGAAAGGTTCGCTTTTTAAGCCCTCTAGTTCCATGCTGGAAAACATCCAGAAGGATCAAACTAAAGGATAAATTTCCTATGACATAAGTGGCATGCATTTGTTTAAATTGAAGATGTGAGATATTTCAGGCCTGCTATGACAGCAAAAAGTTCTATTTCCCTAATTATGGACTAAAGTTTTCTCTCCTGCATAGCTCAAAGCTGCTGTTAGAAGAAACTGAGCCTCACTATGATAGGAGTTGTCATGTTGCATTACTAAATCTCTGACTAAAGAATTATCTGTCAAAATTTAGAAAAGATGACAGAATAGTTTAAATAATCACTTAATTTTGCTCAGTCTATCTCGACAAAGTATTCTTCAAGAATAAGATTATATGCTTGCTAACCAGTAGAAGAACATTTTTATACAGTCATAGTTCATTTAACTCATTTGGATCGTGAATTCAAATTTGCATTGCATATGGCTAGTGAGATACTGTTGGGATATATTGTCTGTGTTCCTGGTTAACATTAGAAGACCAGAATAACTAGTTTGCCAATGTTGTTCCAGTTTCCCTACCTTTCTTTGGCTGTGGTGTGGTTGTGAGCTATTCAACCAAATTCTCTAGAAAGTAGTGCAGAGCAACATTCTCAGTGGGGGGGAAGACCTAGTTTTCAATCTTCCTCTCCTAAGAAAATGTCTAGAGGGCACTTTGAAGCATTGAATGTCCCTGTACCAGCAGCTTTTTATCAAATTAGCAGGTCTTCATTGGAGTTCTACCTAATTGATTAAATGGCTAGGATAAATGATTTATGAGAAAAGATTAAAATAACTTTATGCATATTGCTTGCTTAAATTATAATCACCCTGCCTTTAATAACGATCTACAGGTATTATTTGAGGAACATATGTTTCTAGGAAGGAGATGAATTGTTCACTGTTATCCAGGGACCTATAACTAGAAACACAGCTGCAAGAATGATACAAATCCAATCACCAAGATGATATTTGTGTTCCCTTTAGTGACTTAAAATTAAGATTCATACAAAACCAATTTCCTTGATAAGTAAGTTCATAGAATATTCATATCAGAGCATTCCTGTAAATGGAGCATACCATTTGTGTGCCTGGATACCTTCCTTGTACTGACAACAGTTAAAAAAACCTTTGAATTCAAACCCATTCATTGCAGAGACAGAAGCAGTAGCAACTGGCTAGGCAGATGCAGCAAGTAACCAGCTAAGAGCAGATGATATTCAAAGTAGTAATCAATAATCACTTAGAGAAGGCTATCAGCAAATGCTGATATTAGCCTAAGGAAACTTTATGGATGGGGGGAAATACAGCAAAACAGACTAGTCCAGGATGTGTGCTCTAACATTCTCTGAATTGTTCTCAATTGAGTAACTTGTCTTGTTTGTCCATAGACTACTGGCTGGTGACAGTCTCCCCTTATTTGAAAACTAGATTTCCACTGTTAATAGATTTTTACTGTTTTTCATAGACAGAGAGTTCAATGTGAAGTGCTGGAGGAGGTAAGACACCGTTACTTTGATGCAGTTTCTTGACTTGTAAGTTCCCTGAATTTCACACTGTGATAAACAGCTATTATGAGTTTGAGTGTATTTTACAGGGAGCTGGGAAGTTTGTAGAGACATAACCATTGTCTTTCTTTAGATGTTTCTGACATATGAAAGGAGCCTTAATAAGAATGCAGAACAAAAATTTATACCCACTTCAAAGCTCCTTTATACTGACAAAGTGGTGATTAGTGGATTTTGTGCAATTGGCAATTGGACCCATGTGATTTTGAACTGTTTTTTGATGTGTGGAGAACAACTTAGTAGAATTATGCTGTGTGGAATGGCTTCTCAAAGCTACAACTTCATTAATTCTTTCTTACAGTTAAATATGGAATGGAGTGGAGGGTTAGTTGTAATTTTATCTAGTTTTTCCCAATGGTTGCCAAATGTGAAATAGTTTTTGGGGAGAAAATTACTTCTTTTAGTTATAATGTGCTGGATTTGGCTGGGATAGAGTAAGTTTTCTTTATAGTACCTACTACAGGGTGGCATTTTTGATTTGTGCTGAAAACAGAACTGCTAACACAGGGATGTTTTAGTTATTGCTGAGCAGCACTTACACAGAGTCAAGGCCTGTTCTGCTTCTCACCCATTCTGCCAGTAAGAGCCTGGGAGTGCACAAGACATTGGGAGGGCACACAGCTGGGACAGCTGACCCCAGCTGACAAAAGGGATATTGCAGACCACATGGTATCATACTTAGCAATAAAAAGCTGGGGGAAGAAGAAATAGCAGAATGTTTGAATGATGGTATTTGTCTTCTCAAGTAACTTTTATATGTGATGGAGCCATGCCTTGCTGGGGATGGCTGCACACCAATGTTTCACCTATTGAATTGTCTTTATCTCAACCTGCTAGTTTTCAGACTTTTTCTGATTTTATTCCCCATACCAATGAGGGAGAGATTGACTGAGTGTCTGGTCGGTACTTAGTTGTCTGCTGGGACTAAACCAGGACAGTTCCAAAACAAAACAAAACAAAGCAAAACACAAACCAAAAAAACAAACAAAAAACCAACCAACCAACCAACCAAACAAAAAAAAACACAAAGAAAAAACAACGCCTTCCCCCCCCAAAAAAACAACCACAAAACCCCCCCCCACAACCCAGAAGACAAAGGCTGGGTGTGAAATATCAAACAGTACATTATTTGGTTTCAGACCTGATCAGTCTCTTGAAGATTTGTCAACTTTTTAAAATGTGTAGTTCAAACCAGTGGGTAAGGGAACTTCTCCTAACATTTTCTTGTTTGATCTACTGTGGCTAGTGTCTTCTTCCTGACATTTGCCTTGAAAGTTGCTTAGGGCAGGAAAATGATCTCATTAGTTCTAGAATTTCAATGAGATTTTAAGGTGATGTAGTAAGTAAATACTGATGACTACAGTATTATTATTGCTAAAACAACACTCACTTTCCTCATGTTTCAGTGCAACACATAGGAACAAATTAGTAATTTGTTCTGGAAATACTGGAAAGAAAAGTCATGGTTTGGCTAATAGGGAGACAAGTTAAAGGTTTTTTAGGCCACATGAGATGGAGGAATAATTTGTTGTTCTAGGGGAAATGAGATATGAAGTTGTAATTAGTGATGATTTATCTATTGCATTTCAACCTCCTGTAGTTTCATCTGGCTAAACCAGGTTTCTTCTCCTAATGCATTGAATACACCGAGTAGGCTGATATTCATACCAAGGTAAATTCAGTGAGATACAGGGAGAAAAGGGTATGTTTGCCCTGCATAGGATTGGCTGTTAAGTTAAATTTTCAATGACATTTATGTGCCTCTGAAGGCTTACAGAAGGTCATGCTTATTGCTGGAAGCCTTAGAAGGTTCATCACAATGCTTCAGCACAGTAGATAATGTTTTTGCTATTACTTAAACACTGGCTTCAGATCACAACTGCTGTGCCATGGCAACACAGGTCTCCTGTTTCAAAGAGCTCTATATCATAATATTGTAATACATAGTCAAAGTGTAAGGGTGCAAGAAAGCAGTGAAATTTTACAGTGATAGAATCAGCCAGACACCTAGGCCCTGTCAGGTATTTTCAGATATGACTTTGAAACTTTGAAGAGTAAGGAAGTAGCTTTGACAATCACAGGATCTCTAACAGGAATAGAAACCATGGAGAAGGTATGAAAATACTACCCTGAAAATGTAATTAGAAATAATCTCAGAGCATCTAGAAAGGAAGACAGACTGATGCAACAGTGAGAGAGGTTACTAAGACCAGCCAAGTGGAGTAATATGAACATGCAAGATTTGCACAAATGAAGGCATCTTGCCATCCTTGAGAAATGAGACCACTGGAGCCTTTGGGTAAAGGAAATAAACCTGCAGGTGGAAAGGGAAGAGCTGTCCCAGCAGTGGTATAGGCTCAGGCTCAACACTTGATATATGCTAGCCTTTTTTTTTTGTAAGCATCCGCATACTTTTGAAAATCAGTCCTGCCAAGGTACAGCTATAAGACACACTTCCTTATTTTCTGTGTTCTGCTGCTGTCTTTTCACTTCTCCTTTTTATCTACCTTTTTTTTTCTTTTTTTTTTTTTTTCTAAAGTGGGACTTTATATATGCATGGGAAGAAGTCTTTATCAAATTCTAAGGGACACAGCTCCAAACTCTGAGGGACAGGAAGACTCCTTTTCTCAGTTTAGTCATTACCCATAGAATCATAGAATGTTATGGGTTGAAAGGGACCTTAAAGATCATGCAATTCCAATCCCCCTGCCATGGGCAGAGGCACCTTCCTCTAGACCAGATTATTCAGAGCCCCATCCAACCTGGCCTTGAGTGCTTCCAGGCATTGGGCATCCACAACTTGTTCCAGTGTATCACCACCTTCACAGTAAAGATTTTCTTTCTAAAATCTACTCTTTTTTTTTTATTTAAATCCATTCTCTCTTGTGCTGTCACTACATGCTCTTGTAAATAGTCTGTCTTTCTTGTAGATAGAAGGCATTCTTCCCTTCAGAACTGGAAGTCTGCAATTAGGTCACTCCTAAGCCTTTTCTTTTTTAGACTGAACAGTCACAGTTCTCTCGGCCTTTCTTTGTGGGAGAAGTGCTCCACCCCTCTAATCACCTTGATGGCCCTCCCTTGGACTTATTCTGACAGGTCCATGTCTTTCTTATGCTCAAGACCCAAGAACTGTACACAGCACTGCAAATGGGGTCTCACCAGAGCAGTGTAGATGGGCAGAATCCCCATCCTTGCCATGCTGTCCATGCTGCTTTTGATGCAGCCCAGGACACAATTGGCTTTCTGGGCTGTGCATGCACATTGCAGGGTCATGTGCAGCCTCTCACCTGACAACACCCCCAAGTCCTTCTCACCAGGGCTGCTCTCAATTCCTTCACCCCCATGTGTTGATACTAGGGTTGTCCCACCCAGGTGCAGCACCTTGCACTTGGTCTTATTATACCTTATTAAAGAGATTACTATGGGTCCACTTCTCAAGCTTATTAGATTCATCCTGAAAGATATTTTAAGTGTTCTTTCTTCCATCATGCTGCACTGGCAACATTGTCAGAAACTGCATGTCAAACCAGACTGAAGAGAATTTTTCTATCTGTGTTCTCATCCTTTTAGACTGGGATTTAAGGTAGAAGCTTAGATGCAGACTTAACTATGACTATGATTTTGAGCCCTGCTGTAAGATAAAATTATTGGGTAGGAATAGATAGATGATAGATAGATAGATAGATAGATAGATAGATAGATAGATAGATAGATAGATAGATAGATAGACAGACAGACAGATAAAAAGGCTTCTGAATAGTTGCTGGGCTTCTGCTTTTTCCCATGGTAGACACTTGCAAGTGATTGTATGCATTTACATTGCATACAAATTGCTCAGGATTTTGGCAGTACATATTTGAATTATTTACTAGCAGTTGCCGAATCAATGCTTCAAATGCACAAGCTTGCATACTGAACAGTATTTCAAACCATTTAGTAGCATTGAAAAATTGTACTGAAAACAAGAGGAAGGAAAAAAGATAGAAAATACTGATTAATATAGACTTAAAGGAAAATCTTAGATAGAAACCTTTATTAGCTGTGAACTTCTGTTATGAAGGCAATTTTCCCTAGCATAGAATTTTTTTTCCTTTTGCAAATAAAACCTTGAAGTATATTTCAGACTTTAGAGAAAATTATCTTGACAGAATAATTAAAAAAAAAAAAAAGGATGAGAGAAGAGGGAGAAAATGTGTAGGTTTTACTCTGAAGTAATTTAAATGGCAAAATGATCATTACAGAGTGTAGTTGATTTACTAATGATTTTTAGTCTTTCTTCTTTTTAAATAATAGCTTCATAATTTCAGCATAGAAATAATTTCACATATCTCTGAATGTAAATAGCACTTTTTTGGGGGAGTTTAAAGAATAAAATCAGTTGCACAGTTGCATTTCAAATATATGCTGAAGAAATTTATATAGTAATTTAATTGTGGTGAGCTTTTAAAAATCACCTAAATAAATTCACTCCATGACTTCTATTGATTTTCATTCTCTCTAGTTCCTCCAAAGGTAAACTGTATCACATATTGCTGAGCAGGCAAGAGATATCTGAGCATCAACTATGTTAGTCTGGCTAGCTGGAGGCAGTCTGGCCAAGCAGCACAAGGATCCATCCAGACTGATTAATGGCAGTCAAAAGCTTTACAGGGAGCACTGTGATGCAATGAGTTGTTTGCTAATAGGATTCAGGATTGCTGTCCTTCATTCAGGATTACTTTTGTATTTCTGCACACTCTGATCTAAAAGACAATGGCCTGGCATAACTTACCATGGTCTCCCCGTGGCTTTGTAATAGTTTAATAACACATTTGTCATGACAATGTCTATTGCTTACTCATCTGAAAAAAAACAGTTCAATTATATTCTGCTAGTTATGTTTGTAAATGTGAGGGAATCTGTGTATTTTCTTGGAGGTATGGCAAGGAAGACAGGTAAAAGTTCATCTAATGTTGTTTTAATCATATCAAGTATTAAAAAAAAGGGAGTTGAAAACCGAAGATGCAAGTTGACAGAAAGTTAACAGTGTCAGCTAGGTGCTGGGAGTGCAAAACGCTGAGAAGAGTTCCACACAAAAATATGATCCTGGTTTTGTGATCCATGTGTAACTCGTTTAACAGATAAACTGCAGCTTTGGAATAATTAATTTCTGCCTTATCACACACAGTTTCATACATATGTAAAATATGCACAAGAATTCTAAATTAGTGTGCATATTATTCACATTTTAAAAAAGGCAATAAAAAAATTCATAAAATGCTTAGTGAGGGTCAAACACAAAAAGTAATGTGGATGTCATTGTGAGAATAGACTACAGACTTCCTAGCCAGGATGATGACGCCAATGAAATATGCTTTGAGGAACTAAGGAACACTTCTGAGTCAGCTACACTTGTCCTTATGAGGGGCTTCAGCTTGCCAAAAATTAACTGTGAACATCACACAGCTGGTACAACCCAGGCCAGAAGATTCCTAAAAGACTTGGATGACAGCTTTATGGATCAGGTCCTAAGGGACCCTACTAGGAAAGATGCCCTCCTTGATCTGCTGCTTGTCAACAGTGTAGATCTCATGAGCAAAGTGGAGATTGGTGGCCGTCTTGGCCACAGCAACCACAAAGCCATAGAGTTTAAAATCTCTCTGTTGAAAGGAGGAAAAGTGCCAACAAAACCTCAACTCTGGGCATAAAGAGAAGAAACTTCAGGCTGCTCAGGCAATTAGTAAGTAAGGTTCCCTGGGAAATTGTTTTTGCAGATGCTGTGGTTCATCAGTGCTGGTCACTTTTTAAACATCACCTCCTACGAACACAGAAGGAACAATTCCCAAATGTCAGAAATCAGGGAGGTGATGCAGAAGGCTGGCTTGGCTGAACAGAAATCTTCTCTTGGAAATAAGGCAAGAAAAGAAGACGTATGCCCAGAGGAAGCAAGGTCAAGTGACATGGGAAGAATACAGAGGTGCTTCTTGCTGCCATAGGGATGAAATTCATCTGACCAAGGCTCAACTGGAGTTGAAATGTGGGGAGCAGTAAGAAGAGGTTTTTTTAAATATACTAATGGCAATAGAGAGTATAGAAATATCATTGGCCCATTACAGGATGAGGATTGTCACCTCACAAACAGGGACAGAGTCAAGGTAGAGGTGTTTAATGCTTTTTTTGCCTCTGTCTTCAACGTGGATGAGGGAACATGGGGGTCTCAGTGCCCTGAGCAGGAGGACCATGACTGTGGGAATGGTCAACACTCAGTTGACCTTGAAATTGTGAGGGGTCTGTCCTCACAAAACCTCTTCAATGATTTTTGAGCAGTCTTGGGAATCTAGAGAGGTCCCAGCTGACAGGAAGCTGGCAAATTCTGTCATGATTTTCAAGAAGGACAAGAAGGAGGACCCTGGAAACTACAGGCTTGTAAGTCTCACTGCAGTGTCAGGTAAAGTTATGGAGAAGATTATTCTCAGAAGTATGTAAAAATACTTGAAAGACAACCCAGTCATTGCTCACAACCATCATGGTTTCATGAGAGGAAAGTCCTGCTTATCAAATGTGATTTCCTTTTATGACAAGTTAATCCACCTAGATGATCAAGGGAACCCAGTTGGTGTAACCTTTTTGGATTTCAGTATGGCTTTCAATACTGTCTTTCTCAGTATCCCTCTGGACAAACTGTCCAGCCCACAGCTGGATGATCATGTGGTGGGGGAGCAATTGGCTCATGGGTTGAGGCCAGAGGGTAATAGTGAATAGGGTGACATGAGACTGGTGACCTGTCATTATTGAGGCCACAGGGTTCCCTCTTAGGCCCTGTGCTCTTCAACATCTTCATAAGTGACTTGGATGCAGGACTGGAAGAGGTACTAAGCATGTTGACAGGTGACACAAAACTCAAAGGAGCTGTTGACTCCCTCAAAGGCAGGAATGCCCCTCAGAGAGACCTCAACAAATCAGAGGACTGGGCAGTCACCAACCATACGCACTTCAGCAAGGGAAAGTGTCAAGTGTGGCAACCCTGGATGTTCATACACACTAGGGAATGAGATGCTGGAAAGCAGTGCAGCAGAAAGGGACCTGGGGGTCCTGGTTGATGGCAAGATGAATGTGAGTCAGCAGTGCCCTGGCAGCCAGCGAGGCCAGCTGTGTCCTGGGGTGATCAGGCTGATGCCCTATGCTGGAAAAGACTTTCAAAATAATATTAATGGAAACAGATAGATGAAGTAATCCCTTTATTAGAAGCTTCTAGGTGCACAATAAAAGTACATGGACACGCCCCTCAAATGTTACAGTTTTTATAATTTTCAGTAATTAACATATTTGATGACTATATCCAACCCATGATACCATTTTTCCCTGGTACCCACCCTCAGAACTCTTCCAAACTGCCCCTTAGAGCTCCACCAAGGGCTCCGAGCTTACTGTCCTGTTTTGACTACAAGCTCTCTTATGGTCTCAGTTGGAGTTCTTGAAGGTGTTCCTCAAAACAGCATATCCTTGGTAATGCACATCTAACAGAATTTCAGGAATGTGTGAGAAAAGGTTCAGCAACTTCTAAATGCTGTTTAAAATGTGAGAGAATTAGGAAAACTTATTCAACTTCTACAGCTCAATGAAAATCTCTAAAATACACATGAAAATCCTTAGGCATCAAGACAAGGCATCACCAGGTCGTTGAAGAAGGTGATTGTCTTGGTCTGCTCTTCACAGGGACAGGCTCACCTTGCATATTGGTCACTGCAATAATAAGAAGGATATTAAGCTCTTAGAGATAATCCAAATGAGAGCAACAAATATGTTGAATGGCCTTGAGGGGAGACTGTATGAGGAGAGGCTGAGGTCACTTGGTGTGTTCAGCCTGGAGAAGAGGAGACTGAGGGGAGACCTCATTGCAGTTACAACTTCCTCGTGATGGGAAGAGGAGGAGCATGCATTGATCTCCTCTCTGTGGTGACCAGTGACAGGACCTGAGGGAAGGGACAATACTCTTGGGCACATGGTGTGACTCTAGAGGTTGGATCCTGTGCAGGGCCAGGATCCGGACTCAATGGTCCTCATGGGTCCCTTCCAACTCTGCATATTCGTGATTCTGGCAAAGTAAAGAGCAACAAGATGTTAACCCCAAATTTCTTCTTTACTGAGATCCTTGGAAATATAATGAAAATTATCTTTCTATAATAGTTTGCAATTACTGAGCAACCTTGGGAGTTCAAGTACAAAATCAATTTCCAGCTCTTGTGGTGGATGCATAAAATTCTACTGGCCACACCAAATAGCTTTGCATATTAAAATATACCTTAACTTTAAAGCCTATAAATTGCATTCATTAAAAAAAATATATACTGTGTCCCCATCATTTAAATATTGACCTTATGATTTGGAAGTAGGCCACAGTCTAAATACCTGTTAGAGAACGATATATGAAGTAAATGTTCTACAACATGTTTCTAGATATGTTTATATCTGTAAAGTCCCGCATGCAAGAAAAAAGGAGCCAGAAAATGATCATTTTAAGATACAAATCAAAGTCTAATACTGAAATTTCTGCTTAAGAGCTTGATTTATTGAAGTCCTTTATTCAGACAAGTGATGGAGATCTATTCCTGGAACCAGACTGACCTAAGGTTTTATCTTCTGGTGCAGCAGTTCTTAAGAGAATATGAAGGCAGAAGCTATAATTCCCTTTCCAAATGGCATGTGGAAAACAATCCTTTTAAGTTACTGTGCTGAACAGATTGAGCCACGTGCAATCCCATTCAATCACAGCTATGCTTATGTGACTTTCTCTTGAACAAGGGAAAAGTCTTCTTACAGTAAAGAGACTTCTCTTTAGTTTTTTTCAGTGTTTAATGTGCATTTCTTGTACTGGTATAGTTGTGATTTTTTTCCTTTGTTATTATTTATATTTTGCAATAAAAATCCAGCTCTTGACTTGGAAAATTTTCTCAAGCTCTTGAAATTCAGGTACAAAGTACCTCCATGGACTGTAGTATTCTTAAGTTTCAGACCATGATGGTATAGCGAGAAACTGGTGCAAGACAGTTTCATCATAATGAACATAATCCTGTATTATAATATTACTTAAGCAGAGTACCCAAGTCATCTCATGACTAAATTGTGCACCATTTCATACCCTATAAAACAGCCAGCTCTCATATAATGTGTGTAGTTTAGTGGTGTTTCAGAATTTCTTTCATTCCACAAATGAGAAAAAGGGTAGTAAAAACCAAGCCCTTTCTGGAGGGACTATCTCTTTAAAAAGTTCCTGATCTTTTCATGTAATGGAATGGGGAATTCTTGGGAGGAATTCTGTAATTTTAAAATATGCTTTTGCAAGTTGCAGATTTTTGCTAATCTATTTTCAGGGAAAAAAAAACACCCAAGGCATGGAAGCTCCAGACAATATGAAGTCAAAAATCAATTAAAATGTCATTAAAAAGAAGTAAAGTCTGTCTATTGAGGAATTCTAGTCCCATGTTTGCCTCTTTTAAGTCTATATTTAGCATCCATTTTAAATGATTACTTTAGCTAGAGAGTGTTCAACTGCAATGTGCTGAAGGAAGTACCAGGTGTCATATGCACTTGTTCTGTCACTTCCTTCTTACTTCATGTTGTCTGTCTAGCACCCATGTCAGAGTTTTCGTCCATCATAGCTGTTCTTATCTTGTGAGATTTTTTTTTTTCCCACTTCAATTCCTGCCTTGTGAAGAAATCCTATTTCTAACAGAACCAGTGATGATTAGGATAAGTGTTGCCTTCAGTTTTTACCTCCTCATTTTCATATATTTATATTTAGTCTCATTACCTGAAACTCCTCTCTAAGTGGTGTGGAATATAGTACTATTTTATGAAAGTTTTCCTTAATTCATTGCTCAGTTTCCATAGTCTTGCTACGGTTCATTGACCCATTTTTGTGTAAGATGCTCTGTTAAGTACATTTTAGCTAATTAGCAACTATTGGGATATCAACAGGTGTCATTCAGCTAACAGACATCTGATAGACCTATCTCTGTGCTGCATGCTACCAAGTTACAACTATTGTTTCTATAAAATCCCATTCATTGTGCTGTTAGCAAACCCTATAAATGCACTGATCTCTTGGGGAATTTAATGAAATTTAACATTAAATCTTCGGTATGTGATTAAGTTCATTTTTTTTCCTGTCATATAGTGGTGACCCAAGATACGGTTGGTGATGTGGTGAATCCTGTAATGTATTTTGCAATACTGTTGTTGTTACTTCTAGCCACTGCTCTTGCTTAAATATGTACATTATGTGAGTTATGGAGGAATTATTCAATGCCTGGACAGATTAAAGGTTAAAAATCCACCTGTTTGTTCAAGAAATCTGTTCTTGAGTGTTTTTTATCCTATTTCTTGGCTTTTTGTAGAACAAAAAGCCAGGGAAAGGTTTCAACTGACCTAACTTTAGGTTAGCTGCTTTGACTTTATCAGAATTGCATGGGTTTAACAGGAGTTGGGAACCCCCCTTAATTAACATGTAATTTTACTTACTCTCTAGGAAATGTGATTCGAATTAAGTTGGAATTTTAAAGCTTCCAGGAAAACTATGTGTCATGAGTTGGAAAATGTCAGTGCCCATCATCCTTTTAGCATCTGTAAATGACAGTTGAGGTGAGTTTCTTGCCAAAATACAGTGGCATTGACAAGTGGGATGCAGGAATGCACACATGGCAAAAGGTAAAACAGAGCATTACAGAAGGAAAAACCCAGGATCAAGACTGACAAACTGTTCCCTCATTTCACATGGAGAGACAACATAATGATATATTGATATTGCACACAGATGCCTGAAAACTCTGGCTCATGCAGCAGAATTAGACACACATGAATACTTAAATCAAGAGAATTTTTATATGTGACTAAACCTAACTCATAATGGCTGTACTATGTCAGTGATGTTGCAGCTGTCTCTGACTATCAGTTTCCTTTTCCTGACCTAAGAGTATGGTAGCTCACTTTTAAAATGCAAAATTCAAGAAAAAGCAGAATTTTTTTAAATTTGGGGAATAAAAACCCCTCAAACGGTCCTATCCACAAAGTAGAATAAGATGTCAAGTAATACAAAATCATCTGTTTGTAGAAGGCTATCAATTTGCATCCACTTTCATTGTGTGGGAGGGAACAGAAAGACCTAAATCTTGTTAAGTACCTTATGTCTCGCTGATGTTTCTTCCTAAGAGCAGTTTTAATTGAAGCAATTAAGGCAGACACAAGATGGCAGAAGGGAAGATGATGACAAATATAGCTTTTTCAGGATAATGCAATTTCTTATGCGTGCACAATACATTCACACTTAGGAAAAAAAAATGGAGTGTGAGAGGGGTCTACATACAAAGAACTATAGCGTTGCATGAGTAAGCAACGCATTTGCATCGGAGAACTGAAGGAAGAAGGGTGAAGATGCATGAGATCTTCCCTCTCTTATTGTACAGACACACTTAGGCCCCCTTCTTCACAGCTGCTTCATCACTTGGCATGGATTTACAATGAAACTCAGGGGTTTCTGCTTTCTTCCAGTGTTCATCCTGCCACAGTAGCTGCCAGGGTTGGGCAAGACAGTTTTACCTCATTTCTGCCCCTCCAGGTAGCACTGCCTCCTGACTTGTAACCTGATGGCTTCAGAGAGATGATGCCTCCGGTAGGTAGGGCTATCAGTAACCTTGCACCTTTTCCAATGATAATTCTGTGAAAGAGAGTGCTATGCCACGGTGTTTTAATGGCTCTTTCTGCCAATATGTAACATTCATTCCCTTCTGTGCAGAACAGAAGTAAATAAAATGGAATGTAAAAGCTCCTAGGCTTACATGTCAATGACATTTTCTCAGAAAAATTGCTTGTCCCATGAATAATCATAACTAGTCTGTTTAACCTAATAACACAATTTAGTTACATCTTATTTGTCTCACTACGCTCATGGAGGCATAAGGGGAAAATAGAAGTTTCTGAATAAGAAGCCAGACGGCTCTAAGCAATGTTTACTACAAATATGCACACTTCTCATTTTGCCTGTTTGAAACTGGTGTACATGATGCAGAATACTAGTAGGTCTCAGGTATCCACTATTTATAACACAAAGTGTGAGTCTTTTGGCACAGCCAAGACATACCAGACAGGAACAAAGTTAGGTGTCCTAAAAGAAGTTAAGAGAAGAATGATTAATAAATTTAGAGATTGCTTTGAAGGTAGGAATTCACTTTGAATGTGCAAGAGTATATGCTAATAAATTCATAAAAGTTTGGCAGCTTCATAATGCTTTTCATTGGAGGCTTTTTCTCCCTACTTACACAGCAGTTTCCTACAGTTTCAGTACAGACTGGAGCTATGCACTTATAACATTTCCCTGTCTTCTTCACGTCTGGTTCTCTAATATGGAATTTTGTGCTAATATTTTGCTGCAGTAACTAGATTTGCTTACTTGACATATACTGCTATACCCATTTGCTTGACAGACATCCTCTTATTTCAGTAACTTTTATTGTTGAATTGCATTAAGGGGAAAGGACTCTTTATAGGTATAGTTGGGACTAGAAGATCCTGTGCTATGGGATAATGATAGTGATGGTGGTAATAACATGTTATGGAGACGGATGTTTACAAAACAGTGGCATTGCAATAATGAGCAAGCCAGTAAGAAAAGAAAAATGTGAGATCTTTACAGATAAGCAAACTAAAACGAAATCTTTTGTACAACTTTTAAAAAAGCAATTTTAGCATTTTGTGTGTGAAATTAGCATACTAATTGCAAAGCAGATTCTTGGGTTAATTATCATTATTAGTTAATAAGGATGTAATTTGACAACTCTTTGAAGATTTATTTTATTTATTTATTTTTAAATTTCCATTATGATCACATTAGGAAGAGATGAAGAAAAATGTTTTTGACATCTAATTCCAAATTCACAGATTATTGCCTAGTTTCTAAATCATTCTATTACTAATGCAACCACATGCAACATGAAAGTTGTGTCCAAGAAAAGAGAAATTTGTTTTACCATATTTGAACATTCCTTTCAAGAGTATAGAAGACTTTTATAGGCAGATTTTTATGGAATTGGACTTAATCACCTCTCACCTTCCTGTTATTTGCTGAGCAAGTATCAGTACTTATTTCCCTTAGATGCTCTACCTTATTGATTGACATGCCTGCTTTGAATTAGAGAAGTTGTTCCATTCTGCAGGTGTGAAGTTTCATGCTGGGTTGTTGTTTCTATTTCTTTTTTGTTTGTTTGCTTTGTGGGTTTTTTTTTGGTTTTGTTTTTTTTTTTTTTTTAAATTTTGGGGGGTTTGTTTGCTTGTTTATATTTTGTTTTTGTGGTTTTTGTTTGTTTGGTTTTTGTTTGTTTGTTTTGTTTTTTTGGGGTTTTTGTTTGTTTTTGTTTGTTTGTTTGTTTGTTTTTTATGTGAATAATATCTTAGGTGCTCCAAATCAAATATCTTTACTTTTTTGGTGACTATAAGATTTGGAAATTATGAAAGAACTAAAGACAGATGACTTGGGGAAGTTTTTTTGAGCAATCTACACTGGGTGTTTTTGTAGGTCCCAGGTAAGGCCTTGAATATCTCACACTCTGCAATGTTGTTTGACTCTAGAGACAGTAATTAATAACCCTCTTAGTGACAGAAGACCATGACACAGAATGCTCCTGTGCCAAAACCAATCAAAACATAAGACACACTGCCTTCTGACTCCCTGATCGTGACACAAGGTTGTGAACTATCTTTCTTTATTAATACAGTCAGATTATGTTTTGCTGAAAGTACCAACTTCCACTTGGTTCCAGTAGAACAACCTCTTTCCAAGAGTTGTAACCACTTCAGCTGAGGCATTCATCATAGCAGTACACTGGAAATGTCTGAAATGAGTTGAGGAATAACTGCTGCAGAGAATGATATCGTATTAGAAGTGCTGCAACAAGAGAACTCACAAATGTTGTCCAAATACAGTGAAAGTCTAAAACAGCTTCTATTCAACTATGAAACTGATACTAGAAAGGCTGATCTTCACAGACTTCAAGGCCACTGTGAACCACAGTGGTCATCTGGCCTTAGCCACTCACAAAGGCACACTGCAGAATTGGAACAATGGAAGAAAATTATTCTGGAAAAAAAATTAACAATCCAACTCCAGTAGTCCAAAGAACAATTTCAGACTCTTGGAAAAGATAAGTTCTTTCTTGAGCACTTCTGTGACTGACTTGGTCACAATTCCTTGGAAGTCCTTTCTTTATTGAGAAAATTAGTTTACAGTCATTTAAATGTACAAAAACATTCCCCATTTGCTGTTTGCTCTGCACCACTTACATCTTTATATGTTTAATCATTTTAATTAGGGTGGATTTAATAGCCTTCTCTGTGGAAAAAGCTTACATTACAACTGATGTCCCTCAGTTTTCATCCTTTCCTGCTACTCCTTGTGTTTTCCTCTAGAATCAGATATTGTGACCTTCCAAGTCTCCTTGAAGGTAGAAGGAGTGTTGAAACTGCTGGTTGCAGACAAGAGGCTGTAACATTTCTTAGGCTGATGGGGTCAAAACTTTATATTCTAAGTAACACAGGAGTAGAGAGGTTTCCTCTGTAGGAAGGTAGAGCGATCCTTACAAAGTTACAAAATAAAACTCCTTGTTTTTTGGTCTCTGCTCTCACTTCTGAATGGAATAAGACCAGGTAGTGTTTGCCTTCAGCCCTTCAGCAAGAGTGCTAATGTAAAGTACAGGAGCTATGAGCTTGATCTGTGGCAGTAAATTGCTTGCTCCTGCTACTTATGTGGCTAGTAGGCTATGAGACAAACGTGAGCTCCTGTGAAGGGATGTGGAAATTCAGGAGGGGTTTTCAGGTTATAATTTTTTCTCATAGGGATTGAAAGAGGGTGAGAAGGAAAATATTTCCTCTCCTTTCTTTCTAGTACACAGAAAGTTGACATTGACAGTCCCTTCGGTGTCTGGCTTTCCCTACTCACTATATATGAAATTCTAGTGTTTCCTTCGTATTTTTGTGTCCAATATGATTTAACATTCAGCATGTCTTGTGGATTTGGACCCACAGATACTTATGAAATCTACAACATTGCGGAACAGAAAATCCAAAGTACTGAATAAATCTTTTTCCAATAATGCAAGTAGAAGGATGCTAAGGTGTAAGGGGCAGCTAGGGAATAAAAAAAAAATAAATAAAAAAGGCAAAAAAAAAAGCAAAGATACTCTTGTGAAAATCTGTAGTCATTACTAGTAGTATTATTAGTCTGTAAAGCTATTGTTTCATTGTGATGAGTTAATAGTCCTTTTTTCTTGTTGTCTAAGAAACTGGTGATGATTCAGTATGCTTTACTGTGTCTCTTTATAATGTTTTTTGTGAACAGTGTGTTTTCAGTGTGAGTTATAAGGCTCAGATTTTCACTGCAGAATTAAAGATTATATAGATAACATCATTCTGCTGCTTAGTCCCCTTTTTCATATGTTGTCAAAAATATTAAACAAAGAGGCATGATATTATTCTAATCCCTTAGAATATATTATGTTGTCATGAGTTTCTTGTGTGCTTTTTTAGTCACCAAACAGCTGATATTAAAAGGACCATTTTTGCCAGACATCTGTTCTATCACCTGTATTGTCTGAAACATCCATAATGGGTTGCTAGGTAGTTCAGCCTTGTCTGTATGGTATCACAGTAATTCTGTGGTGTCTGTGAATAGCTGAACTGCAGTTGTCATTAAAAAGGACCGAGTCATTTACACTCAATTTGTATGATGTTAACCAACATTCATTTTTTTTCCTAACAGCCTTTCTGGACATCTTATTTCATTGTATTCATTTTTCACTTTAATGTACCTGATTCAAAATATATCAGGACCAGGGATCTGAAAATAGTTCATCTAGGTTATTTAGGCTGCACCATTTAATTTTGTACACTGAAAAGAAATTGTATTTGTTCTCTGATTGGATAATCATGTGAGGAGTTATCAAATATACAGTTACAGAAGCAAATTTAGATGCATGAAATTGAAAGTAGTTTTTTTCATGAACATAAAATATATACAGAAATTAACTTCAGGTGGGTGAAGAAAAGTGTAGCTGAAGGAGAAAAAAAAGAAAAAAATCAGCTAAAAAAGCCTCTCAAGAAAACCACATCTGGAGCTGAAATTTTCACAAGATTGAGATGCTGGTGTTGATGTTCTCAGTTTGCCTAATAGCTGTTGGAGTGCAGACAGAGTATCCCTATGCAGAAGCTGTGGAGCCTTTGAAGCTAACAGGTATGCTTCTTGATTATACTTCAGTAGGCTAGAAAGCTTCATATGACAATGTGCAATGCGATCAGAACACACAGCATATCATGATTCTGAATGTATCTGATGTCAGATTATATCAGAGTTGTTATTACTGTGGTATTCAGTGTATTCATTTTTTACAACAGGTCTTTATAACATGTACAGGAAGAAATACTGAACTAGAGGAGCCCTATTTAAGAGCTTCAGCCTTGGGTAACTTTACCTATGACCTTCTGCCCTCCCACTGATCTGACAGCCAGGCAGGACCAAACACAGGGCTTTAAAATCAAGGAGAGGGAGGGTGAGAGGAAACTAAGGAATACTTGGATTATTATATCCCAAGGTCACACAGCTTCTTTTAAACAATTGACCCATATTGAAGGTAGTTATCCAAGGCATTTCAAGAGAAGAGTAAGTGGATAGATTTGTTTGTTATAAAAAATATTAGTCCATTCTTGACACTTTCTCAAGAAATCCTCTCACAAGAAAGGATTATTTAGCAAAAGAATTTTTAAAAATTATCAGTCAAGTGACCTATCAGCATGCATTACACAACACTGAACACAGCTTGGATTATGTGTGTATTAGATTTTAACAAACAAAATTTTCTTTGTTAGTAGTCCACTGAAATGCATGGAAAAGAAATCCAAACTGAGAAGTCTTCAAAAATTTCAATAAAAATTAGGAAATTGTGCACTGATGTAATGGGAAATGTTTAAAAATTGAGCGCAATGTACTTTAGAAGAGAACAGAGCCTGCTTTTAAAATCCTGGGTCCTAACAAAGTGCTTTAGTGTCACTGTGACTTATTAGTTAGCCTTCTGCCTCTGGGATTGAAAGTTTTTGGCTCACATTTGTCCAGTGCATTACTGGGGAGGTTGTTCAGATCCAGAGGTCACATTTCAGTTCAGATGTGAAATGAAGGTGGCCAAAAGCTATTTCAATATCTTCCAGTCTCTTACTCCTGTTTTGTTTTTAGATACAGTTATGTATTGTCCTCTGTTTCTCCTTGCACTCAGGTTATTTATGAAGACAAATAAGATGGTTCTTCTTTCTCTTAGAATTCTAGAATGATTTGGATTGGAAGGGGCCTTTAAAGATCATGTAGTCCAACCCCCACTGCTATGGGTGGGATCTCATTCAGTAGGTCAGATTACTCAAAGCTCCATCCAACCCAACTTTTAACTGTATTAACACGAGGCATCCCAAACTTCTCTGGGCACCCTGTTCCAGTGTCTCAACACCCTCATCTTAAGAAAAAATAAAAAATAATTCTTCCTTATGTCCAATCTACATCTATCCTTTCTAAGTTTAAAGACCTTGTCCTGTTGCTACAGACCATGGTATAAAGTTTCCATACTTCTTATAAGCCCACTTTGTGCATTGAAATGCTGAAGTGAAGTCTCCCCAGAGACTTCTTTGTGTTGAACAACTCCAGCTCTCTCAGCCTGTCTTCACAGGAGAGGTGCTCCAGCCGTATCTAAAGTAAGATGAGGTGAACTTCACCCTACCAGTTTGCTACTATATTTACTGAAAAAAACTACTTAGTGATTGAATCAGTACTGTTGTTTCCATTGTTAGGCTTATACATGTAACATTCAACATTCAAATAAGGAGTATCACAACATAACATGCCCTGCTCTTACAATCTTTGAAGTCTCCTGGACTTTGGTAAAGTACCAACAAGTAATTTTAACCTCAGTTAGAAAATTCTGGGACATTCTTTCATTGTGAGAATCAATGTTCAGAGTAAAAATGTTTTCCAGTCCATTCAAAAATGATGGGTTATTATTCTTATCACTCCAAAGCCGGTCTCCCAAATGCTACTCAAAGATTCAAATCTTAGGAGAGTTCTTAATGTTATGATGAAACTTTATGACACTGTCTTAAAAAATTTGTAAATATTGTTATGTGATTTTACCATAGCTTAGTTACTATGGTGTGTTCTTTGTGCCTGTTCAGAAACATAGCTCATAAAAAATTCTGGGTTTTGTATTATTCTTTATACTGCAGTCACTAAAATCATGGAATCACAGAGTCATAGAATATCCTGACTTGGGAAGGAACCACAAAAACCATTAAAGTCCTGGGCCTGCACAGGACACCCCAAGAGTCACACCATGCAGTTGGCAACTGACGAGTTCTGTAATTTACCAAGGTCTCTCTGCATGGCCTCTCTGCCTACAAGGGAGTCAAAACCTCCTCTCAATTAAATCAATCAAAGCACTAGCTTCTCAAGCACTTCCATTTCCTTTCTGAGATTGGAAATTTATCAAAATAACCCTCCCCTAACTTTCATTCCTCCTCATTTTCCACGAGACCCTGTACATTACAGTGGATGTGCAGATTAGGGGGCACAGGTAAATTAAACCAATTAAGAACTCGGAAATTAAACCATGGGTATTAAAACAATGAAGATATACTTCTATCAATCCTTCAATATTTTTCTATATTCTAACACCTTAATTCTGAGGATTTTCTCATCTGTGTGCATAGCTGCAGCAATGAGATCAGTTGTGACAGTGAGTGACATCTAAATTGGGAGTAAGGGAGGTGTGTAGTTCCCCTGTAAGTACTCCTAGAGACTTCCAATTAATGTTTTCAATGCTTGGGTAAATTTGTCAATTTCATTCAGGAAATAATGTTTCTTTTCATATAGAAATGGAGCAGAGTGTCTCTGAGGGTGCCCTTATCAAGTGTGCCAGGGAATGACCTAGAACCTGCCCTGAACACAGCCAAAGACTGGATTTCAGTAGGGCAGGGACTGGAAAAGAGACTGGTATTCGTTTTGTGGGATCTTAGCTAAAGTCCAACTTTAGCTTCAGCACCCCAAGAAAATCGGTATCTTTACAGACAAGTAATTTTAGTTGTGTAGAGTCATTCCATGTAATTATCCAATTGACAAAACATAAAAAATCTGTGTAAGCAGTTAGCCTACTGAAACTCAAAGCAGGGGAGAGTGTGCTTTACAGGAAAACAAAGCAGCAGTAATCCAGGAAGGGCTCCGTGCAGAGGGGGAGATGGATGACTTCACAAGAAATGTGTCCCAGCCTGGAAACAAGAAGTGTTCTCAGCTAGTGTCAGAAAAGAAAGTTAGTAAAATTAGAAGAATGGGCCTGATTCTTTGTTGCTGTTTCATTGGTGGGGTGGGCAGGAAAAGAGAAAGAACAGAAAATTGGTGGAAAAGAAGTAGGAACAGAATCCATGTGGTCCAGATCCTGGGCTTTCAGAATAGATTTTAGAAAACCAAATTCTGCCTTTTTGCTTTCTGCTGATCTACTACTTGGCTTTTGGATTCATTATGTCTTGGTGCCTCTATAAACTGCCTTGTCTGATTAGGCAGTGTCAAAAGATAACAACAAAAATTTCATAGAAACATGCTCAAAAATGTTTCTCCTATATTTTGTAAGAAAATTCCCAAAGGCCACTACCATTGTGCAACACTTGAAGTCTCTGTCCTGAGGCTTGCAGCTCCTGTCTTGACAGACGAAATTCATCTCACCTGACTTTAAGGTCCAGATGCAGTTGCATGACTAACAGTATCTAGGTCTGTGTGGAGCTGTTGTACACTGTCATTATTTTTTCCATAATGACGGTATGTTTGAACCAAGAGTTACAATATATTTACTCCTCTCTGAGACTGCTGTAAGAGGATAAAGGAGATATTCCAGAGCATCTAAAATGGCACTAGACATCTACACTTGGACAACTAAAGTTATGCTCTGGGGTAACCAGAAGTATCTGAAGTAACCATCCTTAGCCATTCTGCTCTGCTTTATAGTGAAGATCTAACAAAACAAACTTTATTGACTACTTCAGCAGACAGTGAATTGCATTTAGACCCCACTGACTGGATTAACTCAGTACAATAGAAATTAACATTTCTATTGACAGTAAAAACTCCTTGATGACTAGTTCAGATGTACATACCTGCAGTGTGAACATCCAGAGTGAGCCAAGTAAATCACAGCTCTCTCAGTGCGTTTGCTGAAGAATGGGGAGCTAGATGCATCTGTTGTTCTGATGAAAAAGAAACGCCTGAAGCACCAACAAAGTAATGTAAGACTCATGGAAAACAATGGGATATACCAACATTTTTGAAAAGTAGGTGTTTATACTAATTTTTTTTTCTCCTCATTTGATTTCCTTATTTGCTCTGACAGCCTATGTTGTAAACTGAAACTTTTCAGTTCTAAGCATGTGTAGAATGAAATAGAAACAAAGGGGGAAAGAAAACCAATTTTTATGAAATATCACTTAACTTTCGTTATGATCACCAAAAACGTGAAAATTAGTTTAGAATTCGTGCACTGTGGTTTTCCAAAAGTCACATGGAAACAAATAGGACATCTAATCTCACCATCAGGCAAAACTTCTAATTTTCAAAAGATGTGTTCAAACTTTTCCCTCCTTTTGAAATATTCATATGGTTACATATCTTACCTAATAAACTTTTTGAGTTAAAGTTTTCTTGAAAATTCATATCCTTGATCACAAAGCTGAACTTTGGTAAACTGTTTGATGATTACAGCATAACTATGGATCAGAGCATTAGTAATTTAAAGGAAGTAATGCTGAAAATGCTTTGGGTCTGATTTTGTACTCACTCCATCTGGCTTTCACAAGACTTTGAGCTTTGATTTTGATGGTCATCAAAGTGAAAGCTGGTAGTCATCCATGACATGAGGTTACTACACATTTGTGATGGTTGATCTTATTCTCCCATACAGTCTAAAACTGTTAGGGAAGAAACATACAAGAATACAGTAATGAAGATTTTTCTTTGCTAGAAGATCAAGGGCAAATCATCACATCTACTTTTTAGTCTCTTATTTGCTAAATATTATTGTGGAGATAATTTGTATTCTTTTTCATAATCAAGAACATTAAGAAGATAGATTTATGCCTGCAAGTGTTCAATACAAATCTGTCCTCTTTTCTCATTCATGTGTACCTATAGTGATAAATTTTAATATGCAGAGCTGTGAAATGTATGTCACTGAGTCCTTTCCTCACCAGTATAGGACAGAAGGCAGCTTCCCGGCTATTTGGGAACATTCTACCAACAAGATTCCCAGTCTTACAGCAAAGTCATCTGTTCTCATGAAATATAGAATAAAGTGTGTGTTTCAGCATAGGGACTGGGATGTTTATGCTTGAGGCCTGAGAAGAAATGTCTATTGGTATTTAATTCCTATGCCTTTTGCCTGGCTAACCAGATAAATGCTTTGTTGCTGGTTTCTCTAGACACATACCTCATTAAGCAGAGAGACAGCTTTCATTGAGAAAGGGCAAGGTCACAGGCTAAAATTAGTTAATGTATTTTTTTCACATATACTTCTGTTACCTGCAGTCATTTCAGGTTCATGCCAATGCCACTTACTTTTACTTACCTATTAGAGCAACACAAGGCCCCCCACCTAGCAGGATGCTGGGTGAGATGCTCAAAGGTCAACTGACCAAAAAACCACCTGAGATGTACCTTTGGGTCCAGATGTTCAACAATAAAGCCTTCAGAAAGGGATTCTATGAAGGAGGATTTTTAAAATTTTCTATTTTCCCCCCCCTAAAATAATCTGTGCATCTTCCCCCATTTTTGTTTCACTATTCTGGCAGGACTACACACTTTCATCTTTTTTCTGAGCAACCGAGAGAGTCTTCCCTCAAGTCTGCATGTCTTGCAGGAGGCCAGTATTTGGTGGGTGCCCAAGGAGGCCTAAGCCTTGCCAGTCCCCTCACCCATCAGTACTGCTTCTCCAGTGTGGCAGTGACAGAGACAGCCTCGTGGGGCCAGAGGCACTGGAGCCAGTTCTGCTGAGGGTGGTAGGAAGGGCTGGGGGCATGGGGCTTCTGAGTGCCTTATACCAGTTTGGCAGGAGTAAAGCAGTACTAGGATGTGTCTGAGAAGGAAACCTTGACATATCTGCAGAGAGGGATGAAAAATACTGAGACAGAGGAGGATCAGACTCCAGCATGCATAATGGGAAGAGAAGACCAGTCAAAACTGATTGTTATGGGAAAGGATGGTTGTTCTAAAAAGTTTCTCTTTAAAAACAGTTTTCAACCTGTGTTTTTTTGCATTTAGTTTTGAACCAGATTGTACTTTGAGGGTATGTGTTTGAACTCTATTGAAAGCCTGCAGCCAACAAGGGAGATAAAGGCATTCTGTTCGTCATGTCACACAATAATAGGGAAGGCATTAATAATGCTGTGCTGAAAAAAACCCTCTCTGTTTAGATAGCTTTATGCAACAATAACATGAGCCTGATCATGAGCTCAGTGTGCTCCCTATTTACTGGGTACACTATGTACAAATTACACAAACTTGCTCAAGCCTCTAGAATTACAAAATTCATAAGCTAATTAATCAGAGCTTGACAACACAGCAGAGTCCACTTCACCTCACATCCAGTGTGAGAGAGGGAAGTTAATTTTGTTCATGCAGGAACAAGGCTGTACTAGAGGACAGCTGGTTTTGACTCCAAGCTTTGTTCACTCAATTCTGCTTCAATTTTTCTGGGAACAGTATTTAGGATTGAAAAATTTGTCAATGTTAATAATTAAAATATGATGTTCTAGACGGGAGAAGAAGCATGAATACCTTTTGAAATAGGTGAATGCTTAGCACAATCTGGATTTAATTTTTGGACTATATATGTTTCTGTAATAGAAATAATTACTCATCATGTACAACAAAAGGAAATACATGACTTAGAGCTAGTTCAGAGGGAACATTATCTGGAAAAGAAAATGTCAGTTTGTCTTCAGAATTTCATCTGGAATATTTAGAACTTTTTTTTTTTTTTTTTTTCATTTCTTGAAGTTCAAATTAGTTGTAAGATGTGAGATACACTCTCTATGTATGATATTGTGAACTTCTCAGTTGTACATGGAACTTGGTATGTTGCACTTTATATGCCAAATGGAACAGCAGGAGTATTTTCAGGAAGAGGTTCTTAGCAGTAACTATACTAAGAAACACATAGTGAGTATCTTATGTGATGATCATAGATTGGCAGGCTGAAAAGCAAATCTGTGCATGAAACTAAAACCAAGCAATGCATCGCACAAGTTCCACGAAGCATATTTATTAAGTTATAAAAATTCTGAAACAAATTGAAATCTCCTCAGAGAGCAACAATTTGAGGTATCCTGTCTTTCAAAACATTTTGCCATGTTGGCCTCTCCAGAGATCTCAGCCGTGTTATCCTTAGCTTTAGGTTTAGGCTCTTCTGTTAAGTCATTGTGCTCCAAATTAACTACAGCAATGTGAAGCATGGACATTGCTGCATGCATACCATGAACACCGCAACAGTAGTCATAAGTTGCCTGTATCAGAGATTTTAAAATTGTTGTTGTTTTCTGTTTAATGAAACATCTCAAAAGCTTCCCAATGCTACAAATAGCTCATGAAAGCCAGTGAAAAAGTGAAATGTTTATGCTACTTGGAAAACTCAAAGTTTTGATAGATATTCACAGTTTTTAAAGCATGTTAGTTAGATTTTTGCTTTCTTCCTCTGTCTCACAGAGATGTGCCTAGGCAGATCTAGAATAGCAGATATGTCTGGATATGAAAACTCACAGAATCACAGAATATGCTGAGTTGGAAGAGATCCACAAGGATCATCAAGTCCCATTCTTAGCCCTGCACAGGACTGTCCCCAGCAGTCACACCATGTGCTTGAGAGTATTGTCCAAATGCCTCTTGAGCTCTGTCATTCTTGGTGCTGTGACCACTTCCCTGGAGAGCCTGTTCCTGTGCCCAACCATCCTCTGGGTGAAAAACCTTGCTCTAATAGCCAACCTAAACCTCCCCAGATGCAACTTAAGGCCATTTAGGTCCTGTTATGGGTCACCACAGAGAAGAGATCAGTGCCTGCCTCTCCTCTTCTCCACATGAGGAAGCTGTAACTGCAGTGAGGTTTCCCCTCAGTCTCCTCTTCTCCAGGATGAACAGACCCCAAGTATCAAGAACACAGTATTGAAGGTGAGGCCGTCCCAGTGCAGAGCAGAGCGGGACAATCCCCTCCCTCTCCTGGCTGGTGATGCTGTGCCTGATACCCCTCAGGACACAATTGGCCCTCCTGGCTGCCAAGGCACTGCTGACTCATGTTCCACTTCAATTGACCAGGACCCCCAGGTCCCTTTCCTGGCACTGCTCTCCAGCATCTCATTCCCTCGTCTGTACAAACATCCAGGGATATGGAAAAGCTGGATAAATGTTTTGATAAATGAATTTATTTTTTTTTAAATTTTTTAACTACATGACCTATATAGAATAAGTGATAGTGCAAGGCAGAAAGAAAGCTTTACTGACAAAACCTTTATATAACTCTCTAGTGTCATCCATTTCTATATATTTTTAATGAAAAATGGAATATGAACTGGATTTTATTGCCTTTTTGAAAACACAGCATATGCAATTTTGTTTAGCCTTATATTCTCTGAAATGCATGATCAAACTCTCTTTCAGATTTCCCTTCCAAAGATCCTTTCAAAAAAGGCTCAGTGGTGAAAAATATCTTTCAGAAGAATTATTTTTTTTAAAGGGAAGATTTTAAAGGGGTTAGAGTCTTTGTGCATGATAATATTTCCTGTTGTTAATCCTGTAGCATTTTCATGTAAAATAATGATAAGGAGAATATTCTTTATTTCTCATCACTTTTTTCTCTTTTCTGTAAGAACAGGTTGCTATTCTCCTGCCTGCAGTGAACTTGCACCAACTGTATCAGAAATTCAGCACAGGAAAAGAGAAAAGGTCATTTACATTTCAGATCCAACAGCAAAGAGAACTCCTCAAGTCTTTGACTGGTGATGGTCAATATAAGAAAGAGTTAGTTTCAGGTTATGTAACAGTACATGATGGGGTCACACATTAGGAGCTATTCTAAAAATAAAAAGGTTTATAAAGAAGAAAGAAAAGAATGAAATGTACTTTCCTAGCCCTAAGTTTTGCAAGCTAAAGGTACTGCTTTTCTATGTCCAGCCTCATAGAATTTTCTAAAATACCATATTTTGATGCTTTAACTTAAAGCCTGATGCTTCATAAATTTGATTTGCTAGGGGATATACTTTTAGACCATTGGTATTTTGCAGATTTTTCTACAAGAGTAGAAAATACTAAGTTTAAATTATGTGCAGACATGTAGCTTCTTTGAGGTTTAATATATTTCTAAAAGACCCTTCGCTGGAAGTAACAGCAGCCACTAGTGTAAATTCAAGTTCTATTGCACAAAAAAAAAAGTGATTCTGATCAGGATAGTATAGACAGCATAAAGCGGCTAAGAGTTTTGATTATCTTCTCCCTTCTCAATCCCCTTTCCCCTTGAGGAATTTGAGAAGGGGAAAAAGGAGTAAGATAGGGAGACAAAAATATGATGGAAATCTTTATATAGTAAAATAAGGTTTGCCATGTTAAATATCCCTTTGGAAAATAGTCATAAAAATCTCTTGATAGAAGAACACAGATCAATTCAAATATTTTGACATATTTTGTAGCCACAGAAGCTCATGGTAGAGATTTGGTTATCCCTATCTACATTCCCTGACAGCCTCACCATTTCAGTGACTCTGAGGCACAGTATGATGGCTGTGAGGTATTGTCTTCCCTCATGGTGTTTCATGGAAAGCATGGTTGAATTTGGAGGTCTGGACTAGAGAAGAGAAAGGAACTGTGACTCATTTCCCTATAATGGCCCTAAGTAACCATAAAAACCTTCATAAGTTAATGTGTATCTTTTGGTTTTTAGCCAGTATAATAATTTTTGACTTTTGGCTAAAAGAAAAGGTCAATGGAAAAAGTTCTACTTTTTCATTCTTAGTCGTGTCTCAGCTTCTTTTTATTTGGCTGCATCTTTGAAATTTCTGGCACTAACATGTGCTAGGTTTTTGTGACTTTAGTTTCCTGGTGACCACTGACATGATCCTGCTCACCTCACTCAGAAGCTCTCATCTGCATTAGAAATAAGTCTACATTAGTATCCATGAAGAAAAGAAAAAGCACAGTGGAGCAATGATTTGCAAAGACTGGCAAAACATTGAAGTGTTGTCTCACACAACCCTCAGAGCACAAAAAAGAACTGAATTTCTGGAGGGAGTAGTAGCAATGTAACTAATTACTTCAAGCAAAAAACCTCACTATCAAGGTCAGCCTAGAAACACAGTGAGGAAGGGTGTATTTTATTACAAGAAACCTCTCAGTGTTTTAATTTGATTATGTTATTAGTTCCATGTAAGTGTATTAACTGAAAAGGCATGATTAGCTGAATAAATTTCAGAAGGGATGTGAAGGCTGGTATCAGCAGTTAAAATCCAGACACCAGTTTTTTCCCATGAAGGCAAGAAGTCAAAATTTAAGGTGGAATTTCCCAGAAAAGACACCCAAAAAAAGTCTGTCATGGGAATGGAACATTTATGTGATTTCTGCTTGTCCAGACAGAGGAAAAGCCACTTTGACCAAAGGTTAAGAAAAAGGACAGATATTAATATTTCAAAAGTCAAGTCAACCTTTGAAAATTAACCTGGAGAACATAATTCTAAAAAAAAAAATCTTAATAGCATGCTTGTGAGCCCTTGTCTGAAAAATCTTTGTACACTGACAATTAATGTTCATGTGAAAAAACCCAAAACAATGATCACCGTGTCCCCCCCCCCAAAAAAAGAACAAAAACCCTCAACCAACCAAAAAAAACGCCCAAACCAAACAAAACCAAAAAAAAAAAAAAAACAACAAACAAATCTCCCCAGAAAGCACACAAGGGTCTTTTTTGATAGTTTAATAATAAAGCAAGTTGACTCTGCTTAAGGGGGTATATTTGAGGACTTAAAAGGTAAGACTGAAATGTCATTTGACCACCATATTTTCTTTTGAACACTTTATAGACAAACACTTCAACCATGCTGCCATGAACCCAGATATTCCCTCTTTCTTTTTGCCTCTGCCTCTCCTTGCACCTCTGGGCATTAATCTGCTCTTAATGTTGCTTTTAGAACTTGATCTAATCTTCTGGTCTTAAATGTTGTTTCTGCAGAAAGAAGAATCTGAGAACATTAAGAGTTAGAGAGACTACATCTGTCTGGACACAAAATGGAAAGCAGTGTCTGGGTATGGTCAGAAGAAGTAAATTTTTTCAGTGATGCAAAGGAGGAAAGGACGAACCTATGCAGAAATTGCAGATAGGTAATATGTTTGTACCCTTCTAGGGTGAGAAAGGTCTCCTGGTCATTATGTTGTCTTTGACTTTCTATTTGCAAGGAGTCAGGACTGCTCAACCTCAGTGCTGCTGGCAGAGACCACGTTCCCATCCAAGCTTGTGCTGCAGAACTTGCAGAAAGGAAAGCAAGGCAGAATGGGGTTATGTGGTAAGAAAATACTCTCTCTGAGCATAGGAGAGTTCTCCGAGAGGAGGCAAGAACTCATGATGGGAATCCTGGGAGAGAAACTGGTGTCCCTGGGCCATCAGAAGTGACAGCAGTTGTGTCACTCCAGCTTAGTGGGAAGTTTCCAGCTGTGATGTGAGCAAATCTATGCCCAAATGCTCCCTAATGGCCATGACCTGGTGTAAGATTTTTCTGCAAAAGGCTCTGTTCCCACCTTCCTGAGAGGCGAGAGAACATGGCAGGAAGGATTCTTTGTCTCCTTTAAGTTTAATGTGAGGTGCTATAACGGAATCAGACACATAGAATCTCTTTCACAATGGCACAAATCACAAGTGTCTGCCCCTCTGATCCTCTCTTCCTTCCCTTCCGGATAACTTGCCTTTTTCATTTCAATGCAGAACGGATGAAATCCATGTTACTTGATTCAGTACCTTGATTTTGTCCCATTTTGACTTGAATTTTCATTCCAGTTATGCTGTTTTCAGGAAAAAAATACAAGTAACTTATTTCTTGTACCAATTTTAGAGATTTATAGTTTAAGAAATGTTTGAAATGGACTTTGATTATGCAATATGTGAGTATATACCAAACTATATATTTTTAAAAGGTTTAAAAATATCTCACGTAATGCAGCTTGGGTCTCTGGGGATGCAAAGAAAAAAATTACTTGGATCTCCCTGTCAGCCTGTGAAATATTGGGTGGAAAATTATCTTTTGTAGCCAAACTGAAGTCACAGGTTTACCAATAAAAAGTCAGTTCCACAAGCTCTCCCTGTGTCAGGAAATTCTGTTGAAATAGTTGTCATCACTGCAATAAATCTTTATTTACAGAACTAACTAGACACTTTGCTACAGCACAGGAAATTCTTGTAGTTTGTGTGTTTATTGAGACTGCTATGGTACGTACAAATTGAACTAAAAGCACACCAGTTACTGTTATGAATAGAACACATCAAACTCAGTATGAATTACATTTATTATAAACTTTGCTTTTGTATGGAATAACAAACTACCAAAATCCCCAGAGTGAAATTATTTGATGCCACTCCCTCAGCCAGTGATCCTTTCTATAGCTTATTTTAAGCTTAGTTATTAAACTCTAAAGCAAACACATGACTGATATTTTTGGACCATGAGGAGAGTGGGCTGTAAGGAGTTACAGCTGTGAGCAAAGGTTCTCTGAACTGGCTTCAGACTGCATTTCAAGCTTACTAAGGCATACAGTTGTAGGCTTATTGTCAAATGTCCTCTTCTGCCTCAGTTGGAAGTGCAAGTGAGACTTTGACGGTTTCAAAACTGCCCATCATTGTATAAGGGGAGGAAGGTAAGGTTCTGCTCCAGGACACTATTCCAGGGTCAAGGCAGTAGATGGAAATGGACACCTCTAGAGCACAATTCACTAAGCTTGTGTTAACAGTTTCAATTCTAACAGTTACTCCCAGAAGTGTTTAATGGCTTTCACTGATTATAAGGGGGGGCCAGGTGCCTACAATTAGCCCGTCTTGGGTAGATTCTCCCTTCACATGCTTCTGCAAACCAGTATTCTCTTTGCTGTTCACCACAGTAATCTGGCATACAAGAGTACAGAGGAGTGTGCTCACAGAAGCTTTAATTATTGACATTTTGGAGATTCTGTGAGATTCTAGTCACACAAATCCTAGGTATTTATTAGTAATAGCAATGTTAATATTGGTATAATTTGTTTTATGCTTACTGGGGAAGCTCCTAAAATGAGAATATTGTTTTGTTTGTCTTTATATAGGCTCACTGGAGTTAGGCTTTTGAGTCATGTACAACTTAAGAGGAGACTGGGGCCTTGTTGACACAGGAGCAAGTCTGAATCTCCAAATATGGGAAGTAGCAGGATAGAGGATGTGGTGAGGTGGGATCTCAGCTGAATGTTCAACCGGCTCTTATTCTGCAACAGTGTTTGGGAATCCGTTTTCATCATTTGCTTATAAAGTTCTCTTCCTCTCAGGTCCTAGAGAGACTTAAGGTTTTGATACAAGGTTTGTGAGCAGTAGTAGTCCCTCTTGCACAACAGAGTATGCTAATGAATTCAGAAATGCCATGCTGGTTTATAAAAGCTCTACCATAGAAACAGTATTAGTAACATGTTATTCAACTATGAAACAAAGATCATTTTGTCAGTCTAGCTTAATTCTGACAGGTTCAGGAATCTGTTCCTATTTAGTCCTGATACTCTGACCAGGACTTTTAGGGTGGGTTTCCCTTAGCAGGTAACATGGCAGGAGTATCTCAGGAAGTATTCCATGCAACAGAGAACACATTAATGAAGTAAATGTCATGATCAAATGACTTTCTTCTCATTTTCTTGCTCATGGTTTTTCTGACTCAGCTGACAATGTAAATACTATTGGTATTTTTTGCATATTACCTTTCCTGCATGGATGATTTGCTCTAATTTTTCAAGATTTTGTAGCAGTTAATCTCACAGTTTATACTTTGGCAAAATTCACATTAGCATGTATGCGTGTGGTATCTGAATAACTATTAAAGCATTGGGCATGGTGACGAGTTGCTAGTTGCAGTAATGACACTTACTGTTCTTTTATCAACAGCCACATGGCATTAGATGCTGCCTTTACCAAACAGTCTTGTTTTGTCAAGCAGGAGATAATCTGAAACCTCTTTTTTAACCATCTGTTCTTCGCTGAAGCCTTGTGAGGTGCTCCAGTGTCCTTGCTCTGACTCTTTACAATGCTCTGAATTCTTCATGCACCTTTAGACTTCAAAGAGAAATACATGGGGCTATGTGGAGTACATTAGTCTGCCAGATACAGCCTTTATTTTAGCTGTTCCTTCTCCTTATGCCTCTGATGTTTCTGTTTGCTTTTCTGACTTATAAGAACAGCGATACCTAGCGTGTTGTGAACTGCAAGAATATTTAGTCTATACACATGTTTAGAATATCTCAGATTTACGGGACATTTCTTGTGGGAATAATTAGATCCTCCATACTTTGGAGAAGCTGTTTGAAGATCGTGGTAATCAGAACTAGATCAATTCAATTAACTCTCAAAGAAAATTGCTAATATTTCTTCTGTATTATCACTTGGAAGGCCACAAAGGACTTCCTACTGCTATAATACATTGCTGTGCTAATGTGGGTGAGGGAAAATGTTGGTTTTTTTCGCATTGCCTAATCTAATGCCAGTGTTGTTAAGAACTGATAGCAGCAGCTGGCAGAAACAGCCATTTGTAGAACATAATATCAAGTTTTATCAAACCTGCAAAATCAGAAGCTATGCTGCATAATGAGACTCTGGACAAAGCATATCAACAATTATATAAAGCTCATACCAACATTATGGCAGGTATAGCATCAATCCAATCAAAAAATGCAAACTTTGTGACTTGGTCCTTGGGCTGCATAGCTGCAGTTTGAACCTCTGGAGCAACCTGGGTGTTAGCAATGTGGAAAATCTGTCTCATGACTGTGTAAGATACCAAAGCAAGACTTGGAATGAAACCTGTATTTGTTTAAGGATATATTTCTTGGCAGCATTAGTAGGACATTACCACAAATTATCTGCCTTCAAGTTCATTTTTACAGTAACAATAAAAGGTTTTATGTCAGACATCACACAGAACATTTTTCAGGAAAAGCAAATTTAATTCCATTAAAAAATTAATATTTATTAAATATTCACAGAAATATCTTCTAGCAGATTATAAAAGCCCTTGATAAGAAACTTCTATTAGTTTTGAAAACATGTAATGATTTAGTGCTAGATCACACAACTGTGAGCAGCACAGAGTGTACTTGCAGTGTGGGAGACTGTGCTGCGGAAAGCAGCAGCCTGGGAAAAGATTCAGCTGAATAAGGAGTAGTCAGTCATGGCTGAGGGAGTTAACATGCACAGGGAAAGTATGACTGAGGAGGACTACAGATCTAGTATTGCTACTCTGTAGGGAAGTAATGAAGCATGGGGAGCCAAGGGTCCATTTTGTGGCCAGGAACTGTGAGGAGATACAGTCAAGGGCTCCCTGAATGGCCTGCAGTGTGATTCCAGTGAGGCTCTTTTTACAGTGAGAATCATACACTCACCCAATTTAGCTAACATGAGAGAAATTTTAAGAACTACTTGATAACAGATTTAAAGTGTTTCAATTGGGGTGAAGTCTGATCAGTTCAGAGTGAGACTATTCAATCCATTCTTAGCAGTGAGGATAACAGAATATTGGAAGTCAAAGGTGTGATGCAAAGAGTAGCTTTGTAAAATTCTGAGATCAATATTATTGCAAGACTGTATGAAAAAAGCCTTTCCTGGTCTTACAGTATGTGTCTGTATACTCCTCATTCTTCACCATTTCAATTAATATATTTGCAGTTGGTCTTCATAGAGAAAAATTATTTGGGTTCTGCTTTTCAAACCCAGTAGCCCAGAGCTGAAATGGAGCCATAATTAAATTTTGACACTGTTATTTTCTGCCTTTCAGATACTTGGTCTTTCATCCTGTTTACATGAAACACTTAGCTACGTAAAGGTACTTGAGAATAAAATCTCAGTGCGACGTATTCCATGCTGAATAAGTATGTTTGCACATAGGGTAGTTCTATCTGCATACACATCTGGAGAACATTTCGATTCAGTTTAATATTGTGAAGTTATGTCTAAATGTTGACATATTTTAGGCATATATTCATATTCTCTGAAGGATTTTTCTGTCAATGTAGAATAACCATAATTTAAAATATGATGCAGTCCATCTCTGATCCTCCCTGGCACTGTTAGTCTATGTCAGGTTCCACAGTATCAGTGAGAATATTAGGGTAAAACTGGAACAGTGATGCATGGGTCTAGATCTGTCCTGCCAGTTGAGGCAGTGCCCAACTGTACTTTCATAAACCTGGTGAGAAATGGCTGAGCATTGAGCTACAGCAGAACTTGGATTTGCAGAAACCAAAAGATAAATCAGAAGGTGAGAAGTTAATTCAAATGTTTTTCTTATAGCCATCTGAAAGAACAGTGTTTTTCACAAGCAGTTTGGTCCAAAACTTCTTTGGGTTGTCATCACAAAACTTTAAAGGAATTGGTATTGGTTTGATTTTTACATGCTATTTACATATTAAATCTTTTGAACTAATAGTATTTTCAAGCATGAACATTAGAATTTTTTCTTAATAAACTAAAATATAAAGGAATTTCATATTTAAGAAAAACTACAAAACTTCAAGCACTGTACCTAAATTAAGCATCCAATATAGTAGTTAGACATGTAAAAGACTAAGACCTGCTGAGGGAGTGCTGATAGCAATCATAAGTACAAGAGTTTGTAAGTTAAAAAAAAAAAAAAAAAAAAAAGCAGAGAGGAAAAAAAGAAGAAAAATTAAAACTAGAGACTAGAGTCTTAAAACAGTGACCACAATTTTAGAAGACTATTTATCTCTTTTAAAGTAGTTAGGTATCATGCTGATAAATGTCTTGCTACCTCTGAAGAAAAGGAGATCATCAGTATGTGGTAATTTTGCCTAAATATTGCGTTTGAAAAAGCAATAAGACAATACTTTTTATGTAGTCATTTCTCATATGCTCGTCTATGTCATTTGGTGACTTTTGCTAAGTCTATATTATTAAGTAATGTTGACAAGTAAGATCAATAGATGCAGCAGTTGATGTTTAGGGCCTGACATCAGCAATGTGCATATTTCAGCAGTTTTATATTAGGACTAAACTTGTCCAGTGATCGGCGTGTCCTTTACAGCTGGAGTGTATTAAGTACACTCCCAGGGGCACAGCTTCCAGTTTAGCTTCATTCAGAAGGAATCCAGGTCATGCACTCTGAGACCATTTTGTGGTGCAAATCAAAGCACAACAAAAAGAGAAAATAGGTGATTTTCTTCAAAATCTCACTCTTCCTCTGAACTGAAACACCAACACAGGTACCCCTCTGGAACTCAGACAGAATGCATTGCCTCTAATACAACAGAAGATCCTGTACTGGCACAAACTGAGGAGCCCATATATCATTCTGAAGCACTGAATGGCTTGTTTTCAGCGGAAAGGAATATCCTAATTTCATTACTGTGCAAGCAGCAGCTAGAAATAGAGGTAGGGGACCTGGAATGAAAGACATTGATTTACTAAAGTACTTAAGGATGTTCAGTTCCTAGAGCTCACATTTAGTTCTCTGATGAATCTGAGCTCCTGAAAGTTCAAACTCGTAAAGATGGGAGCATCAAGAACAATATTTTTCTGTGGTAGTCCTCAGTGGCCTATTCCTTCTGTGAATTTTGCCATATGTTGCAATATTGATACCAACATGGAACCTGCTTGGCCCATGCACAGTCTGCAGCAGTGTTTAGCATTCCCCAGAGTAAGGCAGAAGCATCCTTTGCAGTAGATGGCTGTGTAAGTCTGCACCCAGCAAGAGGTCTCCAGTCCAAATTTAAGTGAGGGAGGTCAGATTTTGAACAAAGGTATGATTAACACCTATTTCAGAGTGCTAACAACAGCAGTTCTAACTCTGGTTACAAGCCAAATTTGAATGGTGTGTTTAAGGACCATCCCTAGCAAGAGTCACCAGGAGCCAGTAGACTGTTAAAATATATCTAGTTAAGAGTTGTCAGTCACATATGTCAGTTGACTGGAACATCATAGTGACTGTCCAAACATAGCCAGAAACGTGTATATGAAGGACAACCAGCTAAAAGAGAATATAATTATTGAAAATAAATGCAGATAATCACCCAAAAGAGAGAAGAGTAATTTAATGTTAATTTAATTTAAAAATTTAATTATATGGTAAAGTTGTCTTGAGTTATACGAGACTGGAAATCTGTGTCACAAACTGTTCCTAAGGAAGAAGATCCATTCTCATTATTTTGTGTAAAGATGGGAAGTATCCTGAGGCAGGGGTCTTTTCTATCCTTTCTATGCTTTTTATTTGTTTACAGTTTATGTCTGACTTTGCATGATCTCATCTATGCAAATATTCAATCCCTTTTCAAGTCATGCTGAACTCCTGGCTATGTTGCAGCCTCATGAGAAGATGTTCTAGAGGTCAAGCAGAGAAAACACATTTCCTTGTACTGGTTTTATTTCTGCTGCCTTTCCCCAGATGTCACCCTGTTGCCCTGAAGTAATGGAGAAAGTACAGAGCAGTGTTCAATTTACCACTTGACTGCTCCTCATTAGTTTGCATATCTCTATTTTTCACCTTCTTATTTATCTTCGCCTTATCTTACAGTAAAATAAAGAATCACATATTTTTTTAATTTTTTTCTCAGTTCCCCAAAGTCATTTTCTCTGGAACCACCTTTTCACTTTTGTGTCATTTTTGCTGTAGGAAAAGCAGAACTTAGCACACGACATCAGATAAGGGACTTGCCTCCAGAGAATCATTCATCCTTACAGGCCACCATCATACAACCACACAGAAGTTTCTAATCCTTCCATAGATCTTCTGACTCATGCAACCTTCATCCTCCTGTTCTTGTCAGTGTTATCACTGACCTTAATATCTTCTTTTCTTCACACAGCCCAAGCCCTATAATTGTCTTAGTCCACCATACTCTCTTCATCTGCTTCTTTGTTTCTCTGTGGCTTTAATTAACCTCTTTGGCACTCTTTGACCATTTGCCCATGTATTTTTTCAGAGGGGATGAAGTGCCAAAGATTTTAGCCCTGTCTCCCCCCACCACATATACATCATGTTACTCTCAGAGAGGACAAAATACCTCTTAAACTCAGTGTCAATTTCTTTCTGGTACTGCATGTGCTCAGCTGATCTCTTGTTATACCACTGACATCCCTGTGCACTACGGTGGTGAGAGGAATGAACTTTGCTGTGTGGGGATAGGGGCCTCAGGTAGCATCAGGAACTGAAAGATCTTCAAGAATGTGTCTTTTAGTGTGTGTGACAAATAATTTTTAAAAGTTCTTTTTGGTTAAATTTTCATTGGGATGTAAGATCTTGACCCATAAAACAGCTTTACTGCTACTCAAAGAAAACATCACCATGATTTTTTAACATGGATCAAATCACATATTATTTCCCCTAGCTTTAACCTTAATGCAGGCTGAACTGTTTCTGAAAGAGCAAAAAGGTCAAGACGCGTTATTAATAATGAAAAGAAGGAATTAGAGTGAAAGACAGCCAGGTTGGATAGAGGAAATGTAAAGCACACCCACAGCATGAAAACTGTAATTCAGAACTTGAACTGGAAAAAAAAATTACAAACTCAAACGAAATGCTTTTACATTCTCAGAGAAACATTAATTGAATGCAATTACTCAAATTCAATTAAATTATTCAGTTAGTCTCCATGAAGCACTTTAACATCACTTGAATTAAACTGAGAGATTTAAAGACTACCTTTTGATAGTTGTTTGTTAAAATCAATATGTTCCTGAGGCAAGTTTAGGTTCTGAAGGAGTTGACTCCTCCAGAGGAAAAATGTTCCATTAAAATCAGAACAAAATGACAACCATCTATTCTTCATTTTTTCTCATTGTAAAATCTACTAACAGCACCAAATCCTTATTCCAAACTTTGGGCTACTGTACAAGTTGATAATAAGCTTTTGTGCAAGGATACGCTGTTTAAAAGCTTCAGTTTTTACAGAGCTATCAATGTAGATAATTCCCCTGTGGTTCTATCAATGTATTTGAGGAAACAGCAAACTTAAGGTCTGCAGAACAGGTTATGAGAACCAACAGTCTGCCTTCAGTGCAGTCCCATTCCTCAAAGACAGTGTACTTTGTAACATTAAAGGTTGATATTTTTTTAGGGGAAAGAATGAATAATAAAATTCTGCATTACAAGAAACAGCTTGTCTGCTTCGGATTGCTTGGCACTTTCTGTATGCAATGCTCTAGCAGTGTTTTATATTCAGGACTCACATTCTTCTGCATAGAGGGGTTCAGTAAATATCCATTGGGTGTTTTTAAGTAAGAGGTTAGAAAGGAGGTTGCTCAAGTTGAATGCTGATACCAATTTCTCCTTATTTTAGATATCTATACTTTCGAGGTTTGCATGTGAGATAATGCTTACAGGACATCTTTATAATGAGTGCTTGGACTATTTTAGCAGTCTGTACTAAAACTACCTGTTTCACCTTTTAGTACTTTGAATGTTCAGCAACTGCAAACTCAGATAAAGACATTCATATGTAATCAGATGAATGCTTCCTTGGTGATTTTCCTCTTTAGGTTCTCTAGTGTCCCATAACTTCATATACCGACTTGAAATTTGGATTGAAGGTGTCAAGCCTCCAAAACAGATGAGTCATTTGTCATTTTTTAAAACCTGCCCAGTTACAAACCTTTTAGGAAAAAATACAGTTTACACATACTGAGACTTGCTATAACTTCACAACTAAGCCTTCTGAAAAGTCCTGTCCTGTCTGCGGTCCTGTACTGGGTGTTATTCAGGCAGGACTTTTGTTTTCTCCAGGTTTTGTTATAATATTTCCAGTCCTGCCTGAGTCTCTTTGCCAAGACCTTTTCAAGCTCTCCAAACCAATTCCTGGTGAACAAGAAAGAAAAAGCTATTTCATTGAAGTTAGAAGAGAATGAGATGTGATTAGGAAGAACATACCAGCACAAGCAGCCTGTACTTTGACAGAGCGATGAAGATAGAAAGGATGGTCTGGAGTGGCAAAGTGAAGCCATCGAGAGGAAGCTTGTAGGCTGGCAAAAGAAGTTTTCCAAGGAGCCGTCATATTAGATTAGGAAAATTAGAATTGACAAAGCAGGAGCAGGGATCAGGGCAAGAAGTGTGGGAACAGGAAAAAGATAGAAAGGGGGCATCAATTTTGGTTCCTGTAGGGCAAGAAAACAAAAGAGATAGGCTTGGGACAAAACAGAGGGGATCAAGGTGCAGGCCAGTTTCTTCCTCTCATGGAGAGAAATAATTCCCAGGAACAGCACCAAGCTCTCCATCCTCCTCTGCTGTCATCAAGTATCTGTGAAATTCCTTGGCAAAGTGTGTGCCTTGTTCCCCTTCAGCAGCTGGTAGCTGATGTGATGGCCTGTTGCTGCCTCCAGTTATCCCAGGTCTCTAAGTGGGCAAGGCTGCAGCGTCAGCACTGCAGTCCTGCTGGCCCGTGGCCCCACTCAGGTGAGACATGCCCCCTTACATCCTTTCCTTCCCTTTATAATGTTTTCCAAGGATAGAAGGCTTTTCTTTCCCACTCCCTTTTGAGAAATGAAGAGCAATTGCACTGAAATAAGAAAATGACATCATTAACTTATATCAATAGACATATGGCCTTTAAACTTATGATCACAATTGAGTTTTCCTATTTCATTAATTCTCTCATATATACTTTTATCATCATTATTATCTGGATTATCACAGCCTAATGCACTTTCTTTAAAGAACAGAATTGATATCTAATGTCCCTAGTAATTTTTTACTGACTAAAAAAGAAAACATAAAAAATTTGAGCAAAGTTGATGGTGCATGGAGATAGATCTTTGCCCTTGGATCTTTCAACGTTTCTTGGAAAAAATATTTCTCCTTTTTCCTTAATTTTAAGAAATCACCTTATTGAAGATGGAGATCTGCAAATGTGGAAAGGACCACAAAGAGTGGTACCTCTGATAGACTTGTACCTTGCACCAAGATTGTTGTGAATGGTGCTGCTGAATCTGCCAAAATGCTTATTGCCTGAAGGCTGGGCTGTAGGCCTGTCCACATCTCCATATACGATTCCCCTTGAAGAACTTGGGCCTGTGTGGACCTCTGAAGGCAGAGTGGGCTGCACCTCTACACCCCTTCCTGTTAACGTGTAATAAGATGTTTTATGGAACTCATTTGGCTATGTTTGCCATACTCTCCTAATACCAAAATATTTAGGCTTTGTTTCCCTTTTTTTGGCTTGTTTGTTGCAGGTTTTTTCGTTGTTGTTGTTTTGGATTTTTTATTTTGTTTTGTTTGTTTGTTTGGTTGGTTTGGTTTCTTTGTTTGTTTGGTTTTGGTTTTGTTTGTTTTTTGGTTTTGTTTTCGTTTGGGTTTGGTTTTTTTCCTCCTTCCCTTTTTCCTTTAAACTCTTTGCTCATGTGGGAAAAAACAACCAACTAAGTAACCAAAAATGCAAAAAGGACTGGAGCAATGAAGAAGCCCCGGAGGTGACCATAACCTGACAAAGGCAGCAAAAATGATGAAAGGCTCAAGGACTCTACTTTGTATTCTGCTCTCATCTGGAGTATCCTAAGGAGCCTAGCTGTGAAGGATCCTGGGAGGATGCACCCTGGTTATGAATGAAGAGCATCTCTTTCCATTTACAGCTGCTTTNGGGGGGGGAAGCTCCCAGAATTAACTTCAGGAAAGAAAGCCAGGTGCCATCTTTGCATTATATCCAAATGAGATGCAGCTGTTTAAATGTAAATGTTAAACAAGAGAGAAGAATGCCTTAATTAGTCCTCAAAAGGAGAGAGGAAAGCTGTAAGAATGCACCTGACACTAAGCAGTATGAGATAAACTCATTCCAGCTGTCACTGAACTGACTGTTTGAAGGCAGAGCAATGCTATTTTGTGCAAACAATGTAAAATGCTTAGGGAACTGCAATTAGCATCAACATGCATAGTGTAAGTGAATGCAGCCTGCTGGTGTTTACTTGGATTTGAATTGCTAGGGTTTAGAGTAAAAAAATAAAATTAGTTATGCATTACACAGTGGAGATTTTATTCCAGGCTTTTATGAATTACTGAGAAAAAGGCACAGGAGAGTGAAAAGAAGGGAAGCCATCAATCTGACGTTAAAAGAAGATATGATACTCAAAGGTCATTCTGAGTTTTCTCCTTCCTGCTTGAGCAATAAAATGTACAGATTGGATCTATGGGAGAAATTTTCAGACAAGCTGTCCATCACATAATAAAACTGAAGTGTCCCATGCAGTGTGTCAATGTTACACATCTTGCCACACGGTAAAAGGAAAGATCAGATATTTTTTCTTTTTTTAAAACATAAACAGAAAGAGAATCAAATTCATTTAACATAATCAAAATCTCTTGTTTACTTTATGTGTTTATATGTAAAGTAATACATACAAATTACCGGTATATATAAGTTAATGATTGTATGCCAGTACAGACAAGAAACTGAGATGTATAGAAATGCTGCTTTACCAAATATATTCTTGTACAAGACATAGTCTCCTCTCAATAACCTGGAATATAGGCCAAATTTCGGTATGTTTTTTATACTCATGGGAGTTCATCTCAATACTCAAAGTTTTCTTATCTCTTATCAGACTTGCTTTATTAAAGTCGATGCTTCATGCAATGGGATGAAGCTGTGTAAAAAAGGCCTTCATTAATTTTTGCCAAATCTGTAAATAAATGCCACTTATGAAAAATTAAAGCCCAAAAGGGGCTGTCTACAAGTTAGAGAGCCAAATCTAAAGAGATTTTAAAAGGAGTAAAAAACAAGTATGTAAAAAGCCTTTTAAAATATAAATACATCACCTATTTTGATTCAAAGCAAATATATTGATCCATTAGGCAAGACTGAAGCTAAATCTTATGAAGTTGCAGAAAAGGAACCCTCTAAGGTGCCTCAAGCTGCATGAGTCCATGGGACATGATGAGTTGTATCTGCAAGTCCTGTGGGGACTGATAGAATAAGTACCTAAGCTACTATCCATTGTATTTGAGAGGTTGAGGCAGTAAAGTTCCCACAAACAGGAAAAAGGGAAAAGATCATGGAGCACATACTCCTGGAAACTATTTGTAGGCATATGGAAAATAAGAAGTGATTGGTGATAGCTAACATGACTTTGCTAAGGGAAAATTGTGCCTGACAAATTTGATGTGCTTCTATGACAGGGATACAGCATTGGTGGACAAGGAAAGAGCAACTGACATCATCTATGTGGACTTGTGCAAACATTTGACATTTTCCTGCATGACATCCTTGTCTCTAAACTGGACAGACATGGATTTAATGGATGGACCACTTGGTGGGTAATGAATCAGCTGGATGGTCACATTCAAAGGGTTGTGGTCAATGGCTTGAAGTCCAAGTGGAGGTGAGTCCCTCAGGGGTCAATATTGCGACCAGTGCTGTTCAACATGTTCGTATCGTGACATGGACAGTGGGATTAAGTACAGCAAATTTGATGAAGGCACCAAGCTATGTGGTGCAGTTTACACACTGGAGGGCAGGGCTGCTACCCAGAGGGACCTTGACAGACTTGAGAAGTGGGTATATGTAAACCCCAAGAAGTTCCAAAAGGCCAAGTGCAAGGTCATAGACCTGGGTCTGGGCAATCCCAAACACAAGTACAAGCTGGGCAGAGAATAGCTTGAGAACGGCCCTGGAGATAAGGAATTTAGGGGTGTTGATGGATGAGAAGCTCAGCATGATCCAGCAGTGTGTGCTTGCAGCCTCAAGAGCCAACTGTGTCCTGGGCTGCATCAAAATAAGCATGGCCATCAGGTCAAGGGAGGGAATTAGGAAAAAATTCTTTACTGTGAAGTAGGTGAGGCACTGGAACAGGTTGCCCAGAGAAGCTGTGGATGCCCCATCCCTGGATGTGTTTAAAGTCAGGCTGGATGGAGCTCTGAGCAACATGGTCTAGTGAAAGGTGTCTCTGTTCATGGAAGGGGATTGGAACTAGATGATCTTTAAGGTCCCTTGAGGTCATTCTATGATGCTATGATTCTCCCCCTCTACTTTGCTCCGGTAAAACTCCACCTGGAGTATTGCATCCAGCTCTGGGACCTCCAGCATAAGAAGAACATGGACCTGCTGGATTGAGTTCAAAGGGAAAATGCTGAAAGCAGTGGAACTCCTCTCCCATGAAGACATACTGAGAGATTTGTGGTGGTTAAGCATGGAGAAGAGAAGGCTTAAGGGAGAGACCATATGTCAGCCTTCTGTTAATAAAAGGAACTTACAATATAGCTGGAGAGGAATTTTTTGCAAGGGCATGTAGCGATAGAACATTAAGGAACAGCTTTAAACTGAAAAATGGTAAGCTTAGATTAGATATTACAGAAATATTCTGCCATGGGTGTGGTGAGGCACTGGAACAGGTTGTCCAGACAAGTTGTGGATGTCCTATCCCTGGAAATATTCAAGAACTGATTGGACATGCTAGATAGCAGGTGGCATCCCTGTCCATGGTAAGGGAGTTGGACCAAGATGATATTTAAGGTCCCTTCCAACCTAAGCCATTCTGTGATATGATAAACCTTCTGAGACATCAGCGTTGGCAGGATTAGCCCATTTCTACTTGCTTAAGATACATGGGTATGATGCAGTGTGGGTCTGTGCTAGCAATCAGATGTGACTATGGGAGGACTAGATCCAGTGGGCACAGAGCAGCATTAATCAGAAATAATGAGTAAATAATACTCATCTCCTGACCTGCCATTCCAGCTCTGTGTTTTATCCTACCTTCTCATGAGACATGCTGTTACAGCTTGCAGCATTAGAGTTGTGGCATTTTTTTCCTTGTGAAATTCAATAATGTCTCTCATATATACCAAGATAATGAGCCTGGAATACAAAAAGTCTTAGCAACTATTGTTCATTATCAGATATGCACATAGGATGGGAATGATGAGGCCAGGAACTTTCACTGTGGCACCCAAACTTCAGTGTCACATCTACAGGAATACACATTTGTAAATACAGCAGGTGTAGCCACACTGTGTTCCCAAATACAGTATATAGTTATTGGCTGCTGTGCAGATTTCCCAGATCAGTAAGTACTGCAAAACATCTCTTCTGCTGTGAAACAGGGTGTCTCACTGGAGGGGAATGAGCAGTAACATTTATGAGACCAAATTATTCACATAATTATATGAAAAATGTATCATCAGCTAATAAACTCTAGATTTTGCATGGTAGTTAAAAAAAATGTTATATTAACTATTCATAATATTAACAGATCCCCACATGAGGGAGCAATTGATAAGAGCTAGGTAAGTCAATAGGCATATACATTTTGTTTTCATGTAAAAAACTACACTGAGAAAACTGGGGTGTTTTAATCTATATGATGTCTCTTGATTAGCATGGTAAAAATGAGGATGCTGAGGTCAGGAAACCTTTAACGTTATCCCAAATTTTATTACATTAGTAGTACGTAAAATACTTGCAAATACTAGAGAGAGAGAACAACATTGTCTAACACTGTCAACTTTCCTTTGAAGACTAACTGTGTAAGGGAATTTGGAAACTGATGTTTTGGGTCATATAGCTGGTTATTGGCAGAATTAGGAATGAAAATGAGTTTTTCTAACTTCTTGCCAGTATACCATTCACTGCTGTCTTAGACAGCAGAGACTTCAGCATAGACAGACAGTTACTCCAGCTGGGTAAAAATGGGTTTGAACTGGAGCAAAAGACATCATTAACAAGAAACAACTGAAGGTATCAAAAAGGTACTTAGGTGAAGTAGTCAATGAGATATGTGCAAAGGAGTCACAGTGAAAGATATCATATTGTCTATTCAGGCTGATAGAACTCAAAAAAAATCTAACATTTTCCTGGTAATTAATCAGAAAGCAAGAAACTTCTTTCTTTTCCAAATTAAACTTCAGAAAGTTTGCTTCTGTTTGAGACTAATAGCAATAGGGTTGATCTGTCTGAAAAGTATGTTATTCTTTTCCTTATTATCACAGATGAGTCACACTGCAATGACTGCATTGATTTTCTTTATGTTCTGACTCCATAAGCAAAGAGGTCTATCCTTACCTATGTTTAGTCTTCAAAAATGGCACTGTAGTCCTTCATTAGTTCTTTGTAATACCACCTTTAAAAGGAAAACATTCTCATTGCTATGTAGAAACAACTTCAAGTTTGCCAACTGCTCATGCTGGTCAGCCACAGGAGTACCCTCCAAACTTCTGTTCCTATGCTCAGCTGTCATGTTCACCCTCAGTGGTGCTGGCCTGGCTTTCTGACAAGGAGCTCCCAGACAGACGCTCATGGATTTTGCAGCCCACTTAAACCAGGACATGTTGCCAAATTATATTTTGTGGCTCTTCAGAAGCTGCAGGTTTTGTACCACTTGTGTACTGTCATATACAGATTCCCAGAAGCCAGGAAAGATGCTAGCTGTGCCACTGAAGACCTGACTGCTCTGGAAGGATGACATAGGGACTGTGGTCTGCCCATCCATGACTGTAAAAATGATGCACTGATTTGCACTGTGATGAGCCTATAAGATTATAATCATACCTTTTAAAAGTTCTCAAATGCCTCTTATGGTGACTAGTCCTATTTGGACACTCATTTTCTGGGCACCCTGTGCAGGGAGGCTATAGTTAAGTCAGTAAGTATATATGACCTCTTCTTATCGGAAGGTCAAGCCATACACTGTCAGGACACTACTTGCTGGTGAAGATGGGTCAGACAGAAAAACAGATGGCCCAGGCCAGGTCACAGATTTCTGTTCAAGGAGACTAAAGTGGTTCCTCTGCCCTGAAACTGGTGGGAGACTGCTGTTACACTAAAGACCTCTTCTAGCCCAGGATCAGCTGTTAGACTTTGGTCTTTGCCAGTACAAGGTGCCAGTATAACAGGCCTCTATATAACTGTGCCATCAAGAGTATGGTTTGCTCTAAGCCCTGCTGGCTTCCAGGAGCTCAGAGTGGGCTAGACAGGAAGGATATGTCTAGGTAGACACACAGACACATACATACTGTTTCCCTGGCAGACATATAGACTCTCTCTAAAGAAAGTACATTCTGATCTGGAAGGTAAAGAAAATGTGGGTGATCATGCTTGTGCCCTGAGTGGACTGCCTTGCCAGGGAAGGGTAACACTCCATATAGGAGAATCCCCAGCCTGCATAAGGAGAGTTGAAGAAAGTGCCAAAGCGAAGTGATTGTGATAAAAAAGTGCTGCTCCCAGTGACAGTAGCCAGGAATACTCATGGACAATTAGCTGGTCAAAGAACCCAAAACATTATCTAGCACAGAGGACACTAGAGCTTGAGACTACTTGTCCACACAGGGAATTGCAAGGAGAAGAGGTGCTGGAAGGAAGGATGGGAGATAAAAGCTGCAATAGGGACAGACGAACAGCAGAGGAGGTGCATCCAATGTTAATGCCATCTCGCCTAGGGGTCTGGCACAGGTAGTTTGCAAGTAGCACTATTAACTCTCTGCTGGACTTTGACAGTCTTGCTCTAGAAAAAGGATTTCCTCCTATCATAGACCAGAGACAGAGTAGCATTTCTATTGCATCTTAAAGATTAAAAATTGTTTTGAGCAACATGTACTGGTCCAGCGTGGATGTTGTAATTCCATGTCAGGATGCCAAAAGATGCCTTTTTTCTATAGGTCTGGAACAAAGAAGGTGACAATTATCAGAGAGTCTGTGGCAGGTACAGATCCTGTGCAGCACAAAGGTAGTAGGCAAAATCTTGCAGATGAGCTGACATACCCAAGGACTTTACATTTGAAGTACATTCATGAAACAGAAATTAAGAGCATCTGTCAGGATTACAGGGCAGCTCTTGAGGGTGGTACAAGACTAATGTAGATGTAGCTACTGATAACAACAGGCTCTCTTCCAGAATATTCAGCAGGGTCATTTCCCAAATTACTGCAGCTTTCTACAACATGATGCAGTCGCTATTAGATTTCAGCCTGACAGCTGGGTTTATAAATCAGTTTTCCTCAGCTGCTGTATAATACACTTAGTGGCAATTACTCCTGGCTCCACAGAACACTTCATGCTATTATTAAGTAACACTGGACAGATTAATTGTTATTATTTACTTCCTTCTTTGATGAACTTGAGTCCTTGGCTGGCTGATGAATGATGCAGCAGCTTATTACAATGCAACATAAAATGAAAAACATTATGGTCAAAATTTCTAATCCTTTAAAGAGAGAACAATCTGATCAGTATTTAATAATGAGATGAATACTGGAAATTTCCTACCCACTTCCTACCTCTAAAAAAAAAAAAAAAAAAAAAAAAAAAAAAAAAAAAAAAAAGCAACAGTCATCCTAAAGAGAGGCCCCAAATGTGCCCCAATTCTTTTTTCCAGTGAAGCAAGTCACTGTTTTCAACATTTTGTATGCCACATGGAAGACAAGAAGGGCCCAAAATTAGCCTACACATTTGAGGAATGAAGGAATTCTTATCCCATTTGGCAGTCACAGAATGAATACTACTGTCCTCTTTCTCTAAAGAAGGTCTCCCAACAACAAAATGACTTAATACAAAGGAAACAGCCAGAAATGCCCTTGGAGTGACTGTTGCTGTTGCCTTTGTATAAAAAAGTGTAAGTTCTACCTAGAGTGATAGCAAGACACAGCTGTGAGTAGACTTCTGTGCTGTAGAGGGCTTTTGGCTTTCCTATCTAATCCATTCTGAAAGAGTATAAACACTATTTTCATCATGTTTCTGCAAGAAAATGGGTTTTGAGGGGTGCATATAATGAGGATATTTGCATTGTGAGGAAGACTTTGTGGTAGCGTTGAGTAGGTTGATGTATCCACACATGGCAGGCAATGCAGGATAGGCTCTGAAGGCCATATAATTGTTATTGACAAGCTTTTATACAACGGTAATTAAAATTACTTTTTATTTCATGTAACCAGAGATGTTAGATTGGGATTTTGATGGCATTAGTTTCTCTATCCTCTGCACATTATTTGAAGTCTTTTTCACCCCCCCCTTTTTTGTTTTTTTGAAATGAACTGAAGAAACCTAACCCATTTGTCCTTTCATTGACTTCCTTCATCCTGGACAAACCTCATAATTATCTTTGAGACACATTTACCAGTCTTCACAAATTATAGGCAATATAAGCCATTGTGATTATTCCCTAAAATTGAAATCTGAATTATTTTAAATACAAACACAAAACATTATTTATTTTTTTTTACCACCTTTCTGTTCCTTCTGTCATCATCACCGACACATGACTGCTAGTTTCATTTCCTGTACTTTCTCATGCAGGCAGCAGACTGAAGGAAAATGGATATAACATCCATTATTCTATGCTCTTTGGCAAACTATTTCAAGTAGTCTGTTTTTCAAAGTAATTAATTTATTTATATTTTAGAGGAATAAATGTTTATTCCATAAGGTCTCAATCATATAGATAACCCAAAATGTTTCTTTGTCTTGACATTTTGCACACAGGCAACGGAGAGTCTAGTCTTGAGGTGATGGTAAATTATGATGGATAAGAAAGAGAAAAAAATAACATTTCAAATGGAAGTGAAGGTTTTACTACAACATTGACAATTGAGTATTTTTTTCAGTGACTGAGACTTGGCTTTGGTAAACTAGAGAGTTTAGTGTTATGACTGGCTACATTTCAGGAAATAAGTACATGATCTAAAATACCCTTTTTTCCCCCCTTTATTTCTTTGCCTAAACTGTGATATAAACTCCTCTTTCTGTACTCTAATATTTTTAAATAGATGAGAAACAAACTCATCTTCTGTGATATTTCCCCTTACATGCAAATACAATTGCAATGTATGATAAAAGGTCTAATCATGAGCCTACATCTTACAATTTAGTGCTTTTCAACTATTCTCAAAGTATTCTACAAATGAAGTCAATACTATTATTCTCTTTGTACAGACTAAGGGAAATTGAGGCAAAAAGCAAAGAATCGCTTCACTCAGGAATATTTAATACACCATTACACAAACTAAGATTGGAAAAGAGATTCTTTCTGAGTTAAAAAAATCAAGTTAAATGTTGAATAATAGTGAAGATTATTACTATGGAGCATTTTAAAGGAATACTCAGAGATACTCTTGAAGATGCTATGCATAGCACAGTCTTATGTCTCATTCATTAAATACAAAAGTATATGTATATTAGTATATTTCAATCTATTTTAGTTGGATTGAACTGCTGTTCATGTGGTACAGAACTTACATGTAGGCACTTCAAAGGGAAGATTAACACTATCCAATTTTTATCTTAATGAGCCAGATAATCCCCTAGTATAAATAAGCACAAATCTACTGAAGAAAAATCTCAACCCCCTTCCCACATCTGACAGGGAGACTAGTCAAAGATAAAGCTCAAAAATGGCTAAACCCACATTAGTTTGTCTTTATCCAACATATCTTTTAGTTACTGTCTTCTTTGCCAGTGTGGAAATCATCAACCTGCCCATCACCTGGAGTCACAGATGAGGAACTGTCACAGACTGACTTATCTGTAGATCTTTAGTGTTCATGCTCAGTAATTTCCTGATTTTATTTTTTTCTGGTTCAAGTCATCCTCATAGCTAAAATTAGTCTAGACTAACATGATTTTATGACTACATTCTTACAATACATTTTTCTCGTGCCCTAAGTAAATGAAATTTGTCCTCCTGTTATCCATGCAGAATGTCATTGCAGTGACAGCCAAATACTTTGCTAAATAGCTCTTACAGTAGCTTACAACTACTACATTAAGCACCGGTAACTTATTTCACATTCTTTCACAGACCATGTTCTCCCTAGTCCTAGGGGTGCTGAGAGGCCACACTATCATTGTCATTCAGTTTAGACTACCATTCTCCCATATTCAGTGATTACATATCCAAACAACCTTACCCATATTTTCCTCCACTTTGTCTTTCATGCTTATCGGCACCAACCTTAAAAAAAAAAGGGCTACTCTGTACTTACTCCTTGTGTGCCTACCTGTTTTCTTCTGTGTAAACACTTGCAGCCAGAGTCACCTTGCTCTGTTTTCACACTACACTGAAGTCGTGGTTTATAAACACAGCTGAGGCACTGCACAGCTGTTTTGGCTTTGTCGGTTTGAAGAAGTGAGACTGTAGGATTCAAGCACAGGTGGTATATCTAGCTGTCATGCTGCCCTCCCCACGTTCAAAACTAACAGAGGTAAAAACCTTTGGTGTCTAAGATTTAGTCTCACCTGGTAAATCCGCTGTGTGATGCTAAGGACTCATCCATGTTTGAGTAATTTGCAGGTGCTGAAGCAATGCCAAGAGAACAGGAACTTGCAGACCCTTAGCAAATGTTTTGTGGGTGCAAGGAATGCAAGGCTGAACTTTTGCCAAAATCAGGCTAGTATGTACAGTGCCATAAAGGCAACTTAGAGATTAGGTCATATGTAATTAGTCTTATTACAGTTGCTTCACAGAAACATATTGAGCTTATTTTCTCACTGAACTGCATACCTTATTATTGCCTGTATTAGTAGCACCATGACTGTAATGCCAGGATTAGAGACTTGTAACAAAGGCTCATCTTTGTCTATATATTCTGCAAGCATCCTTCAGCAGATGTGACTTCTGTTATCTGTTTTAGTCTGTTGTACATATTTTCCAAACAAGCACATGACTCCCATTAATTTATAGATAACTGTCAGGGCTGGGAACTCTTCCAACAGACCTTATTATAGATGTTTTATCAGTGGAGTTTAAATTAAAACAGCTGTAAAAGCACTAGGATTATTCTCTCTCACACACAAAGATACAAGCATGCTCTGAACTGAGATCAATAAAGACCCTGACTCAGAGAATGTGTTGCGATTTACATTAATGCACATTATGGGAAAATGATAGTCCTGCTTCTGACTGGTGTAGGATAATCAAGAATAAGTTCTGTGTATCATTTCAAGGATAAAAAATCTACAAGAATACAACATTTATTTGGCAGTTCATATCACTCTTTCATAACACTTTTTCACCAGGTTAAATTTCACAAATTGGTAACTGAATAATGTGAAGTCTGTTGGAATTGTTTAGGTTGTTGCACCTGCACTGGAATTTCAACAGCTAACAAGAAAATGTATTGTCATGCAAAATTTCTCTCATAACAGTTCAATTCAAAAGGTCGTTTGAATCAGAAATAGCAATGCTCTGCTTCAAAGCAAGAAAAAAAAAAAAGAAAGAAAAAAAAAGGAAAAAAATAAAACCCAAAAACCAAAAAGACACCAAGTGATTTAAAAAAAAAATGTTTCTTGAACAAAATTTGTGAATACAATCATCTAGCCAGCAAAGAAAGACTAAAAGCTTCTGGAAGCTTCTTAAGCTCTCTGTCAAGTTCATGGTACTATTTTGTGCCCTGAAGAAAATTGTAGCCATTTGTTTAAGCAGTGAAGTTTCCATCTGTTCTATCTTGGTTTAAAGAAGCAGTATATTTTCCAGAACCTCAAGGCTATGTTTACTGAAAACATAAAATGTCCCTGAAGTGACATCACAGCAGCAAAATATAGATGGCAGAATTTTAAAGCTCACAATCACAGGAAAATCCAGTTACTTTCATCCAGACACATAGGAATAATTATATCCATATATATAAATAAAGAACAAATAGGAATAGAAGGAGTACTGGTTTTACTTTCAAAATAAATGACAAATTTCAGCTGACTTAGCTGTTTAACAGGGATTCTCTCTAAATAAAATAAATGCACTTTTACTTTGTGTGACAAGAAGAAACTGAAGTAAACATAAACTTACATGTACTTTATGAATTATTCAATTTATGTATTGCACTATGTCTTTACTCAACATATATGTAATGTGTATTATTCAGGCAATTTTTGAACAATACAGAATGTCTCAAATTTTAAAATTAGTTAATTGAGATTAATTTTATTTATACTGTATGCCAACTGCAAAACTGTTACCAAAAATAACCTAAGGGCAGCCCACCAGTGCAAGTAGTGGGCTACTTGCAAGTGAGTAGTATCCTGTGTTTTTGGAACTAGTTGGCTGGATGACCAGGCCAAGACAGTGGTGGTGGTCACTAGTGGTGCACCCCAGGACTCAGTGTTGGGGCCAGCCTATTTAATACCTTTTATTGATGACCCAAATGAAGGGATTGAGTGCACTCTCAGCAAGTTTGAAGATGACACCAGTGTCGGTAGTAGTGCTGACCTGCTGGAGGCCAGAAAGGCTTTGCAGAGGGACCTGAACAAGCTGGATTGATGGACCGAGGTCAACTGTGTGAGGTTCCACAAGGCCAAGTTCTGAGAGCTGCCTTTGGATCACAGCAGCCCCAGGCATGGCTACAGAATAGGGGAAGAGTATTTGAAAAGCTGCCTGACAGAAAAGGACTGGGGATTGCTGGCCAACAGTGGATGAACGAGCCATCAGTGTGTCCAGGTGGGTAAGAAGGCTGACGGCATCCTGGTCTGTGTCAAGAATAGTGTGGCCAGTAGGACCAGGACAGTGATTGTTCCCCTGTACTTGGCACTGGTGAGGCTGCACCTCAAATCTTATGTTCAGTTTTGGGCTTCTCACTGCAAGAGAGTCATTGAGGGAGGGAGTCCAGTGAAGGGCAACAGAGCTGAAGAAAGGTCTGCACAAGTCTGATGAGGAGCAGCTGATGGAGCTGCAGGTGTTTAGCCTGGAGGAAAGGAGATTGAGGTGAGTCCTTATGATTCTCTGCAACTGCCTGATAGGAGCTGTAGTAATGTAGGTGTCACTCTCTTCTCTCAGGTAGCAAGTGACAGAATGAGAGGAAATGGTCTCAAGTTGTACCAGGGGAGCTTTAGATTAGATAAAGCATTGTAACAGGGAAGTGGTGGAGTTATTATTGCTGAAAGTGTGCAAAACTGTGTGGATAATGCACTTGACATGGTTCAGTGGTGAATATGGTAGTGCTGAGTTGATGGTTGGACTTGATGGTCTTAAAGGTCTTTTCTAACCTTAATATTTCTATGATTCTGTGATTCTGTGAGTGAAGTCTGTCTCTCAAGCTAACTTTGCTTCCATTATATTAAAATAATACAAATTCGAATACCCTGCAGCAACAGAAATATAAAAACATTCAGTATTTTCCAAAGGCCCAGGCATTTGGGGTTCCATTAGGAGCTGCTGTTGAGGTATGTATTTGGGGATTTGTCTCCTCCTACTAAGAAACTGTTCATCAAGCTTCCTCATTTACCAGCAGAAGGCAAGAGGCCTCCGCATTTTGAGTGCAGACAGACTTTCTACTTGTTGACAGGCATGCAATTTTCACTACTCAGAGCACAATGTTACTATTGGTACTTCTGAATAGTAAGCTCCTGATTCCCTTCTTGCATAAATATGGTGAGGACTATCAGTATTTAACCATGACTATGATGACTGAGTCATAAATAAGTGTCCTGATGTAAAATATAACAGCAATAAAAGTCACTAAGACAGAAAATCAGATTAAGTGGAACAGTGCACAGGAGCCAGAGTAAAAGCTCAAGAGACCGAATATGAAACTTGAACTTGCACACCTTTGGAAGAAGAAGATATTCAGCCACCTTGATAGCAATCTATTTCCTGTATCTACTAAAGGAGTACCAATTTAGTGATCTAGGGAGAAAACTGAAGGAGAGAGAAGGGGGATAGGGAAACTGGGTATATGTTTAAAGTGGGTAACTCAGAGTTTAAAGTAGCCTGAAAATATTGTATGAGAATCCATCATCATCACTGCATTTACATATCTTACTAGCATGCAGCTGTATCTTTCCCCATGTCCCAGCCTCCCAGCCCAATCTGCTCCCTTCATCTAGTTCTTCAGCACCAGTTGTGGTCCTGGCTGATCCTCCTGCTTCCTTCTCTCTGGTTCCCAGCCTTCTTTGCTGTGTGCCACTACAAAGGAGTTAAACTGTTTTGCTAGATGCTTTCTGTTTCTCCTCTCTCCCCTTTTTTTTTTTTCTTTAGGAATAGGCTTATAGAAGCAGGGGTTGAGGCTCTGTTCACCTTTTGCAGTAGCCCTCCTGTCTCTTTTGCTTCTGGGCAGGCAGCAGCAGGGCAGCCAGCCAGGCGGATGGAAATTCTCTGGAGGGGAAGCTGGAAATATGCAGTGACCCACTTGCAGTTTCCAAGCTATGTTGCCCAGTTCTCTGCTCTGCCACAATCTGGACCATTTTAAGCTCTACTAAGTACAGTTAACATATACTATGTATGCACTAGAGGGTACATTCAGCACCGTTATAAATCTGGCATGCAACTTAAGCTTAGTCACTAAGACAGTAAGACTGAAAAGCTATGTTTGTTCCATAAACCTTACATCTGTTTTCTGCTGATTTTATGTATCCTATTGATCTATGCAACCAGAAATCAGCCTAAGTCTCTAGGCTTACATATTGATATGTTTTGTGGCTGTGCCACACTATACCATTACCTAGTTTCTCGATAACTTCAATTAGATTTGTGCTGTACAGCACAAGTGGTAGATAAAAGCTGAAGAAACAGTGCTTGACTTGATACTTTAATACAACTTAAAAACATTGAATCAAGACATTTCAGTTTCAAGTCTTTGAGTTTGAATAACATTGAAAGAGTTCATAGGAAAAAAACGTGACAGTGGAATTATATCCACATTTAAATTCACATGTTCCATTTCTGCGGTTCCTCTGCATTATGCATTTTCTGACATAAAAGTTCTAAGCCTGTTTGGAGCTGTTTTGTGTGAGGTCTGGGTATGATTTGTTAAGTGGTAGTAATGTTACAATGACTATTGATTTTGCAATGCTTCCCACGCAATGCTTGGCAACACTTTTAGAGATGAACGATTTGATTTTACCAGTGCAGAGGTCATAGTTCATGTTGTGTTGTAGCATCATAAATGAAAGGCTTCAGTGAACTTGCATTAGATTTAACCCTCAGGAATCAAGAATGAATTAACCTCACTGTGTCTGCTCAGACAACTAAATATACTTCACATAATTAGGACATGAGCAAGTTTGTCATCATTTGCAACATTGAATCAGTCACTGTGTTGGTTTTTTTTGTACAGCTGTTCAGGTACTGGGAGCAGTGACACATCCAAAATCAAGTCATTGATCACCATTGATGGGTGAGATAATCCACCCATTGCATACAAAGAATTATGATAAAAAGGATACTGAAGACTTTTTCTGTAGCATGAAAAATGAAGTTAAGAATAAGCACCTATGATCCTATTCTATGCAAGAAAAGAATATTCTATGCTCATTGTCCATGTGGAGACCAGTGATGAGTAGTGTCCTTCAGGGACACCAAATTTGCTGATGACACCAAACTTTGTGGTGCTGTTGACACACTGGAGGGAAGGCATGCCATCCAGAGGGACCCTAACAGGCTTGAGAGGTGCATCACTGCACTGAGTTGCGGCAATCCCAGACAAACCCACAGGCTGGGTGGAGAAGTGACTGAGAGCAGACCTGTGGAAAAAGACTTGGGGGTGATGGCTGATGAAAAATTCAACATGAGCACATCAACAAGATGTGCTCACAGCCTAGAAAGTCATACTGAATCCTGGGCTACATCAAAACCAGCATGGCCAGCAGGCCAAAGGCGAAGAATCCACGTCCTCTTTTCTGCTCTTGTGAGACCCCACCTGGTGTAGTGCAGCCTTGCAACAATATAGTTCAGAACTGGGTACATCCCATTAGTCTCATGGACTTGTGCATTTTCAGTCGGTTTGAGAGTTCTCTTACCTGATCGTTCTTCACTGAGGAGTATTCCTTGCTCCAGACTTCCCTTCTAGTCTCAGGGGTCTGGAATTGTTGATGGCCAGTCTTACCAGTAAAGAGAGAGGTGAAGGAGTCATTGAGTACCTCAGCTTTTTTTGTGCCCTTTGCCACCAGGTCCCCATTCCCACTCAGCAACAATTCCAAAGTCTCCCTTGTTTTCCTACGGCTGCTGATGTACCTGTAGTAAGCTTTCTTATGGCCCTTCATTCCCTTATAAGATTAAACTGGCTGATATAAGCTTTGGCTTTCCAGCATTGCAAAGGTTTTAAAATAATTCTTTACCTGTTAAAGAGGCAATTTTATTCCTCTTGAAATCAGGCATTAGAAGTGATTTTGCTAGAAGTGGACAAGGAGAGTATGGATGTCTTGAATCTCTGAAGGTACAGTCTTGGTAAATATCACCACAAAATTTTAACTGTGTGAGAGATGATTTTAGTGTTACCAAACATATGAAAAGAATGGAGTTACATTTCTTCTAAAGTTAGTACTGAAATTTTAAGCTTTTTTTTTTTTTTTTAATTTCACTCTTTTAACTTCAGTGACTTCAGTAGGAATTCAGAAAAATTACATTTGCCTGCATTTCAAAGTAAGTGGTTCTTATACAATTGCTCTGTTGTTCAGTGTAAGTCTATCCTGCATAAGAAAAGATGGTGCAGAGGTAACTCACTTAGGTATTTAAATATATTCAGGCAGCTGAACAACTCTCCAAATGGGTGAGAAAAAAGTCCACAGCTAAAATAATGTACCATGCAAGCTACTATTTCTGTATTATATTGTGATGACTAAACACTAATCTGGAATTAGGTTGGGTATCTTTAATAAAGAGCTTATAAGCAAAGTACATGTAGAGAGCTGGCTGCTTCATTCAAGGTATTACTTTACATCTAGGCAGTGAGTAGATCTAATAGGTTTTTCTTGTCTAGTATCACAAGTATGCAGATTTTTTCTTTCTAAACATTTCAACATCTCATGAAACTAGATTTTGCCCTCTTGAATTGACTTGTACATTCTTTTCTCATTCTGAACTTGCTTCTCTTTGTTGCAGAAAAGCTAATTTTCTTCACATGCCACCCTCCTCCTTCCCACTCCCCCCCCCAAAACAAAAAAAAAGGCACCAAAGCCAAAAGTGGTGAGTCCCTCTCCGCATATGCTTCCCACTATTAAATAAAAGCTATTTATCACTAAAGCTTTCTGTAGCCTGATACTGCTCCAGCTATTGTCTTTTGTAGCTGCACCTGAATCATTGCTCTCATCCTTTCTGCCCTTGTGATGTTACTTCTCATTGATCTCTAATTCAATGTACTTTTATCAATGGCTTATTTTCCTGGGAAGTCCTGGAGTCCTCGGGAAGAATCTGTCCTAGGACTACTCCCAGTCACTACTTCAAGGAATTACTTGTTCAGTGATTTGCTATCCGGGTTTGGATATATATTCTTATTCCATTCCCACAATTTGCATTAATGTTTGTATGATAGCGACCTGAAAGGACTGTATAAATTTTGAAGAGGAGAGTCAAAATCCAAATAATATAAACTGGAGAATACATAAAAATCAACAAAATGACATTTGTTAATGGTGAAGAGAAAGCACTTAAAATATAGGGGAATCAAATACATCAGCCTAATGCAGAGAATAACTGCTTCTGTAAGACTATAAGGAGTGTAGGAGTACGAGTCATCAGCATCAGGTGTCACTGTACATTGTGCAAATATTACCAGGGTGATATTGACAGAACTGTTTTATTTAACAAGCGAGCCTGTTTCTCTCTACAGAAGATGCTCTCCTGTTCACTCAGCTGATGTTTTCATCTCTTATACTGCACAAATGGCCCAGAACATACCTCTGAACAGAGTATTGAAGCTTTTAGCCATTGCAACAGCAAAAGTAATGGCAAAGATGGATGAAGAGTATGGATCTCACTGTCTCTTTGTCCCAGGGTCCATAAAAAATGCATTCTGATACCTCACTTCTAGAAGACCTCTCATTTCAGGGCTAAGCTTTTTAGGGATTCTCAGCTCCCTGCACTGACTGTGTGCTACGGCTGTGTACCCAGAGCAGAGGAGGACAAGACTGTCTGTTCACAAGTTCTTCCCCAGCATCTTGACTTCCTTGCAAAGGCCCTGTAGAATATGCAGCAGGGGAGAGCCTTGGCACACCCCAGTGTGACTGGGGCTGCAGTGCACACTGCACAAGATGCCAACAGTCACATTGTCTTTACTCAAAATGTCTTCTGGATGGGGCCTCAATAAAATGAAGAACTGGGATGAAATAAAAGTATTTAGGGACAGCTGTAAGTCTTGAGGTCTCTACCCAATGACTAGGGAAGAGTATATTGAAAAAGGCTTGGAGACCAGGTATATTCCAGTAGCAAATCTCAAAGTGTATCACCTAGAAGGAGAAAAAACCAGAAAAATTATGATTTTGTAGTATTAAGAAGATCTTCAGCAAGCACAAGCAAAGAACAAGAAACTGCCATTTAAAGATCTCAAATTTTAGATATCAGGGTACCTATTTCTGCCTATAATTAGACTAATACTGGTTCTGCAGCAGTCCCACACATTTACTGTCCATTTACTTTAGTAAAACTGAACATGCTACTAAAACAGTTACCCTTTAGTAAAGTATTGACTTTTTTCTCCTTTCAACTCTTAACTCTATACTCTTCAGTTCAGAATTCACCAGAGGGATAAGTCTACAATTTTTATTTTCAGCAGGTTCCTCACATGAATCAATGGGTTTCTTCACAAGGTTTTTCCAGAGTCTAGAACAGCCACCTTCCTTACAGTTCTAAAATATATGTAATCTAGTCTTTAGATATTTCAGATTTCTCAAGAAATGTACTTGCTACAGAGGTGAAAAGGCATTAAAAAAAAAAAAACAAAACAAAACATAAAAACAAAAACAAACAACAAACGAAATTTATAGCCTCCCTCATAGAGGCAGAAACTTATTACGCAAACTTAAAGAACAAATTCAGCAGATGTTAACAAACATTAAATTTAATTCCCAGAAGAGGTTTTCTCCTAAAATATTTAAAATATATAAGTGAGAAGGTAGACAAAACATAAAGTACATTATTTTTTCTCACCATCTCACTGCAATTCTTTAGCTTGAACTCCAGAAGAGGTTCCAGTGCAACTCTGTATTGTTATGAAATGGGCAGCGGGCGTTGGCCAAATGGTGTAAGTCGCTGCCTCTGGAGCCGGCTCCTCCTCTGAGGACGCCGGTTCGAATCCTGGAGGAACTCGCTGTCACCGTTCGAGCTGCTCGGCCGTGGCAAGATGAACCTCAGGAGTAAAGGGGGTGGGGACAGTTCCGTGCACACTGTGCCTCACCTAAAAAATCCATTGCCCAGGCTTATCCCAAGACCTTCGTTTGCGAAGTCCAGCCAACAACAAAACCAAAAACAACAATATACGCATTCTAATCGTAGTTCTCAACTTTCTAAGCTTCTGTAGGGATTGTATTACAGATAACCCACCAGCCTGTTTGCTATACTCACAGCTTATGCATTCTAACCCAACGAGCCAAAAAGCATTTTACAACATGAACGTTTAAGGCTCCTGGTTAAACTGAACTCTGGTTTCACTACTGTAGAGTAGTGATTCTCCACTGTTGTTGATTTTTAGGTATTCTTTCAGGATTTTTGGCTCTAGAGATTTTGAAGTTCTAGGATTCTTGTCAGACATACTGTCACTGGCCAGGTCATAGTCTAATCACAAATACCAAAATATTCCTGTAAATAAATCTATTTCTTTCATCATCACCTAAAAGGTAAAACATTAAGTACACTCCTGATGTCATCTCGGCGAAGGATGCACTGATACTGGAGTGCAGCACCAGATATTTGGTGCATCCTTGTAATGCAGAGAAGTCAACAAAAACACAAGAAATTGGCCTCATCTCCTGGAGTGTGTCTATTTGAACTCAAACAACAAAGCCCTTGGTATCTGATTAATATAGTACCTCATTGTTACTTTTCAAAGCATGGTGTTTCTAGTTTCAACACATTAAGATACTGGTAGAGAGGCAGGGGTGGGGCATCCACCCTTCAGCACAGTCATAAGAGGGAATCAGAAACTATACATAAAATGACAACCTGCCTTCCCATTTTACCTGTCCCACCCAGACAGAATAGAGAGGAGGTTCTTTGCCCTCGTGTTACTTTGTGGTCTCTCAAGAGAGTTAATAGAATCATAGAATAGTTTGGGTGGGAAGGGACCTTTAAGAATCCCCTAGTCCACCTCTCTGCACTGAGCAGGGACACCTTCAGCTAGATTAGGCTGCTCAGAGCCCTGACCAACCTGACCTTGAACGTTTCCACCATGTCTCTGGGCAACCTGTTTCAGTGTTTTACCACCATCACTGTAAAAGACTTCTTCCTTGTATCTAACAATATGGTATTTTATATAATGATGACTGAACCTCTGATGAAACCATATCTGCTGTGCAAGAGGAGGCTTGTTTGGTGTCATGCCAGCTAGAGCAAATCCTGCCTCAGTCTTTCTGGAAGAGGAAGCAGACATTATTAAAACTTACACATTGAAATAAATGGTCAATAAAAATTCATTGAAATACTGTTTTTACTAACTACAACGTAAAAGGTCTGGTGTTAAATCATACACTAAAATCAAACTTGCACAGAGTTCCCATTTGTTATAGCAAATTTCATGACAGATGGAAAAACATTTCATCAGAGATCGCATTAATGCAATGTGTATTTTTTCAGTGACACTTTGCTTGTATGCTTACTTGATGTATGGAAGACATTTATTTACAGATGATGCATAACTATCCAACTATCAACATATCTAACTGCCTTTAACATGTCAAAATACAATTATATTTTTTCATATTTATTTCAACTGCAGCACAAGCAGAATTTTCAACAGACACAGTAAAAGGCCTATAACAAACACCCAACCCCTCATTTTACTTACAAATACTAATTCTCCCAAAAATCCCCTCAGAAATCACTTTTAAAGTCTAATGTTGAGACTCAATTCTGATACTACTGGAGTGAACTGCTTCAATCCATGTGTAGGGAGGTTTCCCCTGCCTAGTAAATAAGCCCCAGGCAGTTCACAGTTTCTCAGGTCAGTCGTTCACCTCAGGCAAAAACTCTTTGATGCTCTGGTGGTGCCATAAAATAATCAGTAACATTAGGAGCAAGAAGTCAGTGCTTTCAATGCCACCACCAATCACCTCTCATAACTGCTATTCACAGGGAATTAATCACTTAAATCAATGATCCTCATGACCTCAACGTCCATAATCAGCCACTCAGACTGCACCTAGATAAAAAAATAGGGGCTTTATGGACTAAGCACACAGTACCAGTCCCTACAGTAATGGTGAGGAATGCCACAGGATTGCTGCGTCACTCCCACGTGGCCAGGGCATGCTTCTCAGCAGCTCTGAGGGTTGCTGTAGATAAAAATTACTGTACTGGCTTACTGTAATATAGATTGATAGACTCAGCCAATGCAATTCTTGCCTTGACCTGGTAATTGGTGCACTGCATTTAAGGGAAAAAAGATCTTGGCAGGAAACAAGAAAGTGCTCTCCTAATCAACTAAACTGTGTGTTCATCAAAAACATCAGGGAACTCTGATGTATCCTTGGGGAGAGAATTCAAGTGTTGAATTTTGGGTGACATTTTTAAACGGCAGATAGAACAACTCTCAAATACTGTAATCTCCTATTTACATAAATAATTGGTGTTTAATTAATAATTTGCTGGGAACACTGATCTTGCCTGCATAGATCACATGAATGCCATCAATATTTTTAAACAGTTGAAAAACAAGGAGAAGCACTGCTCCTGGCTGAAATAATTGAGCTATTTTTGTCTGAGGTTTGAGTTATCACAGATATCAGCATGAATCTGTGGATGATGTAGCCCCATCTGCCCCACTTTCCTGGACCTCTCTTGTCTGTCAGGGGACGTGAAAGGAAAACTGATGAGACAAGGCACCATTTGATTGTGCAGAGAAGGTGGCATGGGGCAGCATGGAAGAGAGATCACGTGTAGATGAATGTCTGTGAAAAGGACTTGATTTACGCTCAGAGGTAGAACATGGGTCCATGTACATCCCTCTACCGTGTATATCCTCATCAGCTGTCATGAAAGATGAGGTAGGTCACTTCAGATGATGACTGACTTTTCCAAGACCACAACTCCTTCTACCTCTTGACCAAAAGAAAGAGAGATTTAAGTCAAAGTGATTGTTCTTTGGAAAATTTAATTATATCTTCCCTATTATTGTGTGAGAATAAGATTTTTCTAAGATATCTCTGGAAAAAAAAAAATTGTGCCAACACATATGGAGAAAAAAGACATAGAAAATCACAGATAAGAGAAGTTGAAACACCCAGAGTATTTCTTTATCTCTCTAGGAGTGTTCTCTGATGTTCAGTTTTCCAGGTTTTTTACTGTTTCACTTACACATCAGAAACCTTGATGTTTCCTCTTCTCCACAAAGAAGCAGAGATTATAACTCCCAAAAGGAATTCCTACCCATATAATTTGTCTTCCTTAGATCTCCATCTTCCTTCTTCACCTCAGCTATTTCTTCTGTTGTCCAAGTTTCAAGGCTATTTTCATCTACCTTTTCCCATGAGTTAACTCACAGTTAAATTGTGCATTGCTTTTAATCTTTCTTTGGTTTCATTTTCTTGATGTATGGTGACAATAAGTGTTCAAACAATAGGGTTAGAAGATGTTTTTCAAAATATATTTTCCATTCTGCTCTGACTTGGTTGTCTTCTGTTTTTAGTTTTGAGGGGAAGGGATTATTTACTGCAAACTTGGTTTGCTTCAGAAAGGACTGCCACTGCCTAGTTATAAAGGTTTCTTTTGCACTTATTCTGGATGTTCTGTTCCTCTCCATTAAAAGGTGAAGCAAGTGAAAGGAACCTTTGAATGATGTTTTTGTCCTGGGGAAAGGAGCAGTCTACAAGCAAGTTTGTTTTTGAGCACAAAACATGGTTTCAAGGAAGCAGTTTTTCACTCATGAGAACTAACAGAAGGAGTTAAGACAGTTAAACTATTGAATGTGCTCAGCAATATGCAAAGCTGTTTAGGAACTGACCAGTATAGGCAAAGGTTGCAACTGCAGGCATGACAAATACAGATGGAAGGTAAAAAAAAAAAAGAAGTAATTGAGTAGTAAGTTGCCATGACAAGAGCTGATGAAAGAAAACTCCTTCCTCCTACATCTGAAAGAGGAGGCATAGGATTGTGAGAAGGGAATAAACACTGTGAGAAAGGAGGCTGTTTCCTCAGTGTATTCAGAGAAACAGTAAGTTTGTACAGACAACTACAAAAATTGCATCAAATATTTTTCAGATGGTATCATTAGTTTCTTCTAATGAGGAAAAATACCTTAAAATCTTAATACTAGTCAAATAGTATGGTATATGTTTTAGAAGAGTAACAGAGAAAGAACAAGCAAACAAACATGGTAAGACACTCCAGAGTTGTAGTACTTACTCATTACTTTAGTCCACCAGCCATTCTTCCTTCAGGTGCCCTTCACTGATCTGCAAGCTTGACAGAGGCAGTGCTCTGATCCATTACAGAATGCACACATGCCAGTTGGCTGTCACTACTCATCTATTGATTAGCTGACTGCTGCCAGGAAGGTGTAATCAAACTTACCTACAAAGAGCATGTCAGAGAGGGCACCAATGTGGATGTGTCTCTTCTGCCCTCCTGCTGGTTTTATGCAAATGTGCAAGAAATTATTTATTAATTGCTGAAATGTACAGGCAGGGATGAGCCCTCTAACATTCCTACAATAGTGGATTATGGGAAAAAAGGGTTCATGAGTTCTCCCTAAACTGCCTCTCCCACTGACACTGACACAGCAGTGTCCCAATGGGTAGATGTGCCACTTCTGGGAGCTGGGAGGGGATTTCTTATGTTCTCAAATGTGAGGCATCTGTTCATGTCAACTGTGGTTGAAGTTGCCTGACAGCTTTAAAAGTTATGAGGACTGTGGGAGAACTATTAGGAAGAGACACTATAAAAGCTTAATTCCCTTGGAAACCAGGCAAAAATATTCCAACTCATCATCTCTTTATGAATTATTTCTACGAAGTTTGCCCTTACACGCTTTAAATATCTGGTAGAAAACTATCAGTGTACAGTATTTTCATAAATGTCTTGATTTGCTTGAGAAACACAAGAAAGTAAGAAGGCAAACATAAATGTTTCAACTACTTTTTAGCTGTCTAAACCTAAACAGCACATTTCTCTATGTAGCTGGTGAAGGCAGAACATAATTCTCAGCAGCTCTGCTCTCCCTCCAGGTTGCTGTGTCCTCACAAGAAAAGCAGGATTGAAAGAGGTCACCTCTGAGGCTAAATCCCCCAGGAGACCTTTCATACCCATTGTCACTTGTGGGCCAGAAATTGTTATGGTCCTCACAGGGCATCAACATTCTAGTATATACATTCTTCCCATGCAGCAATTCTAGAGCATTTATTACTTGAACTCTGAAAGGAATATAACTGCTGCAAGAAGACCATAGAAAGGAATTAGCTTTTATATAGGCAGCATAGGCATCCTCCTTCTGCAGTTTGTGGTGTCTCCGTGGAGGTACACTGTACTTGTAATTAAGCCTCAGAATTCCTTTTTTTAAATTGTTTTTTCTGTCATGACATGAACAACCTTTGTGTTTTATAGTAGGGACTGGTATTTTCTTAATATGTTCTTCCAGATGCTTGTGAACCTTAGCTCAGGTCGATTAGGGAATCTGTCAAATACATTGAGATTAACATTGACAAATCCAGACCCTTATGAATTTTATAGAGTTAGCTTTAGTGGAATTATTCTGGTCTTAGAAACGGTTCCTGGAAATACATGTTTCAGAGGCATTCACAGTTGCTGTAATATCAAGTCCTCAGAGCAGAGGAAGTATGGCCAGTAGCTCAACCTAAATAATGTTGGTTTCAGCACTTATGAGCTGAGCAGCTCAGCTTCTCAAGTGCTGTCGTAGGATTTTTCACTACAGTCAAATATTACTTCATTAACAGCAGAGATTTGTCCTTGTTTATAGGGCCATTGAAGCTTATGCTTTCCCTTTCAGGAATATTCACTTTGACAAAGTCTGATTTTATTTTTTTTTCCTTAGTAATCACTGCAATAACAGAAATAGAGATATATAAGTGGTGATGATGATCAGGGACAGCCCTTTGCTCTTCAGTATCTGTAGATTAAGATTAGATCACTGTTTCAGAAGATATGTTGCATCTTAAATTGAATTTAAAAGCCCGAGGGAGAATATTAGTGGGTGAGGTTCCTTAGCACAAGTTTTTAACTTAGGCAGACTAGTAGTCTTTACATTTTTTGAATGATGCAAAGTTCTTTTTTAATTTAAACAAATGACTTAATGGAATCATAAGGACTAATAGAATAACCTAAATTGGAAGGGATTTACAAGAATGTCTACCAGGATCGAGTCCTATTTCAGGCCACTGAGATATATATGTTCACAGTAGGCAGTTTGCATGAGGTATTGATATTTCAAATTTCAAGAAAAACTGTATGAAATTTTTCCATCCTTTATTTTTAAATGTATATCCTGTTACTGCAAAATTAACAGGAAATTTTATATTTTCAATTCAAGTATCCCACACTAATCAGGCTACTGAACTTGTTTAACAATTAAAAAAAGATTTTGAGCTAGCAAGAATCAAAAATATAACATGAATATTAAATCTTTATTATTTCTGTCTAAATTTTCAACTAGTCTCAAAGCAGGATGAGTTTATTTATTTATTTAAAATAAGTTTTCAAAATGGTGCAAGAAGCATGTTAAATACAATTCTATTCAATATTTAAAGAAAATCATTAGTATTTAAGTACAGAAATGTATTTTCTAATTTCAGGCAAAAAATATAGTTTTATTAAAATAAACTAAAATAAAAGTTAGTAACATAAATCGATGAGTAGGCTCTATTGTAAACAGCCCATAATTTCTAACTATTTATTTAAAGATTAAAATCATTACAATTATGTTATATGCAAACTAACTTGTGGTTAATTATTAAATTCTTCTTAATAGTTGTTGGGCATTGATTATTCGGCAACTCTCAGCTTGGTATTAACTGTGGTTGCAGCTTCTCCTTAGACTGCAAACTTGTAAATATATCCTACTTGGAAAGCAAATTATTTGGCAGCAGCAGTAAGACAGAAACGATTTTTTAAATTTCTCATTTTATTTTGATTTTTGAAATAGTTATTTTTCAGATTTTGGATCTAGCTAAGCAGTACAAAAGAAGAAAAACTGGCTTTCTGGCACATATATGTTGATTTGATCCCATTTTCTGGGTTTGTTTCTGTTCCTAGTTGTTAGGAGAGTCAAAATGTCTTGGATTGGCAGAATTCAAGCTAGAAAATGAAATGAGAAGATGATTTATTATGAGACAGAAAACATGTCATTCTTACTTTCTGGTATTTTATAAAGAATGAGATCATCTTTTTTATATCTTAGAGCTCGTGAGCATACCAGCCAAAATACAGAAGACAGCAAAGAATCTATTTTTAAAAAAATGAAATATTCATATATATGGATGAAGTCATAATAGTCTGAAAGTTTTGTGTTGACTTCAAGCAAATTTGACAAGCCCTTCCAGTGGCTGGATGTAAATTATTGCACCTTTATTACACAATTGCCCTTATTTGTTGTCAAATTCCTTGAAACCCTTTAGTGTAATTATAATTTTCCATGCACAACACAATGCATTCAGGTAAGACATTTGTAAATTCTTGTTCTCTCATGTCCCTTACTGTGGCACCAAACTTTAGAATCATTTCTACTGAAATTAGGGGGAAACTCCCATGGCTGGAGACTGCAGAGAGCATGACATTATAGGAGCAAAGTCTTGCTTCTGGCATCATGATGCTGCTCTGACAGACCAGCAGGATGTCCTGGGCTCTGGTAGATGGAGGTATTGGTGGAGGCAGCTGGAGCTGTGTCAGAGCAGACCCTTGACAGACCTTCTCTCTCCTCTGGGGCACAGATTCTCATGCCAGCCCCCAGCTGGGCACCCTGGCAGAGGTGGTTGGCTGTGCGTGGGGATCAGCTCACCTCTGATGAACCAAGGGCGCAAAGCTGCTGGAGATGTAGAACGTGGGGTCCCTTTCTCACCACCTTCAGAGCAATGGATAAGGATCCTGCTGTAAAGAAGCTTTCTCGGTTGCATGTATAAATGGTGCCCCCTAGGTTACAGTGTTATACTCTCTAATGTGTAATGAGGAATAATTTCTCATTGCTTACTGACCAGAAGAATGCAGTGTACTCAACCACTTTATGTAAGCTGATACTTTTTTTTCCAAATGATCACCCAGGAAGAAGAGGATAGGAAATAAAACATTTCTTGCACAAGGAGAGAAGAAAGTTGAAGAAATACGATTGCAGGATATAAAGAGCAACAAATATATAGTTAATAAGAATAATATGGTTAACATAAAGTGAGATAAAATAAATGTAACCCTTTGATCTTTTAACAGACTTTGTATTCAGTGAAATTTGAATACTTAAAAGATAATATTTCCTAATTAGCTCTTTCTTTAGCCCTTGGTATGAATATATAAGATTTTCATGCTGGGGACTATAATCCAGTGAGATTCACATGGCTGATAGCCCTTGCTGTGTTCCTAAGTGACTTCAACCTATGTGTGACATTGGGGTAAAGTCTATGCAGTGTGACTCCACCTAGAAACCAGATCTAGCAGATGCCAGAGAAGACTCTCTGTGGTGTTTTATAACCGGGCATTTTGCCTCAGCAGGAAAAGAATGAAAAAATTTAAGGCAAAGGTTGGCATGTAGAAATCCTATAGATAGCAACAGTAGAACAGCAAAGCCTGTGCTGAACAGGAAATATGCCCCATCCCTCCGCTAGGCCTGGGTGTCCTGAGAGAAAGAGTCTGCAGACACAAAAATACCCAAGGATTCTGAGGAAGACTTACTAAGAAACTTGTTTCCTGTTATTTCTTCCCCTGGGCAAATGAATTCTGCTTTGGTGGTTATGAAAACATATGAAATCATATGAAATATGACAGCACATATTAGTGAGTGGAGGTTTTACTGCCACCATTTTCTATAACAAGTAAATGTCATTTTCATACTCATTTATCAATGGAAAGGAAATCAGTGTTCTTAACTGAAAAAATGCTCTGTAAAACAATTTTATATGGAATCCTTTATTGCAGGCACAACATTCAAGCTAGATGCTCAGGCTCCTTCTGTGATCCAGGTGTGGTAGACATTTCCAGAAAGAAACTCCTTCCATCCCTTCACAACCAGAGGACCTCTCACTCTCCACTGAATTCAAGGTGAGCTCAGCCTGCCAGCACAGACCAGATGCCAAACTTTTAGCAGTTAAAGGGCAGCAGAATAGTCTCACAAATAGTAGGTGGAATAAAAATGCCTGTGACAGATACTGAAGTTTTACAAGGAGATAGAAAAAAGCAGAGTGGGCTTGTGTAGGCAAGTATATCGTTTATTCCAGATGGTGTTTTGCTTCAGTAAAAACTGCACATTCTCTTAAAGGCACTTCTGTGCCCCTCAGTGTAGCATCTGAACAATTTGCAACTGATGTATTCATAAAATTTCTAAAAGACATTGCTAACACAAGAATATATGGTGGATGTCATGAAGTGCTGGTCTTGGGAGGACAGAAGATGAAGGAGGAGGAAGTGGTGTAGTTGCATTAATAGCGAGAGGGCTTGGGAATGCTCAGCAAGCAGCAGGGAGGGACCGCAGCTGGAGCCCCTGAAGGAAGCAGTTAAACGTACTCACTGGCCACAAATGCAGCTGCTTCTGGGATCAGTCAACATTCAAGGAAAACGTCCAATGAACATAAAGGACATTTTGCAGAAAATTCCTAGTGTTCCCACAGATTTGTGTGGCCATTACTCATGCCTACAATAATTCCTATCTCAAAAGTGTGTGCATTTGCAGAAAGGGCTCAGGAAGATTTTTTTTGCTTTCCCTTTTAAACAAAATTCCATACTAGAATCACAAACAAGGAGTTTAAGAAGGCAAATAACAGAACATTCGTGCACATGGGTACACAGATATACACACACTTTCACTCCACAAGCATTTGCCCAGCTAACATGTGATGTGCCTTTAAAGCATTTTGTTCCTGAAAAATTTAGTATCTTGGAAACCTTGTGGTCACTTTCAGCACTGGATTTCAAATGTGAAAAAAGAATGTGGGAAATAACAGATTACATCTTTCTCCTCCTCTGATTCTTTTAAACAGTCCTTTATTCATGATCTCCAACTAGTTGCATGTAAAGATAACACATAGGAACACAGACATGCCAATCCTTCTATATTTCCATCAAAATTAAAGACGATTAAAACAGGAGTCCTTCTTCTGAACCTAAAATCACAGGTAAGCATCTATTAAAAAAAAAAAAAAAAGTGTTTGCTACGTCAAATCTGAGATTTTAGGAAAATTAGGTATGGTTTAAACTGATAGTCCCAAAATAGTAAGGACCAGTTCTGCATAATCATGATCCCTGCACACAGTGTGCAGGAAAATCAGCTATCTTAGAGATTAGCACAAATCCCTATGCAGCTTCTGACTGCATGGCCTCAGCCGCCTTAGCTATAACGATAAATTGCCAGACTGTGATATAATATGAATATTTCTGCTGAAATCAGGGGCGCTTGTTGACCTGTGTGTTATGAGTCACTTCACTACTTTTGCTTAAGTTTTTCTACTCACTCTTTGTGTGTCTTCTCTTACACTCCAGACTAACCTGGTATTGCACTTTGTCTTGGTCATTGGCGTTAGTATAATAAAGGATATAAATAGTAAACCAATGCCATTTATATGCATTGTGCTGTTTCAGACCAACATGATCCACATGTATCTCAGTCTGTTTATTATTAAAAATGTGAATAAAATTTTAGTCATCTTGTTATCACAGTTTCTCTTCTAAAAGAATCAACAGTGAAGTTTCTTTCTGTTATTTCTGGCAAATATGGAGCAAGCTTGACTTGACTCCCTTGCCCACAAAAGCACAACATGAAGAAAACACTCCATGATGTGACATTCCTAATGAGTTACATGTGTCTTTGTCTGACTCTGCCAATGCGCTATGTGGAAAACACTGGGTTATGTCCTTTTTCTGGCTCATCCAAAAGAAAACAAACCAGATCATTAAAGGTCCATGGTGCTGTAGTGTGGTTTTATTTGTCCTAGGAAGTTGTATACCATGTACTGCTGCAAAGAGATATTGTTCTCTTTAAAGACAAAAAAGCAGAGATGACTAATAACAGAGTTGTGAGGAGATACTTCAAACTCAATTTATAAAAGACTTTCAGCTCAAAAGGTGACATGAAAGTTGAAAAGGATAAAAGAGCCAGCATTTTAAAAGGAAATAAGAAACAGTGCCTTTGTTAAAAATAGGAGAATAGCAGTAATTTCTGAAACGCAGTAATTCAAAATATCCAACTAAAGATATTTTAATGGTTCTGGGTAATAACAGGTAGTTTTCAACCACAGAGTCAGTCAGGTGCATATTAAATTGATCAAAATAAACCTCTAATAGTCACATCTGTATGTGACAACAAGAAAATAAAAAGAACTAAAGCAGAGATAGAGATTCAAATAATGTCACAAGAGAAGGCAGAAGAGAATTAAAAATGAAGTAAAAGAGCAAAAAACTAAATAAGCTGGGAAGAAAGATTGTGTGGGCCCTCACTTTACATACTGCCCTCTTCTATGACTAAGGAAAAAAAATAAAAGGAAATAATGCAGTAGTTAGATTTCTTAGACAAAGACAAGTTGTAGAGATTCATTAAGCAATAAACCTATGGCAGTTGAGGACTGAAAATGTTATGAATCATAAATTATAGACCACTAATCAAGTGACTGAAATCAAACCTCTATATCCAGTCAGAAAACCAACATGGCATTGCAGAGAAAGGGAAGATGTTATTTAAGACAAGAGGAAAACTAGATAAAAGACAAAGCAGATGTTAAGAAGAGAGAAAAAAAATTGAGCTTTAAATAGAAAATGAAGAAAAAATTCTCTCTCGTGGAAGATACAATTGAGGAAAAGAATGAGAGATACCGTCACAGTCTTCTCACTACTGAAGTTTATTCACTGAACTGAGGTACCTCAGCTCAGGGTCCTAAGCTGGGTTCCAGCCAGCTGAGCTGGTAGCCTTATTATCAGTTACCCACTGAGACTGCCCATCTGAAACAAACACCTGAGTTATCTGACTGTGAGCAGACAGGAGCAAATTATTCTTCCAGTGGGAGAGCCAATCTGCCAAGCCCCATTTAAAATATCGGGTGAAGCTTCATGCTCCAGATAGGGGGCTGCTTTCCTTTGTACTTTTCCAATTTAGCATGCCAATTAGGTGTCTGTAGCCTAAGGGCCCAAGGTTTGCAGCCTTGAATTAAATAACACAGTTACTCTCCTCTTACTGGTTAAATTAACAAGGTGTGTAGGCGGTCTCTGTAAACAAGGTCACACTTTTCCTCAGCATTAGTGTCCTCTTTCAGAGACACATATCAGACCTTGGATTTAGGGCTGATTGGCAAGTGGGCTTTTTCACCTGCAAGGTGCCCATGTTGGTAGCGCCACAGCAGAGACACATCTTGGGGATGCCCATGTTCAAGCCCAAGTGTGACCTCAACTGGAAATCCCTAGCCTCTAACATAGCCTTGAAACTGTCTTTTCTGGATCTTGAAGGAACCCTTCACCTTATATTTTTGTACACTTTTCCATTTTAATAAAGAAACCTAACTGAAATATCTTACTTTTGTTCTATAAGGTATAAACAGTTTTGACGTCTTTAACCTGACCGTTTTAATTATTTTCAAAAGATTTGCCTCTTCTTGAATGTATTTGAAGTGTGTCAGCGTTGGATTTTGGGGGATTTTTGTTGCCTTTTTTATTTTTTTTTTTCCCAAGATAAAAGCCAAGATGAGGAAAAATAGTATGAATTTGTATTAAAGTTGTTTGGCTCTAGTCCTTGTGGTCCACACTGACACAATGAAAAAAGGAAAATATAACAGCTAGAAAAGAACAGTATCTGCATTTCTACACTTGTTTAAAAGATAAAACAAAGGGAGAAGTTTGTTGTCTGTTAATAATCTGAATTGATATACGAAAGTATGCATCACTGCAGGAGAAACATTTCTGTGTAGTAAAGGAAAACCTGCATGAATTCAGACTTGTCAGTGACAGGGTGTGAAGAGTAACTGTGTGAACTGGCACAGCATTCTCTGCAAATTTACAGACCAAACCATAGAGTTTAGATGAGGAACACAAACTCCGAGTGAAACAGAGCACAAATGATTGAGCTGTCTTGAATTTCTCCATTTTCAAATACATTCTGCTGTTCTTAAATTGATTAGTCTTGGTGTGGACTCACATTGACAGGATTGTGTATGTTAGCTAAATCTTCACAGACAACATAGCTGCTTCCCTTTGCCTGTTTCTGGAGAGTGTTCCCATAAAAAGAATGCATGAGAATGTTAATGTGACAGTCCTTCAAGGCAAAGTCTATTTCATCAGTCAAGAGGAAATCTTTGTGGAATACAACTGCAAGAGATGACTGTGTTTTAATTTTACAATACTTTTATTATGAAAGGAATTTGAATAATTTAATTTGAAAGCATGTTGTCTAGTGATTTTTTAAATAGTTTTATATTTTGGTTTTTGCTTTTTAACACTGTATGTGACCTAAATGAAGCCTGAAAATAATTTTCCCCTACAGACTTCTTTTTCCTTTTCCCACACAGCAAATTTTATTTCTTTTCCTCTTGTTGTTTTAATGCAGTTGAATTGATTACAATGAATTTTATTTAAACACAATTTCTCAAACCTCTGTGCATAGCGCCTTATGTTGCTAAAACACTTTTGCCCTGAGAGCAATCAAAATAAAACCATCATTTATGTATTGGTTGGTAGTTGTGACTCCTACATGAGAATCACAAAAGCAGTGATGTCTTCACAGTTTACACAAATCCAGAACCCACTATTTGTATTGCTTTAGGTCGAAGCAGATGAAGAAGAGAGGGGCCTGTCTCCCTTACAGCCTTCTAGAAACATATTTCTCTGGTTTAATGTGACAGCAATAGCAGGATTTCTGGCTGTGGCATAGTACATGTGCAGTGAGAAACAGATAATGTGATGTTATCACAGTGTTCTTGTCACTTTAGCTCCAGATTTAGTCAAGAGCCTGATAGTCTTTAATACTCAGTGCTGAAAAAATGGAGATTATTCACAGCAATCTGATTTATAAGGAACCTGTGCATCAGTTCCTGAGATTACAATTTGATACTAGACTATGTTCAGTAGCAACACTTTTCTTCATTTTCCTTTTTTTTATTTGCTTTTTTCCTTTTCCTTTACCCTCTCCTCAAAAGTTATGTATTTCCCATCACATTATGAACTGCTCCCCACTGGAACTCAAAACATGAACCCTTGCCACCACAGATTATGAGACAGTGAACTGAAGTGCTGGAACGAGAAGACTAGTCATGGTGGGAGTTTCTTATGCCTGAACTGCTACTGAAACTTCTCTTTTAGAGAAATTCTTAACTATAAACTCAGTTCTGCAGATGGTCTTGGTGCACTGAGAAATGCAGATTTTTTTTTTCTCCAGTGCAAATGCCTGAGAGGTCAAAGGTTCTTGATGAAATAAAATCAATTTCAATTTCCTTAAACTGTCTGCATTATTGTTACTCAGGTCTCCATCTTGATTATTCCAAATGAAATGTCTGGAAGTCTTAAACTGGGGGGTAAACTGAGGGTGAGTTGAGTGTTTAGTTTTGGGGGGGGGTTTCTTGTGTGTTTTTT
>VXAU01000297.1:119918-135356 GCA_013399695.1 Formicarius rufipectus | reverse complement strand
TTTTTGTTTGGTTGGTTTGGTTGTTTTTTGGTTTTTTTAGTACTGGAATGCTATAAAATCCTTGTTTTCTGAGATGAACTGGACCTCTTCTGCTGAATTCTTGTCAATAAAATGTTGAAAGGTGTGACAGTCCATCAGAGAAGGCTGCCCATTAGAAAGGGAAATTCTTCACTCATTCACTATTTGAAACATACATCATACCCAATTACTTTCTCATTGTACAGAGAATAGAGATTAAATTGTAGGTAACAAAAAACTCTGAAAAAGAGAAGTTTAAACAATGAGTTGGTTTTCTAAAGATCCATGTCATTCAACAGTAACTGTTTTCCCATTTTAAAACACATGCATCTTGAAATTCCTCAAAGAATTAGTAAGTATATAGAATCCTAACTTTTCTCAAGAAATCCATTATTGCTTTATAAGCAAAGACAAATGAGACAGCTCTGTAATTTTTTTTTAATGTTTTCAGTAGATGTCACACTGGTAAAGCCATTAGAGAAATGTAAATATTATAGGAGTTTATCATTAATTCTAACATACTTCAGATCTGGGGAACCAGGAGCATGGCATTGCACTTTTAAATAACATTCAGTAAGAGGTGCATTTGCAATTTGAAATTATTTGCATTACATTTTACTTCAGTTTAATAATTTTATACTTCCATTTAGTGTGCCATAGAATGACCTGAAAATGTGTTAATCCATCGCATGTGTTCCAAGACTTTTAATTACCTTATCTTGTTCTTAATATTGTAAATCTGCATAAATTCATCTTACAGTATAAATCTGCAACATTCAGTTAAGTCCTCAAAATTACTTCTGATCTATAAATGTTTTGAAAAAACAATTGACAGTCTCTTTCCTTAAATCAAGCTTTAAAAATTGTTCTTCAATAAAACAAAAGTTTGCAAATATTTATGTCCTGGAGGATACCTTTATGCAACATCCATAGTTCTTAATCCATTATATTCATATTCATGACCATAGGTTTTGGTTTGAAAATGTTGTAACCTTAATCCCTCTCATTAGGGTCTCAGTGATAGACTTCTGTGTCAAAAGTGAAATTAAGCTGTGCAAATGGCTCAGGAGTATACAGACTAATGGCTAGAGCTGATGAGTTGGGGCACCAAAACCACTCAAGACTTTTACTGGAGGACTTCATGCCCCGCAAAGAGAAAGAAATCAGTATGTCATTCAGATTTTCTGGGTTTCTATAAATGACTCCTTAGACCCTTACAAGTAATTTTGTTTTGAGGAAGAAGAGGCCACTTGTCCACTTGTTATTGTGACAATTTCCTATGCTATTTAATTTTATTCCTTAGCGTGTTTACTTTTCCCTTCTTCAGTCTCTCTATTCTTTTGCTTTCTTATATGTAAGTTCCCTTCCATATACAGGGACTAACAAAATTATCAAACTATTTTTGGATACCGTAAGACATACTCAATTTGTAAACCTTTTCTTGTGTTTGGATTTCTGCCTTAGTGTCCAATCTCCACTACTAGAGATGCAGGTAAAAGGAAGTGCAAGAGTACTGAAGGTGATTTTGATAGAAAACACATGAAAGCTTAGCCGGTTAAGTGAGAATTTGCAAAAATTGAAAAAATAGAATTGCACAAAGATCTGACAGTCTTGTTTTGTACAACTTCTAAGTTTGTGATTTTACGTGGCTTTATCCTCTCTCACTTGGCACTTAAAATCACAACAGGAGAAGATGCCACCTAATATCTTAGTTTCTTATGGCACAGTTTTTAACATCCAAGTTTGACATTTGGGGACACCACTCTTCCCTATGGAAATACTGAAACCAAATCATGAAGAATATAAAAAACTTAATTTCCTTCTGTATTGTATTTTTGTTCTAGATTCTTTCAATTTCCTTTTCTTCCTTATGTCCATGTCTCTTCTTGCACCTGTGCAGAGGATTCCCAGAAACAGAAAAAAAACAAAAGCAACAGGAGAAAAAAAAAAATTGACTGTCTTCTGCCACCACTGTTGTGGAAACACTGTTTACAGGAGGAAAGGGCGGGGAGGGAGAAAGTACTAGCATGGGAATTTTCTGTGAGAGGAAGTTTCCTGAACTGAACAAACCTTTCTCCTGCTTCAGACAAAAACCTTTTTACCTGTAACACTGTCAGCTGTCCAGGTAGTTTTGTGGAACTCAAAATCAAAAGACTTTGAGGACAGACAGAGGGCATTTTTTTCTTGTAGCTATGTCTTCCTCACTGAAAAAATCTCAACTCCTTTCTGACTGAAAAAAACTGCAGTACTTGGAAGATTTGCAGAACTTCTACTAAAAGCACTTTCCCAAACATAAGCCTACATCAAGGCATCGTGTTTTTGAATTAGTTACAGTATCAAAGAGTTTCTCAACATGACTCTGTTATGCTGTTTTCCAGATGGGATGGAGTTCTGTGAAATCTCTGTTCTTTTTGTGCCGCTAATCTTGCCTCATGACTCAGAGGCTGAAAGCCCTAAATAATGTGGATAATCCTTTGCAGTCTCTTTTCAGTCTTAGCAATGTCTTTCCTCTAATGAAACATGTTATATGCTTTGCAGGAGAGATCCCATGATTATTTTTGATACTAAGCCTTCACTCCATGCTTACTGACATTGCAAAGAGTTCTGATTTGTAACATAGAAATGGATTTAAAAATTCAGACTTGGCATATGGTATATAATAAAAATTATAATTTTCACAATTCACACAATACTGGATATCTCCAAGCCTAACTGGTTTCTCTCTGAAGGACATAAGGACTTCACAGATTGGTCACAAACACCTACCTTTACGTATCTACATGTGATCTTGTTACGTAAGTTGTCCCTATAGCTAACAAAGACCTTCCTAAACATAGAGGGTTAGTGTGATCTGAGACAGAAAATGACAAACAGGATGTCTGCAGGTAACTGGCAGATGAGGCACAGGACCTTAGGGAGTCACAGCCTCAGAGGTAGCAACTGAAGGCTGGGCAGGATACCTGCAATGGCTGCACTGAAGTGATCTCAGTGACACCACAGGCACATGTCTGATACACAGGCACTTACATTTAAACCCTAAAATAACTTATTTCCAAACTAATTCCAATCCTAATCCTCCTTTGGTTCTGCTTAATCATTTCAGAAAATGTCTAGCTGCTGAGGAAGCAATGAATGGATCCTGCTAGTCCTTTGCAGGTGTTTCAGGTGTCCTGGATATATTTCAGATATCTATGTATGACAATGGAGTCAAGTCCATTGTGTATGTTCCTGGCACTTCTTGTGTGTTGTGTGGGTCCAATAGCATTTCTTCAACATCTGTAGAAGATAAAAGTTGTCTTTTGCTCTATTAGAGCTCATGCAGAGAATAATTAAGCAAATGCTCAGCTTTGTGATGCTTAAAAATTAAATTTACAATCACTATGCATATAGTGTTATGCATTATAGTGCAAACCAGCTCTTTAATTAATATGCTCAAAAGGTAATTATTTGCTGTGTTTTTCTATGTGACTGTGACCTATAGATCCCAGTGAGGAAGGCAGAATTTTCCCATGATCCTACTCAATTGTTCCAGCAGTAACTTTCTCTACCTTTTGATTAGAGCAATGAAAAAAACCTGCACTGAAGTTGCACGCACACACATTCATGCATGCACTCACAAGGACCATCCAGGTGCGGATGGATTGGGCTTTATTTTTCTTTGCTTTGTATCTTCTCTTTTATGACTCAAGTTGTGTAGAAAGGCAACTGTGTAAACAGCAACCAGTGACAGAAGGAGCTTTCATGACTTATGGAACATGTTAAAATGTAGCACACATTTTTAAAAGCATATGCTAAAGGAGTTTATTTTATCTTGAGTTTCTCCATGGAAATGATAAAGAAAGAATTAGTTCTCTTCTAGAATCTCACTGAAGGAAAAATTTTCTTTTTTTTTTTTCCTTAATTATTAGAGATTAAGGCAACAAAAACATTAACTTTCTGCACTCGCTGCAGAGATGCTTGTAAAAAAGTCTAAATATCTATTGACCTTGTGGTCTCAGAGTTACAAATAGCCTATACATAACAGAATTGCAATATAAAAGCTATTTTTGTTGTTAAAACTCTTTATATATGCATAAATTATTTATACTGGTAGCTGTAGTTTAGGATACTGAAGGTTTGTATTTTCAGCAATGCTTGAGGTCGACAAAGTGGAAACATCTATTTGGTTCCATAAAACACATGCTCAACTGATATGTATCAGGTTACATTATTCATAACACTTTAAAGTTCTTTTAAGTTATGGAAGAAATTCAGCCTTTATGATCTTGAAGTGGATGTAGTCTCATAAATAGGTGCTACAAAAGATCTGGAAGGAACATAAGGAGAGAAGTATCATTCAAGAAAGCTGGACACCCATGTCTGCTGGAAGCACATTCAGCTAAATTAGCAGGTTTAGGGTTTGGAGTCTACTTCTCTACTCTTACATATAAAAGTTACTAAGACCAATGACTGAATTTCTGTCTGCAAGTACCCACAGACACCTTGTTCTTGCTGCAGGCATTGTCATTGCAAGGCATTCTGACTTTAAGGATGCCAGAGAAACCCAGTGTTTTAAGAACAGTGAACCCAGAGGGGGGTCACCAAATCTATATTTGGATTGAATGGCTTGAGGCAATTCATAGTGAACCCCAGAGACCTGGTGTCCTATCTTGATCATCATCTGTAGGGATCCCATTTGTTGTGGGGATTTCAAAAAGCAGTAGTATTTTGTTCCAAGTCACCTTTCAGCTGAATGAGAGATGGGGCTTTGTCAGAAGGTATTCTTGAGATTGGTCCTTCTGGATCAGACTATCGATACCCCAGATGTTCCTGGGATTTTTACTGTTGTAAGCTTAAGTAAAAAACTAACCTTTCCCAAACTACAAGCATGGCATTGTTCACAAGCAGATGGACCCTGTTCTGTAAGGTACCAGATGCCACCATGGAGTAATGAGTATGTCTTTGTGTAAAGAAGAATCACTGACAATGTCCCGTACTTTCTGGGAAGATTCATATTTTTAGAATTTCCTAAGCACACCCACATTCACTGGGGGTGTTTGAGCTTGTAATTTTATAAGGAATGTCTGTTTCGATTATTTCCTTTAGAAGAAAACAAGCTCTTGCTTCCCTGCTTTTAGAAAATGTGGGCAACTATGCACAGAATACAGATAATTTGTTTATATGGGTTATATTGATTCTGTGCCTTTAAAAGGCCAATTTAATTTGGTGATGGATAAATAGTATAATTAATTAGTGATTGTTTCTGTCCATAAAACTAAAGAATTGGTTGCAGACCAACAGAGACTACAGTGCTTTTGGAGGACCTATGTAGTATTTATGTGCTAACACGCTGTTTAAAATCCCTGCAGTTCAGAACTGACTGAGTCCAAGTCTTGAAGTACAGTCTTATCTCCATTTTGTATGAAATGTTTTCAAGGTGCTTAAATTGAATCTCTCTTGGATGATGAGAAATGTCTCATTTCAACACCTCACCATTACAAAAACCATAAAAGTCAGAAAAAAATGCTCAGAAGCTGAGACATCTCCTCCAGTGAGATCATCCCCATAACTGGGGAGGCTATAGATGCAGGCTTCTCTTTACATGTTTTCTCTCTAGCCTCACTCATTTCTTTCTGCATGGAAGTCTAGTTTCATCACAAAGGGTGGCCCCATGTCCTGTGATGAGAAGGCAACCATTTCAAGTATTTATCTTTGATTCTGCCCTAGACATCNTTTTACAGAGAAAAAGTTTTGGTTTACATGAACTAGACTTTTCAAGGAATAAAAAGAGTTGTATGCCTGATTAGAGATGTCAGGCTCTGCAGCAATGCCACACAACTAAATCATATTCTGACTCCTGGCTGACTTGACTTATTAAAGCATTTAAAAACTTGGCATCAAACTGTAGTGGAGCTGTGAATTGCTCTGTTGTAGCAAAACAATCTTTCTGTCAATTCTGTTGATTTTAAAATAAGGCTGGTCTGATCAGACCTTTCACATATGGAGGTGCACAGCTGGTTCTGTTGCTTTCAAACAAATCCAGAAATATGCCCACTGGAGCTTCATGGGGTGGAAGGGAAAATGTTATCTCATGAAACAATTTAACCTTCTGAGGTGAGATATATCAGCTGGTAGTAACAGCTCTGTGGAAACAAGTAGAGCAAAATATGATACAAAAATTATCACCATGTTCATGTTTATTTACACTAGAGCTTAAATACTATGTCTTTTGGGAAAAGGAAAAGTAAAAAAAGAGCAAAGAATGACTTCACCTTACTTGTGAAACTTTAAAAGGAAATTGTTCTGGTTTGATTAAAGGAGCTCAACCAGTACTTTAGTTCCTGCAAATGTTCCTCCATTTTTAACTCTGCACAGATGACAGATGATGCTGGATCTGCTCCCCACTACATTAGTTGGACAGTTATGGTTTAAGCCCAGCAGGTTTACTTTCTACTGTTGTGGTCACACTGTAGGCTGAGGTTATTTTCCAAGGGAGTAGATATATGCATGAGTGTGTACACATGTACAGGCATGATGTCCATAGTAGGGAGGTTAAGGTTATGTCTTGTACATCTTAATTTACTAATATTTCAGCTTTAGCTAATGTATTCCAGATACTCAGGACAGAATCTTTGTTCAGCACTTGGGACCACGGCTTTGTGAGGTAGCTAAATACTAAGTGGATATGAAAAGGATGTTAAAAAAAGGAAAAACAAACCAAACAAAAAAAAAAAAAAAAAAAAAAAAAAAGGGGATAAAAAAAGAATATAAAAAAAAAAAAAAAAAAACAAAAAAAAAAAAAAAAAAAAAAAAAAAAGAAAAAAAAAGAAAAAAAGAAAAGCTTACCTTACCCTTACTTTACCTGTGAGTTTTACATGACTACAGTCTCAGTTTGAGACAATTTGGATGGACAAAGACCTTGGACAGAAGTCTTCTTTCTCAAATTCAATACCCCTGGTTTCTCCAAAACAGAGAGAGAAAGAGACCAAATATGCCCCTACATAAGTAAAAAAATAACACTTTACCAAGAAGGATGACAACAGTACAGATAAAACCGGGTTAAACCAGTCAATGAGGAGAAACTTCCCAAGCCCTCCTCACTGCACCAATTCGAGATAGTGGTCAGTCTCCCCACAAAGAAAAAAAACCACATGGCCACTAGAGAGAGACAAGGTGGTGGCTACCCTTTATTGTTGTTCTTGTCCCTCTGTGTGCAGAAAACCTAGCAGGACTGGTTGAAGAGTTAGTGCTGGCAGGAGACAGCAGATAGCTGGGATTTGATACTGGCAGACACTTGCGTGGCACTGGAATGAGGCTGCAGTGCTGGTACACGCAGTCAGAGCAGGGCTGTGGATCCCCAGTGACTGGAAGGACCCACAAGACACCCATTGGATCCAGCAACAAGGCTTGAGTGTTGCAGTTTTGATGTTTGTTGGCCAAAGTGGTAGTTGCTCTCCTATCCAAGTTGGTCACAGTCTGAATCTGCTGAGGTGGTGGTGGAAACCCCAGGTAGTTCTGAGAAGCTCTAAAACTCAGAGTTATATATGCTCAGGTTAAGGAGGGAATACCTCTGGTACCTCCTTTGGAGTGGGGAGTTGTCAAGAGAGAGAACTGTCAGGGACTGCTGAGAATAATTTTTAAACTGTTTGCTGCTGCCGCAAACATCCTNAGACACCCACTGGATCCAGTAACAAGACTTGGGTATTGCAATTTTGATGTTTGTTGGTCAACGTGGTAGTTGCTCTCCTGTCAGAGAAAGTCACTGTCCAGATCTGCTGAGATGGTGATGAAAACCCCAGGTGGTTCTGAGAAGCTCCAAAACTCAGAATTATACATGCTAAGATTCAGGAGGGAAGGCCTCTGGTACCTCCCCTGGGGAGGGGAGTTTTACACTGGATGATGTAATGCTGGATCATGAGATACCTGAGGCGTCTTTGACACCTTCTAAGATGTTGCAGCTGCCTCTTACATCAGTGCAGCTGAGTCCATTGGGGCTCGTCAAGAAGAGATCAATGGCTTCAGGCTGCATGTGAATGTCCTGGGGAGTTATCACAGCTGAGTCATCTGGGAAAAGAAAAAAGAAACCCTACCCCACCTCTCAGGGTTTGCCCCTTTCCTCACCTTGTTAACACCCACCTTGTAGCCTGAGATGTCAGGTGTGCACACCTTCATTGGCTGGCCTGGGTGGTCCCTCTGCACATTGTTAACAAAGCACTCTGCTGATTCAAGCATGAGCACCAACAGTCCACTGTCTTACAGCACCTGGGCAGTCACTGCAGGTGGTCACATGTTTAAGTTATTAATCACCAGCAGTTTAGTCTCTTTAAAAAAGGCAAAACACCAAAAAGTCAAAAAGGCATATCTGTAGAAAAAGAAAGGTGGATACCAAAATTTTTTGTAAACCATGGCAATTGCTTAGCTGTTTTGAGTTGTCAGGGAGTAGAACTTCTTGTAGGACACACAGTGCAGGCATAGCATGGAATAATGATTTTTCACCTGCCTTACTGTCTTTGCTATTTGATGATAAAGACAATTGTCATAAATTAATGCAGCTTCATAGCTTTTGTGTAGTTCCATCAGAGAAGACAAGTGAAGAAAGATTCCTCTGACCATTTAAGATGCTCTACACAAAGCTCTATAGAGGTGGTTTGGGGGTTTTTTGGTGTGGTTTTTTTTTGTTTGTTTGTTTATTGTTTTGTTTTGTTTGTTTTTGTGTTTTGTTTGTTTTTGTGTTTTGTTTGGTTGGTTGGTTTTGTTTTTTCAAAACCATTGAAAAGCATTTGGTAGACAGATATGACTAATCCCTCTGGGTTCTTGTAATTGTCTTAATTTAGGAGTAAAATTAAACCCTTGTTTGATTAGTGATTCTCTGGGAATGGTTAACTTGAAGAATTGCTAATATAATTCTCAACTTTGTCACTTCTGCATATGAATTATGGGCACACATTTTTCAGAGTATCCACAGGGTCACTGATAAGCACTAATGTATAGAGTTGTGTGGTTTCTTTTTCCAGAAGACATGTGATATTTATTCCAAGAGCAGTGGAGGGGAGCACACCTAATACTGTTCAAATTCTTTAAAATAATATATTGTCTTTCAGTACATTGCAGGAATATTTGTAAACACTTTGCTACAATTCAGTGAACATACAAGTTACCAAGACAAACTTGAATTTTGCCTGACAATTTCTAAATAATAATTCCTAAATGTTGGAAGTCAATCAGACAAGGCAGAAGGCTTGCTTGGCTAAACAGGAATCTTTGGAGATAAATCAAAGATGGAATGTGTATACCCAGTGAAAGCAATGTCAGATGACATGGGAGGAATACAGAGGTGCTGCTTGCTGCTGTAGGGAGAAAATTTGTGCAGCCAAAGCTCAGTTGGAGTTGATGTTCAGAAATGTGTGGGACAATAAATAGAAGTTTTTAAAATATATTAATAGTAAAAGGCAGTGCAGGAATTACAGTGGCCCATTACATGATGAACTGGAGTACCATGGTTGTGTGAATGATAAATTCCCAGTTGACACTGAAGTTGTGAGGGATCTGGTGCTCCAGCAGGATCCCTGTAAACCTATGGGGTGTGATTGGATTCATCCAGGAATACTTAAAGAGCTGGCTAAATTAATTGTAAGGCCTCTCTTGATTATTTTTGAACAGTCTCAGGAATCTGGAGAGGTCCCAGTTGACTGGAGGCTGGCAAACATTCTCTGCATTTTCAAAAAGGACAAGAAGGATGAACCTGGAAACTATGGGCCTCTTAGTCTCATTGAGTGCTTGGTAAAGTTATGGAGAAGTTTATTCTGAGAGGTATTGAAAAACACCTGAAAGACAACATCAGTCACAGCCAGCATGGCTGGAAAGTCCTGCTTATTGAACCCGATTTCCTTTTATGACAAGGTAACCTTCCTAGTTGATCAAGGGAAGCCACCTGATGTAATGTTTTTGTATTTCAGTAAAGCTTTGAATACTATCTCTCTCAGTACACTTCTCAACAACTGTCCAGCCCACAGCTGGATAAACACATCATGTGGTGGGTGAGCAATTGGTTCATGGGTGGAGTATAGAGGGTAATAGTGAATGGGGTGACATCAGACTGGTGACCTGTCATGAATGGGGTTCCACAGGGCTTCCTCTTAGGCTCTTCAACATCTTCATACATGACTAGGACCCAGGACTGGAAGAAATACTAAGACAGCTTGCAGATGAACAAAACTCAAAGGAGCTACTGACTTCCTCAAAGGCAGGAAGGCCCTTCCCTCAACAAATGAGAGTACTGGGCAATCACCAACCATATGATTGAAGTTAAACAAGGGAAAGTGATGGATTCTGTACCTGGGATGTGCCAACCCCGAATGTAGGTACAGACTGGGGAATGAGATGCTGGAAAACAGTGCCATGGAAAGGGACCTGGGGGTTCTGGTGGATGGAAAGTGGCATATGAATCAGCAGTGCCCTGGCAGCCAGGAGGGCCAAGCATGTCCTGGGGGGCATCAGGAACAGCATCACCAGCCAGTTGAGGGAGGGGATTGTCCCACTCTGCTCTGCACTTGAGAGGCCTCACCTGGAATATTGGGTGCAGTTTTGGTCAATGCAATATAGGAAAGACAGTAAGCTGTTGGAGGGCATCCAAAGAGGGGCAATGAGGATGGTGAAGGGCCTTGAGGAGAAGCTGTATGAGGAGCAGCTGAGGTCACTTGATCTGTTCAGCCAAGAAAAGACAAGACTGAGGGGAGACCTTGTTGCAGTTACAACTACCTTGTGAAGGGAAGAGGAGGCGCAGGCACTGATCTCTTCTCTGTGGTGACAGCACCCAAGGGAATGCCTGAAGTTGTGTCAGCGGAATGTTAGGTTGGGTATTAGAAAGAGGTTCTTCATCCAGAGGGTGGTTGGGCAGAAGAACAGGCTCCCCAGGGAAGTGGTCACAGCACCAAGCCTGACAGAGTTTAAGGACTACTTGAACTCCCAGGCATATGATGTGACTCTTGGGGATGGTCCTGTTCAGAGCCAGGAGCTGGCTATTGATGATCCTTGTGGATCTCTTCCAACTCAGCATATTCTATGATTCTGTGATTCTCTGCTGTCTGGGACCCACACCCTGGGGTTTTGCTTACATGTACTTTCAGTGATATCCCCTGAACGAGGAGATTCTCATTGTCTGACTCGTACAGGATGAATGGCTTATTGTGGTGCAGTTTGACAGATCCTTCAATCAACCTCTTATCTGTGCCAGTACAGGAAACATTTTGAAGTCTAATACGGAGGTGGCAAGTAGACACTAATGAACTCATATGCCACTATTTCAGAGAAGCATGACAGCTTACAGACTACTTCCTTTACACAGTAAGATCTGTCTTCTTCATAAAGCCAGAACCAGCCTTACCCTTTTCTGCCATACATTTGTTTTCCTCATTGGCCGTTCAGAGACTGTTATCCTATCACTGTTGTTGCCAGCCCTTCTGTTACTTTGGAAAGGTAAGGAGGGTTTATGGCTGGGAGAGTAAAAGCAGACTTTGGAAGGTACCACATGTGGACACTGGAGTTTCCAGGCTCTCTGGCATCCCAGCTTACATGGAATAGTAAATTCCTTCTTTTTCTTGGAGCTCTCATTTTTTTGTGTTTCAGGGCAGATTTAAGAGACTGAGGAGTTTCTTTTTCATGTGGATGACAGATGGGTAGTGGCAAACAGGTTGTAATGGAAGAAAGACATGACAAATGAAGCAGCTAACTTTGTTCTCTACAACTCTCCTAAGTATCTAAAAAGCATAGTAATTCAGAGGCTGAATGTAATGTAGTTCTTAGTATATCAGTACAGTACATAATAAAGCTATGGATCTAACTGGAAAGGGGTAATTCCACTTCATAGTAAGTTCTGGGGTTTCAGTACAAATGGAATAAAGCTTACAGTCAAGCTATCTGTTATTTTGTTTAGTCTTCATCTATTTATTTGTTGCTCTACTGATGATTTATGAGGTAATAGGACAACTTCAAACATATTTAACAACAGATATAAGCTATGAAAATTGTGACATTGCATTATGTTGATGTGGATAATGAAAAGAGTATTTAATCGTGTTGATGCTTCACTTTTCGTTTACTTTGAAAGACAATGGATCAAATCCCTTTGCACCTATTGTGTGCAGCACTTGTGTGCATTTAAACCCTAGAAAACATCTTTTGCTTCCTATTTCAACCCAGAGGCAGTTGGGGAAAGTGATGCAAGCTCACAGCAACCCTAGATGCATCAATTTGCACTTCATGGATCAGCTTGTTTCCTGTACATTAAAATGAAAAATTATATCTTTCAATTTGGAATGCACAAAAACCCATATGACACAACTGTATGCTCCAGGAGTAAGAGAATAAGAAGAGCTGTACTGGATGACATCAACAGTCCAGTCAGGACCAGCAAGGCTAGTAATCTCTTTCCAGCAGTGACAAGTGGCAGATGCTTTTGGAAGAACACAGAAAAGGGCCTGGTTACAGTGATAATGATAGTGATACAATGGGAGTTCATCTGGGCTCTCTTCCTTCTTCCAAGGGCTAATTGTTCACAAGTAACATCGAGGAGGACTCTGCATTTAGCAGCTATTGGTGGGTTCTTTTCTTTGCTTTTCCTATTTACTTCTTGGTCTCACACAGAAGTTTACTTCCAGGTCATACAATGAAGAGGTCTGTAAGTTAACTACGTACTATATGAAAACTGAGTCTTCTCACTTCTTTTGAATCTGTCACCTGCTGGCTCCTGCTGATGTCTCTGAGTGTTTTTATAGAGGGCAGTGCAATCAACCATTCCTTATCAGCTTTCCCAGTCTAAACATTGTTTTCCAGACTGTTCTTGTATCCCTGTTGAATGTCTCTCCTGCTGACTCCTGATACTTGAATGGAAGCCACTTCATATCTTTCATCGTTCCGTGCATTTCTGACTGTTGATTTACTGGTTTGGAATTATTTGGGACTAGACTTGCATATTAGATACACAATGAAGGCACACAATGGGATAAAGAATTTTTCGTCCTCTCTGTTCTATTTGTTATTTAGTCTTGGGCCAGTCTGGAATTTAATTATCTTTATTCCCTTCCCTGGATTACTCATACCCACATACTGCCTTTCTCACACTAAAGAACATTTTCCAATATATGATATGTTTAACCAAAACATAATTTGGAAAAAAAGTACAAATCAATTCTAATTCTGAATAGATTTAAGATCTTTTCTTTATTCAGGGGAGGACATAGCATGAGGAATGCAAATAAATGAATGAGAGTTCAGAAATTCTTTGAATCTAATTTTAGTTTTGTTACTAACTTTAAAATTTCATTTTATTTCTGAAACAGGAGTTTACATAGGGAACAGTGAACCTTGCTTTTCTGTGTTACCATCCTCTTCTCAGTTCTACTTCCTCCACTGAGCCACACGTTAAGTGAAGAAGAAGACAACTATTCTTTCTCTGTTGTAGACAATATTTTATTGGGGTTTTTTTATGATTCAGACTTTGTGTTTTCACAGCAGTGCCTATGACAGAGCATTGGCTAACCCAGTGTTAAGTGTACTCAAAATTACTCAGAGATGATTGCTAGCTGAGAGAAAGCTCTATACAAACATCTGTAGCTAAATATATAGACTCACCCATGTTATTTTGAAATACCTTTATGTACTCATTCAGTCAGAAGTTTGGAAATGACACAATACCAAAGCTACCTGGTCTGGGTGAATTGAATAACTGAAACAGCAAGCTGCAACAATGCAGCCACTGTATACAATTCCACTATACTTTTCTAAACAGAACAGAACATCTACATATAAATTTTGTTTTCAAACTAATAGAAAAACTAAAAAAAATTAGAAAAAAATAGAAAATAGAAAAACTAAAAGAAATGTCAGTACTGAGCTTTAATTTAATTCATAGTCCAGGCACGATGAAGTGAGGATTAAATTCAAAGACAGTGGGTTGCATTTCTAGTTTGTTTTGTTGGGCAAACTATACAACAGAAATGGCTGACTAAAATTTAGACAAGTGCCCAACTGCACATTAAAATTTTAGATGCAGTAAAGAATAAACTCTTTTTTTACAGGACACATCCTTCCTATTGGTCTCTAAATAACAATTCTACATAGTTCAGCATTGTGTTGCTTCAAAGAATTAATGTTCAAAGGATGAGAAAATGTTTTGCTTTCAGAATGAAGTACATTTATTTCTTTAGTGCTTGTAGAGAACAGCAGATTTTTGAATTAATTATTTACATAGCATTTATAAGCTGCATTTTGCAAGTCTTAAACAGTTAGGAAATACTGTTTACATCTCTCTGATATTTTCCTGGAGTGGATAGTACAGACAGACCCATGTAAGTTTTTTTATTTCTCATAATGTCTTTCTGTTCTTGTGAATAACTTCAGGATGAGGAGATNAAAAAAAAAAAAGCTAATTTTAATTTCAGAATAGATTGCATCCAGCAAAAGTGTACCAGAAGCTTTTTTCTCTTGGGCCATACTTGCAATCCAAGAGTGCAGTTACATGCAACTAGTTATTATACCTTGTAGTGAGAAGACATTCTGCAAAACATGTATCACTGAGTTCCATCTGCACACTCTGCAAACCTCAAATCTGCAAATCTCATTTTTCAGATGCATCAAAGCAGCACTGAAAATGTACTCTGACACAACATAAGGAGTGGTATATGCTCATTATCTCTGAACATAGTCATGTGTGTGTTAAAGCAAACAAACAGGCAAGCAAAGACACATAATTGTGTTCTTCTCCAGGTTTCCATTGAAAAATTGACTAGTGTTTCATAGAATCATTGAAAAACGTAGACTAGAAGTGACCTTTTCATCCTCTAAACTCTCAGGGCAGACCTGTTTCAAAATCCAACACACACTGCCAGAGGAAGGAAATCATGTCTCATGTAACCTAAAAAATATAACAGTTTTATGCCTCATCATGATCTACACACACACACAATTCTAAGAATGATGATTGTAATAAATGCACTCTTCGTTAGTAAGTGAAGAAGGCTGGCTTTATATTACACCTGATATAACTCTTTCCTGAATGTAAATACAAGCCTTCCCATCCTGATTCCTGTATCTGCATTGTCAGTAAACAGTTCTGAAATGGTTCTGAATGACACTGCTGGTACAGCAGGATTTACCGAACTAATTAAGGGAGATTATAGGTAATCCATAGTGATTTAAGTGTCCTTGCTTTCCTTGTTATTGTTGTTTTCTAATCATCCATTCCATAGGCAATTCCAGTTCCAATGGTCATTTGTAAATTGCACAAAAGTGCTTCACAAGATCATTCAGAGGAGTGTTCAGGAAAAAAATAAAAGTTATAATTAAAAAAAAAAAGTACTAGAAGACCTTAATGTTCATTCCTTACATGTCGGAGATGGATTTGTATTTTGTTTTTTCTTTTTCATATTTTTTTTTTAATTCCCC